>JAWNLX010000593.1:2827500-3427500 GCA_035042055.1 Drosophila macrothrix | reverse complement strand
CAAAGTTCAATCTAAATTTCTTTTCCCCAGCCAGTTAATGGAAAAAACAAAATAGATTCTTCACTTTTGAGTAAACGTTATTATGGCTAAAGTTGTAGATTTATAGCTTTAAATCAACAATACATAGTATTTTAACCTCTTTTTAATGCTAAGGAATATAGTATTTTAATTGTAACAAATGTTGGTGTTGTTAGAGTTCTTCTTTCTGACTGTGCTGTATACCAAACCAACTAGCCAAGTATAGTAATAGAGGGGCAGATAATGGTTTGGGGCAGTTAGGGTGAAGCCAAAACAATTCGATACAATGGTTTTTGTGTATTTGTCGGTATCTATCAACTGTGTTACGTATACGCATTGTTGTCCTTTCACCTTTAGACTGTCGTGCGGTGAACGCATTCAATTTACAATTGCCACGCGACAGCCTACACCTCTTCGTATCCGTTTTGTTAAAAGACTTGATTTACCAATGTAAGATAATATCGCAGCGCAATTGCAGTTGAATACCATTCGAACAATGGAATTTCCCAAAACCAAATTCATTTGGTTTGTTCAGGAAATATTCAGGGAAAATTGTTGTATGAGCCCGCAGATTTGTATATGAGCAACTGATGAAAATTCCACTTTTCTTCTCTCAACGTTGCTCTATCCAAAAACACAATTTCCATAAATTGTGTAAATGCGAATATTTAAACATATTTTCCTCAAGTGGAATTTCATTAAATACATATGTCCTGGAGCCGCAAAACATGCGCTAAGTTATCTCATGGTTTTTGGCTTGCAAATAGCATTTGTCTTGCTCACAGCTGCAGGCCATTTGCTCGACATCAGAAACTCAATAAAAGCAATCTTTATGTTATTAAATATGCAAAGAAAAGAAAAGCAATCCAAGCTGGGCCGAAAAATTGTCGCTTAAGTGTTTTTCAAGGAGTATTACCGCCACTTGAGCACAACTGTTGTGCCACAGAAGAAGAAGAAGATCCTTCCGCTGCACCCAAAAAAATAAAGAAAGAACGAAAGAAAGAGTTTCATATATGCAGTTGTCAGGCACTCCTGGCTATAATTATCTGCACATGAGCTGCAATTAGTGTAAGTGCCGCACATGAATTGTTTTCCATCTCTTGGCAACGTTCTCTTCACTTTTCATGTTCAAGGCCGGCTCTTGTCGCTGTTAGTTGCTATTGTTGTTGTCAGTTGAACACGACAATATATGCGTAGTCTGTCGCTCTGTCAGTTTCTCAGACACTTAGTCGGTCTATCTGGCTGTCTGGCTGTCTGTCTGACTGTGAGTGAGCTGCAATTGCCGCCATGTTGTCTTTTATTTGTAGCGCATTTTTGTTGTTGTTGTTTTGCAGTTAAAATTTACACATGCTGTTTAAATGTGTGTGCGTGTGGGTGTGTGTGTGTGGGCGTGTGTATAAAGTGGGCTAATTTAAATATACATTCACAGCGGCTGCACACTTTAGAGAACCAGCGAACCATTGCAAAATATTTGGCAATTGCCTGGAACTTAATGCATGAATCAAGAAAACTAGTTAATATATTTTAAAATTTTACCGGAAATTTATATACAAAGCAGTTTCAGGCTACAAGAGACTGACACATGACTCTAGGAACGCGTTGCAAAGAAATACTTGTGCCTCAAGGAGCACCATAAAGACTACCGCCTGCGCGATATTATTTTGACAGTGCTCGACAAGAGCCTGACGATTGTGGCGGAGGCGGAGGCGGAGGTGGGCGTAACAAAAATGTATTTTGATTACTTCTGTGTGTAGCACAAATTATAGAATAGAGCAAGACAATTTTGAAGCTGTTGTATACATTGTTTTGACATAACACACATATTGCTATAAAAATAGAAATACATGTGGTGAGCAGGACTCCTTTTGAACAGGATAAATCACAAAGTGTGCTTTTAAATTTTGTGTACTTTTTTTGTTGGAATTTCTCACTTTGTAATTTGAAATTGATTGTATATTTTTACTTTCTGTTTTCACATATTTTACATTTATTATAAATCAAGTTTCATGATAGTTTTTTAAAAATCCTCAAATATTTCAAGTGCTGCTGAATATTTAACAATTTGAATTTTAGATGTAGATTTTCTGATGCAAATAACGCCAGATGTTGTGAATATATATTATATATTTATTTCGATGCAGTTGAACATTGCACAACAAATACATTTATCTACACTTCAGTTCAAGAAAATATTCCAGCAAAATCAACGTAATCATTCAAGTTCAAGTTTCGGATTTGACTTTAACTGCATTGAGGTAGTTCAACAGTAATAAACAACAATTTAAGTACAACAGATGGACTGCGTCATTGTCGAACAGTACTGAGTACTACAAGTGTCTTTCATATTCTATAATTAATGTTATTTTCCTAGGCGATAAGCTGAAGGGGGTGCTGACATTTTCCCAAGTATTCTCACTACAGTTTATTGTTAGAGATCTTCTTTGTCAAACCATTTGTTTATGTGCTTAAGGCAGCGATAACGAGTGTAGGCAGTTCCTAAAATAAATTTAAAAATAATAAAATAAAAAATAAGTGTCAACGCTTAAGTGCTAAATAACCAAATCTTTATGTAACAACAATCATTGGGGAGGGAAAACAACTTACATTAGGTCAAGTTGCTGCTTGGATAAACCTTGTGGCACCGTCTCGCTCTATCCCGCTCGCACTCTCTCTGTCTCCGAGTCGTTTGCATAAATTGCGTAAAATGATTTTTTAAACGCTTTTCAAAAACTTGCTGAACAGGTGCCAAATGTCGCCCTGCGCTTAACGCACAAATAATAAACGATTTATTTTCAAAAAGAAAAGAAAAATATAATAAAACCAAAATCTCAAACTATATATGTAAATTGTATTGATGTTCACGAACTTTTTAACTTTATTATTATACCATTTTATTTAAAATTTGTGTAATATTTGATTTAGCTTTCTTACTTTAATGTTTTGAATTAAAAGTCGATCAATGCCACGAAAAATATTTTCACTGTCTGTTTTTTGTTCAATTTCTTGAGAGCACTTTTCCATTAAACATTTTAGCATATTTTTAATACTGTTGTTTTTTTTTGTGTGGAAATTGTTACGCGCACCAACAACAACAATTGCACTATCTAAATATTATTTTTAATCGGCACACACAGCAAAAATAGTTTTGGTTTCAATAATTTCCGTTATTTCGTGCCGAATACTCCTGTTTTGATTTCTTTTTTTCTTCTTCACTTGTATTTATTTAACACGGCAATTTGAATTTCTCACGCACTTAGTTGCCGTTCTGCTGTTGTTGTTGTTTTTGTTATTTTGTTTAGTATTTTTTTTTCCTTTTTGTGGCTTGTTTGTTTTTTTGCTGACCGTTACGCGCAGCCCCAAAAAAAGTGATTTCAAAACACAACGCGCATGGAAATTGCGGACGCGTCGCAGTCGCAGTTTAACGTCCGCCTATTCACTTGTCGCTGCCTGATGCGCGCACGTTGAAAGTTTAACTGTAAATTCGGAACACACTGGCAACGACAGAGCGAACAGCGAGCACCGAGCAGCAGATAGCAGGCGACAACGGCGACGACGGCAGCCAACAGCAGGCGAGCAGCGCCAGCACCAGCAGCCAAGAACCGATGAAGATGGGGAGCAGCACTAGCAGCAGCAGCAGCAGAGGCGCCAAAACGCCTCGTACCTGAGTGTCGGCGTAACAGCAGTGGCACTGACGACAGACCAGCTCCAGTAACAGGCACAGAGCATTAACAGCAGTAGCAACCACACTCTCTTTCTCTCTCTCTCTCTCTCTCACTCACTCACATATTGGCGCGCTGTTATCAGCGGCCAAAGACAACATTATCGTCTGTGTGTGTGAGTGTGTGTGTGTGAGTGTGTGTGATTGTAGTGCATCAGTGTGTCAATGGGTCGTTCGGGCTACTACTCTGTTAAATAAAGAGAGAGTGTAAGCTTCGTGCTTTTTACTTACGCTCGCATAAGCTCTCTCTCTTTCTCTCTCCCGCTCTGTGTGCTATTCAGCGTTGGCTGGTCATTTATCGCATGCGAGAAAGTCAATTGAACAAAGTGAAAAAAATAAGAAACTTTTTTAAAAATCTTGCAAAGTTTGCTAAAGAATTGTGTTATAATTATTATTAAATTAACACATGTATTTGCTTTTATTTATTTTAATTTTTGAGAAAATTGCACTCATGCAATTCAAAAATGGCGCCCATTTTGCAAGAAATGCGCTGATTTCTGTTACAGGCTGAGAGCATTCTTAACTGCGTTTACTCAATGTAGTTAACAGTGCCAAGCGTAGGGAGAGCCAAGCGTTAACAGTACAGTTAACAATCCGCAGGAGTTCAAATAAACCATTAAATTAAATAAGCATAGCACTAATATTGACTTAAAAATGGCATACAATTAACTATAAGAATTGTTATGTTTATTGAATAAGTATTGTTATGTTTATTGAATCGAGAACAACAGCAAAGTAAATATTGCAGATTTATTTAGCCATAAACTGAGCGTCTTTAATAAAGTTTGCCCACACGTGAACTCAACAAATAGTTTGTCATCCAATCAAATAACTCATAATCTTAACTTAACTTGCTCAAAGTATTTCCACACACATTATGAATAGCAGATTGTTTGCAGTAATTTTGATATTCAATTATTAAAGATTATCCGAAATATTTATGTGCTTTGAAAATGCTTCATAGCCGAGCGTATTTCCCATATGGATTTGCGCATCATAATAACCAATAATCAAAACAAAATAAATTATAGATTTATAAGCCAAAAATGAGCAGTCAGTGTATCAAAGAGCTCATCCATAAATCTTCCGGCAAAAAACACACACGCTCTGTAGTCGAATAAAATGACTGAAATTATTATTATTTAAGCAGAGGGTAATTCAAATGCCATCGCTCGAGAACACTTCAAGTGCGGACACCGTATGTGTATGTATGTAAAGTAAGGTGTGCTTTGGAGTGGGGTGTTTTCCCATGTTTATTGCACATATTTCTTTGTTTTTATTTGCAGCCTTTTAAGCGAGCGAACAAGGGGCAACGGAGAACATAAAAACATGAAAAGAAATATTTCCAATCAATTGGCAAACAGAAACTAATAAAAACACGTATGAGAACATCGCGAACACCCCGTTCCCCCAACCCACCAATGAACAGCAATAGTAAAAAATAATAAAACAACGGGAACAATGTTGTTCATTCATTAAAAAGAAAATTTTCACTGAATACAAGAACGATTCAAAATTCATTTAAAGAACAAACCCGATGGCCAGACAGTGTGCAATTCACACATGGACCTATCTGAATATACACACACCAATATCTGCACTCATACATGCATATATATCAAACAAGTTTATTTTCACAAAATAATATACGACACCAGCGCTGCGACTGGAAACAAGTACACTTGCTGCGATAAAATATGTTTTTTGAATGCAGCTTCATGTTCATTGAAAGTGCCACAAGTAAGCATATACGGAACAAGTGAGAACGTTATAGTCGGGTGCAACCGACTGGGAAATACTCTGATGTAACACAAAATACAATACATACACATTTTCTTAGCTATCTTTGAAAGACATTCTCCTTGAAATCAAAACTTCTCTTACCAATTTTTGGATGATTTTCCTAGTAATCTATATTCAACATTTCATAACTTTAGCTCTTAAACTCAAAAGGCTCTGCACTGATTTATTGTCTTGTTTTTCTTTTATTACTAACAATATACTTTTGAAAATTTGTGACTCTGGATCTTAAGCTGTGTGATATATATAAAGAGGCCAATCAATTTTTTGAGGGAGGTCACCAGAAGTCCACAAGAGGCAGGGAAATGGGTGTTGATTTATAAGAGACATCGATAATCAAATATGAATACTGTAGTTTTCAAATCTTGGAAGATACGTGGTTTTCGATTTGTAATTATCGATTTCCAAGCCCCCAGTAGACGTATTAATATATCGACTGTCGCTGGTACAGACAAGTGAATGTTCCCAGTATCAAGGCTCCAGTTTTAAGAATGTCAGATAGACACTGCACAAAACCAATCTATTATATGGCTCTTGGCTATAGTCTCTATTGGCTTGGCTATAGTCTATTGCAGGACAACCCTTTAGCAAAATAACGATTGCCTTTTTACCTAGTTATTCAATATAACCTGAAAATTTGGTTGGTTTCACTTATGTAATATGCTGTTAAGTAACGAATACGCTCTTTATATGCATCTGCTAAAGGGTATCAAACTAAATAGAGCAATACTATCGGCGAAAGTGTGAACAAGCAATGTGAATTGTGTGGGCTGCAGAAGTGTTGATATATATATTTATAAATAAAGACGAATATATCGATATGCCAATAGTCAATAGCATTGACTTATTTATGTCCGTCTTTGGTGACTAGGAAATGATGTACGTTGTAGCACTTGGATATACACACTTTTTATGAGTTTGCCAGAGAAGCGATTCAATTAGCAGATATTGCGGACCAAAATGCACAAAACGTACGAGAAAGCAAAAGTGAAACAACTCATAAAACATTTTTATGAAATGTCAGACGCTTGTCAGTTGATTTCGGCGCAATGGAAATAGAAATGGAAATGGCCAATAGCCAAAATGGCATATTGTGGGCTTACGAAAAGTGATCAGAGTGTCACACCCATCGACACCATACATCATCCTCACATCCCCCCCCCCCCCCCCCTCCCCACCTCACCGCACCAGACACCAAATATACCGCTCAATGTGTAATTTGCACGTAGCTTGTGTTGGCACTCGATACAAGATAAGCGATTAAGTATTCGCGTACAGTAGATATTGCAAATGTGCACTGCGGATTCCCAAATTTATGAGCTGTGAATTGCAGGCAGTCAATCAAGGATAAGTAACGGTAAGATGATGGATCCGATGTTAATGAAGTAGAAATTGCATTTGCCAACTATTGTCACAGATGTTCATTTGATTACGATATCCATTTGCACTTAAATACGAATTTTTGCTTACCCAACTCAAGATGCTAAAATTTGACATTTTAGAAAATATTCTGGAGTTTAATTTAGAGAAATTAATATATGCTTAAGCTGGTATTTATTTGGTCTTAATGTGCTTATTATTAGGTTTAATTATCTTTACCAGATCGATGGTATATTTTAATATATATCTTTTTTTTAAGTTTTTTGGCTGAGGCGCAAATCCAAGAGGGTCAGGTTCGGGCCAATTTGCAGCTGTGTTTCTATTTAATCTTCTTTGTGCTAAGTAAGCTTCTTAAGTTGTTTACTTTAATTATATTTAATGCCAAGCTAATGTTATTATCAGTGCCATTAAAAAATATCAAATGCCGGCACTACACAGATTTATCAATAACCTTTTGACCTACGTCAACAAAATATACACAAGTCAAATGATGGCATATTTAAATTTATCAACTCTTTCATCAGTTTTTCACAAAAAAAAGCTAATTCAAGTTTTTGATTAAATGTGCACGTATCTTGACATCCTGTTTTTTCTTGCGTAGGAAATTAAAATGCCCCGCAAAAGAAATGCAATGAAAACCGATGAGGGAATGTCAATAACAGAACGTATCGAAGACAAAACTGTTGCCGAAGTCAACAGGAAACAATCAAAATTACATAATATGATTGTATATATATAACTAAAGATGTGTTTGTGTATATACGCGAAGCAAATAGTCAACAGCATCCGCAACCGCAAACGTTGGGCTTTGGCGTGGGCGTGGCATCGGCAGCAATACAGAAATTGAGTTTGATTTATGATAAATTCACAATGATTTATGCCCTTTGAGCGCACATTTTTTCACGGTGTCCAGAGCTTAAGCCGATCGGGCAAACCGCAAAATAAACCTAAAAAAAAGCAACAAAAATAGCATTTTCGCATTATTCAATTTTTTCTCCATTCGACTGTGTTATTTCTGCTGCTGGCGGGATGTATTCAATTTGATGTCGATTCGTTTTGATTTTTCCCCTTCATCTTTTCATGCATTGAAAATTGTCTGCGTCAGGACTTTGAAAATCTGTTGCCTACTTTGGTGAGCCCCATTTGCCATTAGATGATTTCAGTTTCTGTTTCGGTTTTGTTTTGATTTGGGTTTGGCTTTAATATGCATGTGAAATAACTGAAAAGCCTTTTGCTTCACATGTTTTCACTTCTTAGTTTTTCAGCTCTTATAGCTCTTTCCAAATATGCAAATTCCGCACAGATGAGTAGCAGAATTGTGAGCACCATCAATACAAATTGATAGATAGATTATTTGCGATTATGAATTTGTTAGCTGCTGACTCTCATAAAGGAAACTCAACACTTGACATCACAAGCTGACATTTGCCTATTAAGTGTCTTGTCAATTGGTTGGCAAAGCCGCAATTGAAACTTGTTGGGTAAGCTGCTGTGATTTATAATCCATTGTCAATAAGCAGCCAAGAATATAAATCTCTTAATTAACCCGAGGCAAAAATTATAATAACTTCAATAAAGATTAAAGCCTGACTGCAGAGACTAAACAAACAGAAGTTTTTCAACTAGCACAACCCGCAGCCTAAGCCCAAAAGTAAGCCAAAGCGAAATTTTAATTAACTTTAGCTATTCGCTTCGTTGACATCCTGCGTTCGCAGCAGCGGGGTCAAAAGGCAGACCTTTTTGTAAAGCACCCCCAAATGTAGTCCAAAATAAACACATGCACACATGTCAAGTTTTTAAATACCTAATCCGCACAGAAATAAGCTTGGATACCTAGAAAAAATACGTATTTAATTGAAACGAGCCCACGGATTTATTTTGATTTAATTTTTTTTTCATTCTTCCCTTTTTTAAATCAATTCTATTTCTTTCGTTTAGTCATGCTGTCAATGTTAATTGATGCGCGGCAGAGTAGCAAAATAAGCGCCGTAAAGTCCTATAAAACCGGCCGAAAAGACTGACAGCAATAAAAGAGAAAAATACGAACGTTGCGTATACGCCTTGTGGCCCAACATTCTGTTGACAGCGCCAAAATAAAACTTTATAGCTAATTTATTTGATTAAATTTCACGCAACGAGCTGCGACTTTTATACCCTTCCCCCTTGGTTTGAAATGTTAAAATATTTTACTGTCTTGATCGCTGCAAATTGATAAGAAAAACAGGCAGCAGACAGCAGACAGCAACTACAAATGGACCGAGAGAACAGTTGAGTGACAGCTCAGCCTGTGGAAGATCAAAGTATTTGATTCTAACTTTCAAACACCTATAAGCCTCGAATAATACTATTTACTTGCAAATGCGTCAACGCACACCAATTCAATTAAACAAATGCCGCTGGAGGCATCACAAATGTGATGACAGCAGCGACATTCGTATGCTTAACATTGCGCATACGTCGTGTGTGCTCAAAAGTATGCAAAACAAACGTGACAGCTTGGAAATAAAAAAATGTACCAAAAACAAATACAAACGCTGCAGTCTAAAATTAGCCAGGCTTTTGAATACTCTGTGTACAGTAGACTTTTAAATACTCTGTTTAAAAAAATTACGAAAATCTCTTTGATTAAGAATGCGAACTTCAACATTTTGTGTTTAAATGTTTTTTGACATCAGTAGTAAACTATTCCCAACCAGTGACTTTTACCTCGAAATTGCACTTAATCAATACACTCTACTGCTCTTTATAAATACAGCGTATTAAAATGTAAGCAGAGCAGACACAAAATGCGAAATGCAAATGTCAAATGCGAATTTAGCATACAAAAAGGTTGGCGTTGAATGAAAATGTAGGAATTGCATAAATAGCACGCATAAAAAATAAGTTAAAGTACCAAAAGTAAAATCGCATTATCACACCCCACACACACTCATACAAATGAAGACAAAGTAAAGACAATTAAAGCAGGCGTCACCTAAACTGATGCAGACATAGAGACATGGGAAGGGAGGGGAACGAGAGGTGCGACCAGGTAACCCAAGCGTTGCGCTTTTCACAACGCTGGGCGGGCGTCACTTAGTTGACAAAGAGCATGAGTTTTGAGTTCGGTTTGGATCTGCGTGGAGGGCTCTCAACGAAATAATAGCTTGAATCTGAATACCGCCGTTTATGCGCTAAACGCTTTACGCTCTCCTTGTAAGCCCTGCCTCATGTTATTTACCCCTAGCGCCCTCGTACGAAGGGCAATAAAAACTTTCGAGTTGAGTTAAAGTTGAAGCAGCGACTGTGGCATGTGGCACGTGGCTGCGTGCCGCGTATCTAGTTAGCCGTTGCTCCAATTCAGCACAAGTTAATTCACGGTCTTAAATTCCAAAAAGCCAACCAACTTGTGGGCGTTCATAACAACCCCCACGCCCACACAGTCATCAAGGCCAAACAAAATAAGCAGAGACGAAGAAGGAAAGCGGAAAAAAAACATAACGAAATATGCACAAATTGAATAAAAAGCATTCATAACGTTGAGCGCAACCGCAAATCGCCTGTGGCTAAAACCTAGAAAATTGCGACACTAGTATAAATATAGTATAAGGGACGCAAATATTATACAAGCCAACCACTACACAGACCCACTGCATGCACTAAAAAATTTCAAATATTCCTAATAATACATTTAATGTAATGGCAAATAACATTTTTGTTAAGCCAAAACTTGAACTGCTGAAAGTGATTCGCTTTATGGTTCTAGCGTATAGATTGCAATACTTCCAAGATGGTTGTCACTTTAGTGAATAGACCCTAGTCAAGCGATTCGTGGGCACAGTGTATGGCAAATATTCAAGCTGTAAAAAACTGTAGCTTAATAGCAAGAGAAAACACAAATTGCAGCCTCCATCAAAACAGCAGCAGCAACAAGCCGCATAGTGATTGAATTTTCACGCATCAATAGTCACAGCAACAGCACCAACAACAACAAGGACTACAAGACTACAACCACAAACACAATCATAATGACAGCCTATAAAACGAACAAGTCACATTCCAGCAAATATTATTAAATTGCTTTGGTTTTTGCTGGCGCTTTAGCAGCGACATAAATTGCTTGTATTTAAGAGCTACTTTTTTTTATCCAACGCAGCCAAAAAGTATGCCTTCACTTTTTTGCTGCTCAATATTTGCAAGCAATTGCGATTTATGGCAGTTTTTCAACGAGCCCACCAATTTGCAGCAAAACATATACCGAGAACGCAAAGTTCAGAGTGTATGACTAAGTCGTAACATGTGTTTATATTTGGAATAGATTTAAAATAATAATAAGTATAAATATAATAAAATAATAATATAAAATTATATTTCAAAATAAATTTGCAATAAATTTAATAATTGATTCGATTTTCCATAGCATTTTTAAAAGTCATAAAGTGATTATAAATATTTTTACAGCTTGGAATAATTGAAATTGAGTTCATAGGCATGCCTCGCTTTGCTGCTTATATGTTGTATGTTTAAACTCTTTGAAGCCTACAAAGTGTTTCACTTATTGTCACTTCCTCATAACCCTACATACAAATGGTTACACTGTAAATGCTCTCTGTGAATAATAATAATGTCAGAAAAAATTAAGTCAAAGTAAAGTTGCCTTAATTTTAAAATAAAAGGCATCCTTTTTTATGTTACTACATACAAAACAAAATTAACTAGGCAAATATCAACGAGATCATACGAATTGAGATATCAGCAAACTTTATTTTATCTACAATAACAGGGTATATAATTGAACAGAGCACCCAAGAAGCAGCAAAACACCTACCGAACTGCCTCCATAAATATCTCTCACTTATAGCCCCAATGTGTCCTGTGGTGCTGTATCAGCTTTGGACAGTCTGGGCCAATATTTTTGCCATTTTCGATCTGGCACGACACAAAGTCAAATGAAAAATTCAGATATTGTGCGTCGTGTCATGCTGAGTTGCCAATTTACAGCTTTAATGAGCAAGTTAATTAGCCAGCCGATTTGCTTGCTTCTTTGGGGCCTGGTCTTCAATGTAAATTGCATGTGGCAGATTGCGGGCCATTCGCTTAGCGTCAGCAGGCGGCAATGTTCAATTTCTTAAATCGAGTCTGGCCATGCTCCCAAAAAAAATGCTGGCAATCAAATGCAAACAGACAAGAGTTTTATTGAATTGGCCAGAGAGCAGCATGTCGAATACGTTATTCGAGCAAATGACAGGCTAAGGATACACGCTGCGGCTACATGATTTTCCTTTTCACAAATCGAACGTTGCGCCAAAGAAAAACGCAAAAATGAAAAGCGAACAAAAATAAAACACAGCCAAGAGCCAAATGGGATGCCATTCAAACGTAGCTGCAAATCATGAAAAATGAGTCATTCGACAGCTGGGTACATGATGCCAAAAATGACCAACACAAACAAATATTTCAAGCGGGTGTGTGTTTGTGTGTGTGTGTGTGTGTGTGTGTGTGTGTGTGTGTGTCTATGTGTATGCAATATGAGCTTTTTGAGATAGACCAACCGTGCCCAATGGCCGAGAAACTCCAAACGAACTGCACATGACGAAATTGCACAATCTTTTTAAGCTGCTATTTTTCCTAACTCATGACTAAATCAGTCAAAAGTAGTTTTGCCAGTGAAGCTGAGCATTTAGTTTATTAGCCAGCTCTATAAATGCTTATCAGCAACTGCCAGTTTACAAAGTGTCATAATCAAGACACAAGGCACAAAGGCAATTACTTAAACTGCATATGAAATTTGATGGAAAACTTAACAAAACAAATATTATGAAGAAAAATTAAGAACACCCAAAGAACATCAAGTGTTTTACTTTAATATTAAGACCATAAGATTGACACTAATAAAAAATTTCAGGTAAAAAAAACCCCGCTGAAGTTCTTAGAAAGTTCTTAAGCTTTTCCATAACAACAACAACTTTCAAACTGCAAACTTACAGCTTTTGTTCTTAAAGAGTAAAAATTGAAAGATTTAATTAAAAAATCATATATTGTCGAAAGTTATTACATTTGTGTGGTAATTTTTATAGACAAAAGTTTTTACCGGCTATAAATCCTCACCGAGCTTTTGTTATCTGCCGAAACGTGTTGTTGGTAATTAATCTTCATAAAATGCATTAGCATGCATATTGAATAACCAATGAGGAAATGCAAAACAGAGAGAAAAAATATGTAAATGATTATAAAACAGAGCAATCAATGCTGTTTCATAATCAATATTAATTAGAGGACCAAACAGGATGCTGGCCGTAATTAAAAGTTGCATCCGAAGGCAAATAAATTGAAATAGCATTTGGCCACAAAGCGTAGCCAGTCTGTGCACATTGAATGGCAATAAAATATTGTTAATATTTGCATCTAATCAATATTGCGTGTACATACTGTTGACCAAGGTACAACATAAAGACTTAGAGTTGAGCCCTTTGGGCTGACAAGTGACAAGCAGGACACACAAACACATACAAACACACATCCACACATAGGAGTCCTTGTTTGCTCTAGTTGGCTATAAAATTTTATTACTTTATGGGCGGGAAGCAGTATTATTTGGCCAGAGGGTGCACAGGTGAAATCAATTGTGGGCCTCTTCTGTCTACGTCTTTTACGAGTCTCTCTTTTGGATTTGTGTGCATATGCACTGCTCTTTTGTACTCAGCAAGGATGTGCCCTCCAACCCTAGAGCATATACTCATAGCTTGCATTTGAATGTTCTGTTTAAATATTTGACAAAATTCCAAACTGCATATTCGATAAGTTCTGTTTAAATGTACAGGCTCACAACATACATATATACATAAACTGGAACTCTCAGATCAAGCTAATTAAATGTTTGCAAAATGCTGTTAACCAACGGAGGGAACCCAAATTTGTGGGTTTCTTGTACACATGTTCAGCTTGTTGTTAATTAAGTATACGCACTGAGGCCGATTTCGTTTGCACGCCAGTTTGGGCAGTTTTATTTAGTTTTTGCTGACTCTGAATAAATTGCCCCAAAAAGCCTTGGCTTTTTGCCTCGTCTTTATTTGCGCTTCTTCTCCTCCTAGTTGCTGGCCATAACATATTTGAAGCTAAATACCAGTTAACGAAATGTCCAAAATGAGTTTGACAGCATATGTAAATTACATTTAAAAGTTTTTTTTTCCTTTTTTTTATTTTCTAAAACATCACAAGTGAATGTCTAAAACCACAAAGGAGTCACATGTGCCAGCTATCGACTAGCAGATGCGCTGTTATTGTAGAAGAAATATGTATGTTGTCTAGGCGAAAATTCGGGAAAAGGTATTTATTTAAAATATGAAGTAAGTAATTTTTTTTTTTAATGGCTTTGATATTTATTATACTTATGCCACATTAAATCTTTATTTAAGTTTTCACTTCATACATCGTCTTATAATTTATGCTCTGGCGTAGGGTATAACTACAGCTCTATCTTTCTAGTTCAGCCTGTGCAAATAAATGTAATAAATTTTCTTTAATATTAGGAGCGTTTTTGATTTTATGGTAGAAGGAGTTTGTTGCATATTTTATAATAGCTTGCAGCGTGGAGATGAAGGGATGAATATGCATATATAATTATGGTTAAGAGATGGAACGGGGCAAAAGTAAACTTTTAAAGGGCCAACATCAGTTTAAAAGATTCTTTCTAAATACATTCATTTGGCTTAACTAAAAATAAACTAATAAAACGTTTATTTCAGTTTAAGATATGCACTGTAATCTAACTTGCGTTGGCCAAATTCTCTTTTCTACATTAGCAGTATTTCTGACCCGCCGAACATAAAGTGTTGAAAATTGATTAATAAAAATCGACTGTGTTAAGCTCATTAACGCCCAGGAAACTCTTAATAAATTATTATATTTTTCCAATTAAAGTAAATTTCAACCGAAAAAAGCTCTCATTACCCTTCTAGACTTTCTATAGCTGTGAATAATTACTTTTATAGCACAACAACTTTTGGCAACTTTCAAAGTCAGCTGTCGAATCATCAGCAAGGATACTGGGAAAGGGGAACGCGGGACGGGGACGGGGTTGATAAGAGTTTCAGTCTGCCGCCTCAAACGTTGCGGTAGCTTCTAATTAATCTTCAAAGTATTTACAACTTTTGTTTGTAGTTGTTACTTTTGCTTGTGAATTGAAAACAACTGTAAATAATTAATGCTACATTATACTCAATTACCGAACAACTTGCATATTTGAATCTCATAGAAGCTTTTCGACACAAAACCAGCAGCACTCAGCAGCACTCAGCAGCAAAATCCGAAAATCAAAAGTTTCACTAATTAAAAGCTGTTCAAGGAACTTATAGTGGGGTCAGCTGTGGGTGATGAGAGAGCTGAGACATAGCAGTACAGTACAGACGTCTGTACGGTGCACAAGTCTGACCACAAGTAGCCCCAAAAAATAACCCGACCTCTTTGACAGCCAAGTTTTACGGTCCTTGTATTTTAAAAATGCATTAGAGATAGTTTTTGGGAATATAATTTATGCACTCACTGCAATTTTTGTGTAAATTTATTATTGAAATGAAAATAAATAGTATATATAACTCTTAACCTAAGTTGCTGAGATTATTCACTAAGGTGATATAAGAATCGGTCATATACAAGGATTGGTGCAGAAAGAATGCATAATAACTGCTATGTGAATTATTACATCATTCGGCTGACGTTTGTCAAGCACAATGACCATAATTCTCCCCTAGATAAGAGTCTCTTCTGTTCCTTTTGTACATTGTGTGTAAATTGTATGTTTAGTTTTGCCAACAACAAATAAACTTAAAGCATGCACCATAAAATGGCCACAATTATGTTGCATGCTGCACCTGTGAATGGCATATGCAAAATTGTAATCGTCCGACAGAGACAAATGGAATGCTTTAAGTTAAAATCAGCTGGCCAGGCAATAAACAACAATTTACTTTATGGCAACTAAGCAAACAAAATAGCTACCAAATAGCAAGAGCTGCACAGCAGCAAGCGCCAAACTTGCCACAAGTCCCAAAGCCACAGCTAGTCAGCAACAAAACAAAGGGTTTGGGGTTTGGTGTTTGGTGTTTCGGGTTTGCATTTTGAAGGAGGGTTGGCAAGTGTGCAGCTCATTCGGGGAGACATTGTATAAACAACAATTTTAGCGGATATTAAAAACAAAGTTGCCACAGTGCGGTATTCTTCTTGGCCAGGAAAAGCAATGAGAAAAATCGAGAAATTACAGGAAAGTGGAGGCTGTATCAAATTTCAAAACGTGTTTTGTCGTTTCCATTCAATGGCTCCGACAGCTTTTCCATCGGTTCAGTTTTTGTATTTGGTTGGCTCTATTATTGTTTGGCCTTCATTCTCGTTGAACGGCGAAGCGGACATCCGCTTGTCGCACTTATTAACGGCCCAATGTATTGTTGTATTGTCGCTATTGTTTCACCAATTCGCTTCGACTATTTTCAAGCATTTCAATGTCTTTTAATTGGGTCGTTGACGCCCCTGAAACGCTGCTTAAGCTATGCCAACTGTGATTTCAATGCACTTCAACTTATTAAATTTCCATTAACACAAACATTTCGCTAATGTACCGCCAATACGTGCTCAACAAGTTCGCTAAGTTGAAGACAACAAGCAAATACCCTTTTATAAGAGTCTAAAGTTATCCAACACAAGGATGAACTCTTGATCTGCTTTAAAAAGATAGAAAATATCTTCAGTCCTATTTTTACTGTTTACCAATTGACTTATGTGTAAGCAGCAAGTCTTCTTATCATTTAGCATGTTATTAGATTTTATGCAAATACTGATCAAAATGAAATTGCTGATGAAAATCTATTAAATTTGGTCAACATTATGACAGTGTTATGACAGTGGACGACTTAAATTCATTAAAATGTAGTTGTCATACTTAAACTCTAATTGTTCTGACATAATTCGTATATCAGTATTACATTGTTATTATTACTATTAGAAAATTAAAATAAATTGAATTCTGACTTAAAACAGAGAAACAATTTAACCAAAAAAATACATGGTTTGTTGAACATTTAATATTCTAGTACAATTTTACATATATTGCAAAAGAACTCAAAGTGAATATAACAAGAAAGGATTAAATTGATTGGTAAACTATGCTGAGACTGCAGGCAATAAAATACATTTAAGCAAAGAATAATATTTGCTTTTCTCAGTATTTAATAGCATACTAAAATATAACAAAATTTACAATTTACTATATTTGTTTTTGATTTTTCCAACGAATTGTAAACACTAAACCTAATGTCCCAATCAAAGAGTAATCAATTAATTTACCAAAATTTTCGGTTAATTCAGGGTTCTTTGGGGCCCAGCTAATGAATGTTGGTAAGAGAACCACAATGAGAGCGTGTCACAAAATGATTGCATAGGAGGCATAGCAGAAACATTTTCAAATTGCAGACAAATTCAAAGCTGTTAATTAATATTTAACAGTTGGTCAAATGCAGACAACAAACCGATATTTGGCCGAATAAAGGCGCCTACCGCAGGTGCTTCGATCTGCTAATTGGCATGGGTTATCTTTACAAATCAACCGAAGCGTTTGTCAGTCAACAACCAACTGAAAACCAAAAAGCAGTCAGCTGTCAGCGGCTAAACCGTCGACCCCCTTCACCATCCCACATTTGTTGCGCTGTGAAAAGCTGTGGCATCAACATTTGTCTATCATTAAGCGCTAAACAATTTGTGCCAGTTACGCAATAAAAGGCATCAAGCTGGGTCGAAGGCCGGGAGGGGTAAAGAGAGTGTCACACGCACATTTAATGCGCTTTTGAGTGTGTGTGAGAGAATGGATGTGGCAGCACTGCTTAATCAACTTACGACTAGGCAAAAGCTCATATAAATTATTTAATTAATCCCTTTTGGGTTTATTGGCTGCACACACTTCAGGCATACACACACACACACACAAGTTTTTTCTTTGTGTATGTGTGTGCGTGTGTGTGTGTGTGTGAGCCTTGTGCGTGCTGGCAATCAAAGTCATAAACGTAGGTGTGAAAATGACTGCGTTGATTGCGTTTTCGCATGTGTCTCAGAGTTTTCGAAGCGCCGGAAAATGGGTTGCCTACTTTTTGGGGGCTACATTCAATTTGCAATTAAATACAAATTGATATTTGATTGAGCTCCTCCCATTCCCACTTAGCATAGGTTAATCTAATCTTCAAGCCGCCTGTTTTCATGTTTGGAATAATAGTTTTGCTCAAATTGTTATTTCGTTTTTACGTTGCAGAATTGGGAAAATCTAAGGCAGGGACAAAATGATTATGTACCCTCTGATAGTATTTTTATACCTTAATATTCTTTTATACCCTTTAAGTATTCTTTCTTTTCTCCCATTTTTCTTTTCAAAATTATAATTTTGCGATCGAAATAATTTTCAATGAGTTTATATATCGATTAGTTTTGATGTTAGAGAAAACATAATATTTATAAACTAATCGTGACTTCCACATTATCTTTCGATCAAAAATTTAAATATTCAAAATCTTATCAATGTATTTGTAGCCGTATCAAAGATGTAACCAGATAAAATATTTAAAATATTTAAAATACTTAAAAAACTTAAATCATTTCTCTTTCTGCCCACAAATCTAGCAATTGCATTTCATCCTTTTTATGGTCCATGCCAAAGCCCTTGTTAGATATCTTCTCTCATGCAGTATATATTTTACAAGCTAAATTGAATTTAGTCTTAAAAAAATATGGCGTATTCTAATATTTATAACTATCCTGCACTCTTTAATATGATTCAAGAAATTGTTACTTACATAATGCCTTTGATTGGAATCCATGGCCAATAACTTCTTGGAGCTGTCTTCGATATTCAGGGCCTCAAGTTGGCTTCCTTTGTTTGGGTAAACTCTTTAGCTTGGGCTCGGCTAAAAATATCATAGCCCAAATCTATAAATGTTGCAACAATGCTAAGCCAGAGCACAAGCCAAGTTCATGCCGGCACACAGTACTAAATCTTTGCTTTCATGTTGTCATTTTTGTTTGCAGCAACGAAAGAGAAAAAAAGAATAAACTAAACTCAGGGTAAAACTCTGGGCCCAAAGTTTACCCAAATAGGACAAAAACCTACATGTTGGGGATATAAATCCCAGCCACATGCCTTTTATGCAAAGTTTGGATTAAGTTTTGCGCTCCTGTTAGCAAGCTGAGGCCCGGCACGACTCGTCCCGGCCAGCACCAGGTTCGGGCCAGGTCTGCATGACTGCCCAAATTTGTAAACAATCAGAAAATGTGTCAACTTATTTCTTTGTCAGAAGGCTGGGGTAACAAATAACAATGCCCTCTGATGCCATAAGTAAATACATAGTTTGAATTTGGTTTTGTTTAGCAGGGGGTGTTGTAAAGAGGGAGGCGCGGGGGAGTCTCAAAGTGTTGGAAAATTCATTTAAGCCGCTTAGTGAAATGTGCGATAACAATAATAAAATTGTTCGGATAATAGCAAATGATTTAACTTTTAAATGAGAAGCGTTTAAATTGAACAACAAACTAGGCAAATGGGATGAATGGCTTGAACAAATTGAAAAGCTGAGTGAATGAGCCAAAATGTAACTAGCAAAGCGTAGAATGAAGTGCAGTCTCAAAGGACTGCAGCTACATTTAAAATAAACAGAGACCAACTATTGAAAGCAAAAGATACGGTTGCACTTTCTACCCCACACACACGAATACCCACACACATGGGATGTAGATCCCTTTGACCAGCTTACAATGGTCTGCAAATAAATTGGATTTCAATTTTCCTGCCGGGACTTTGACATTCTCTGGCAAAATGCTTTAAAAGTTACTCAAGACAAAAGGCTCCCCATTGTGTGTATCTCTTCCCTTCGGTGTCTGTCAGGCATGTCCTGGGCTATATCCTTTTTATTAGCAAATCTGCATGTGACTGGCAAAGCTCTTGGACAGACTGCGTCAGGCAGTGTGCGTCGGGCCAACAATTAGTAAGCCAATACGAGACACACGCACCATGTCAATGGCCATTAAAGCACTCGGTAACATTTTTATCATTGCCATTTACATACATCAAACGACTGCCACTTTTTCCAAGCCAAGCCAAAATAGGACGAATATGAATGCGGCACTTACAGGAGCAGCAGTAGTAGCAGCAGCACCACAGTTAAGATGATAGACAACAATAAAGCAAAGTAATTCCATTCGTCTCTAATCATATCACATTCGCCATCATTCCTAACCATGCCCTACCATTTCTGAATTTCACATTCCCAATCCCAATGCCAACCAAATATCATACAACCAAATTTGACTGGTTGCGAAATAGATAGCAGCAAGTACTTTAATATATTTTAGTGGATTACACGTGTACGTTTTTTACAACAAAAAAAATCTGCAAAAATCATGAATACATCAATTTTTGTATAGCAATCCAGTTGAAATGCTTCTGCTTAGACATTATTAGAGAATACATGAATAAATCAATATTAGGATGGCAATCAAATTGATATACTTCAGCTGACATATGATAAGAGTCTGAAAGAGTCTGCGGAGGCTGAGATGAGACTTATTTTATAAGTCCTTACACATTTATTTTATTTTCTTATATTTAAAACAAGGCTCAATCATGTTCATTTTCAAAAAGTTGGTATTTTATATATGCCAGTGCATCCTTTTATATGCTTATATACAAGGAAATCTCATCCAATCTCACCTTAAAGTAAATGTTTTTATTTATCATATTTAATATATTTTGTTTTCTGTTTTTCTGACTCTAAAATCTCCTCAATAACTCCAATTTGTGGTCCCTGGCTTACAATAAAATCCTGTACGCATGAACGTAGCTGAAATCTGAGAATAATTCTGATGCTATGAATAAAGCGGCAAATGTGTAAAGTTCACTCCGCAATTTTGTGGCTCTACACAAATCTATGTGTGGGTGTGTGTGCTTGTGTGTGATTGAGTGTGTTTGTGTATGTGTGTGTGTGTGTGTGTGTGTGTGTGTGTTAGGAGAGCTCGTTTTGAATATGCTTGTCACTGTTGGCGAAGCGGCAACATTGCGGCAAACATTATCCACTGGCATCAGCATTCGACAGAAAGCAGCACACGTGAGCGGCACACACACGTAGAGAGGAGATGCCGTTTCGACTGTTTCTGTGTGAACAACACAAGTGAAATTTCCCCAGTGACTGACAGACGATCAGCCAACTGAATGTGGCAACAACAAGAATAGTAGCAAACAGACAAACAGACACATACACACACAGACACGTATACATATTCAATTGCGGCAACCGCAGTAAATTCACATCTGGGGGCACTGTTGAAGCTGCCAAAAATGTTTGCATATATTGGGAAACAATAAATTTTACGGCAATGTGTAAGCCCTTTTACCCCCAAGTATGTGCGTGGGTGTCTGTAGTGTGTGTGTGTGTGTGTGTGTGTGCACGTCCAACAGTAAATGACCTTCGACATTTACAGGGTTAAGGGGCGGTGGGATGCTGTGCGACGTGGAGAATGATGACAAAGACAAAGGCACCAAATTGCCAGACTGTGACAGCTGCGAGCCATGGATAACTTAAATGGGTTAAAAGGATACGTCCGGATGACTCCCACTGTGGCTGCCACTGTTGCTCCTTCAGCTGCCACTGCTGCTGCTACTGCTGCAGTGCTTTTGTGTGATTTTTTCTGGCTGCTTGCCGAGGATTCGTGATACGCTCGCTGCATATTTGATGTCAACAACAATGCTCGACTCAAAGAGACAGCAAAATTGAAATGACACCGACTCCCATCACCAGCTAGGACTAAAACAAAAGCCAAAAAGGGGTCCAGCAAACCAAATGCCTCAGCACATAACAGTTTTTAATAGTGCGTGTTCCCAAAATGCAATTCACCTGGCTTTCAGCTGAACATGGCATTTATTTATTACACTGAAACTTAAAGGTATAGGAGTATTTTGTTTTAGTAGCAATAACAATTTATTGACTGCAAGTTATACAAACAATTTCTAAATAGCTTTATGACTAAGTATTTTTCTTGTCTTCTTATAACAATTCTTATTATTATTACCATGATTTAAGTACATATTTTTGTTGTATTAATTATAGTTATTACATGTATATTAAAAATATATATTATATAACAGTTTTTCTAACCCCACTTCGATTTAAACATAAATCGACATCTAAATGAAAATACATATCAAGTGCAGCCAGTCGACTGATCCTGTCTTAATCCAATTGTATTTTCATTACATATGTGTCTGAGCAAAACATATAATCCGCTTAGGGTACACTACATATATGTATATAAAGTTAGACAAAAAATGTCACCAAGAAAGTATTTTTATTTTATATTAAATTTACAAGAATTTCATTCAATTCATGATTATTGATGCCTTCAAAAGTAATTACAAATAAAAGAATTTAAATATTAATTGGAAAATATTAAATAAGCAAATTTGAATGAATAAGTGTCACATTTTCTGAGGAAATCATAAAGAATAAATGTGAAGGGACATTGGTGAATAACAATTTTCCAACAATTTACAATTATAACCAATTTTACTTGTTCTTCATTGTAAATGGATGCAGTTGGCAGCAGTAAAGGAAACAAATAATGCACAAGTATTTTAATGTAAGAGAAGAGAAAGCAATAAAAGAAAGTAACTTAAGTGACGCTGCAGTAAAAGTTTTACTTAGACTATTTTTGTTATTTCCACTTTATAAATATGAAAAATTTTCTCATTAAAATGGCGTAAGGTGTGCGAAAAGTCGGCGAATATTTGGTATATTTTTCGCTTAGAGAGTTTGTTGAAGTTTGGCCAAACAATTTTAATAAACATGCGCCAAAATTTAATTATATGCATGGGGGCATTCAGTATTAGGGTAAATAGAGCCATCGAAAGAGGCGCAAAAGTAAACATAACCAGATGCAAACTCAGATAAGCAGGGGGCAACACACACACGCACAAACACGCACACAGAACGCACACAAACTCGAACGTTGAACTTAACCCTGCAACAGCTAAGCTGAAATTTAATATTGGAAGGCAATGAGCCGGGGCGCAATAAAAGCCCCAAAAACCCCCAAAGGAATGGCAAAAGGACAAGACGAATAGACGATGGAGGGGCATGGGGTGGAGACACTGCCACAGGCCGGGGTGCTTTCCTGCAGCCTGCTACTTCTACTTCTGCCTCTGTCTATTGCCAACTAGCTGTATAGCCTCTGTGACTGCCAATAAAGTCCACATAAGGAGTGGATAGTGGGGGTGTTTCAGTGAGAAGGAGCTCCCTCCAATTGTTCCAGTCTCGGTACCTAGCCACCTTACTCGTAGCAGGCGCCTTGTCGATCGAGGGGTAAGTGTAGCTGCTTTGTTACATAATAGTTGAAGTTTTATTGTCGAAAGCTATTAAACTTTTCCCATCAAAAGCCCAGGTTGTGGCACATGGAAAAGGTGTAGAGCATTAAGGTTACTTGCCACACACAAATACACATAAGCATACACACACACACACAGACAGACAGACAGACAGAGTGTGAGTAGGTTATCAGGCTATATATATTCATACAGACAAGCTGCTTCAATGATGATTTTGCAATAATCATGATCAGCGATAGAGCAATTCGAAATGAATCTAGAACACTGAACAAAATAATACTAACATACTGCTGTAAATGCAGTTAATGGAGTGGAAAAATTACAGAAATTTTGGTTTTTAATGCATTAGCGTATCAGAAATGTGAAGCTTAATGAAGTGTTTAGTTTAGCAATAATAACTTGTGTACTTTGGTGCAAAATTCACATCATAAGTGCTTATATGGATTTGGTATAAATAAATGCTTATCATACAAGCAAATAGATAAACATCTTCAGAAATCTTCACTGGCTCTTATAAAACAATTACGAGAAATACTGAGAAGCTTATTAAAATTAAGAATCTTAACATACTTAAAAGTTCTTTAAAATTACTGAAAATGTTAGTATGAAAATAGTTTAACATAATCCAGAAAAAATTGGGTGGCAAAACGAAATCAAGGAAAATAATTAAGAAACAAGCCATTCTCTTGCATCTTTTAAATGGGCTTGGTGGTCTTAGAAACACAAACAGATACTAACCCCAAAATACGCATTGTGCCCCGTAATTTGTTCAAGCTGAATCCACTATTTATTTAATAATCCAAGTTGGACTTTTAATCTGGAATTTGTGACCTGCAATGTAGATAAAAAACAAGTTTCAATGACTGTGCACTCATTGGCTCCCCTACTTGGATGTTGATGGTGCCAGAGATTGGCCCAATTGACTTTTCTGTGTTAGTTGCAAGTTAAAGTGAAGAGCACGCCAAACTTTTCACGGTGCCATAGAACTTTTGATGTTGTTGTTCTTGTTGTTGTTGTTGTTGTTGTTGTTATTGGAGCTCATTGTGGCCAGTGCTTAAGTTGTGGCAAGGCCCCAACAGCTTATCTACCTGCCCCCTGGTACGGCGTTCTACTTCTACATCTATTTTTACGTCTACGTCTACTTCATCTTCGATTTGCTTTTCATGTAGCCAGGGCACGCATAGCGCATAAAATTGTTTCAATGTGTTGGTTTAACAGTGGCAAAAGTTGCACCTTGTCAGAGCCGTGTCCACCCCGAACACCACCCCCAAACCGCTCCCAACCTGTCTGTCCCACTTGCTATGTGGGTTATGTGTAGGTACTTCTTTATATTTGTGCGAGATTGTGGCAAACGCATACAAAATTGAAAAAGTTTACCACGAATTCGAGTTAGAAGCGCAGCTCCAACACTTGAACAACAGTTTTTCTTTTTTGACTCGCTCCGATAATTTTGTTTTTGGTTTTGCTAATGAATTTGGTGTCAGTCTGCGGCGCAACCACTGAAGCCAAAAGATACATCAAACCACCCGCCACACAAGCAACCCATAACAGCTGCCAGTTGCAAGACCATAGCATTTGAAATGCAATTAATCAGTGTAAATTGCAGGATACGGTTTTTGCAGCATGATAACAAAACTCGATTCAACAACAAAGAAACAAACAAACAAACACACACACACACACACTTATGCACATATGCACAGCTTAATTTTGACACTTTTATGGCAAAAAAAAACCCGAGCACACAAACTGGGGATTGAGTTGAAGAAACGGATAAATGCAGGCCAAACTATTTATGTACACTCAGACAAAAATATTAATTTCATTTTATTATAATCAATACAGAATTCATTCAGTTTTGAAAATTTATCGAATATTCTTATACATGATTCTTGATACAAATTCAATGAAGAAGAAGATAAATTTCTTAATTTTTTTTTTGTAAAACGTTAATCTTGATTAGAGGTAAGACTCGCTAAATTTCGCTGAGTGAATGCATACGGATAACCATAGCGATAGAGATAGAGATAGAGCAAATATGTTGATGCAATAACATGCAACTTTGACATTTGCCGGTGCGACCCAGGGGATACAAGGAGGCAAAAAGCCCGCTACCAAGTTACATGAGTTACATGCACTTAATGTTGATTTGTGCATTGGACCAAAGGACAGAAGGACCCCATGACCAGGACCAGAACAGAGAAAGCAGAGCAGCAGCCGCAGATGCTTGCCCTACACTTCAAGACAAGCCAAGTTGAGTTTCATTTGCAATTTTCATCTGCAGCTGTTACTCGAGTGCACAGCACACACCCACCCACACACACACACACAACGAGAGAAAAAGAGACGGATGCTGAAGGTGTATGAGAAAGAGGGAAAGAGTGGGCGAGAGAGAGAGAGAGAGAAAGAGAGTGTTTAGCTTGCACACAACTCGTTCACACAGATATGCCTAAGTACACCAAAACGGAATTGGAAAAAATAATGAATTCTTAATTGGATTAGAACGAAGTTGGGATACACTGTTTATTGGCATTTCATTACATCCATTTGTGGGAGAATATAAGAAAGAAGATAAGAAGAAATAGAGATTGTATTGACTACCTAAAAGAAAAAATTTTGATAAAAATCACATGTAAATTATCAATAATTCACTTGCTGAAAAAACTTAATGATTTTATTATTTACAAAAAAATTAATTATATGCGAATAGGAGAAAATTGTAGATTGATTTAATCAATGGATTTCAAAGCAACAACAATTTATTGTAGTATTAGAGGTATATAAGTATATTCAATCGCACTTAAAGAAAGTTTAAGCAATATATTTATTTATTTTTTTAATATTAAATATTAAGTAATAGCACTAGAGACTAAACTTTCAGCAATTTATGGAGTAGCTTCGAAAATAATATACAAAAGTTAGATAAAAATAAAAATACATATGAAATTTATTAAAGCATACTTTGGAGCCAACTTTTTAATGAAAACCAAGCACACGTTCGTCCTAATAAAAACTAAAAGTTCAAGTAAGAGTATCTGAAGCGAACACATTGTGAGCATGTTGAAGTACAGCTAGAAATTGTAGCCAGCATTTAAGCTGCGCTGGCATTTGAACCCATTTCGAGTAAGATGAAGATGAAGGGGAGGGGCAAGAGAGGGCACTCACAAACAAGCCAGGCGAGCGATTTTGTAATGTAGAAGCGTACTACAAGTATATATATCACACTTGAGCTGGATGTCCCGCTGTGTACCACTGCAAGATATTCCATTCCAGATGTCCAATGTAATTACAATTAATAAATAAATATGATTTGGCCAACTAACAGAACAGAGCAAACGAAATGGATATTGAAGGCGAATTGTGTGGACCTGGCCATACGGAACGTGGTAAGGGAATGTGGCTATTAAACTTGCCCGGGCCAAGAACTTGAAATTCAATTTATTTAACGCGCAGTTAAGTTATTTTTAATTGGCTGCAGGAGGTATGAAGCGTCTTGTTGCCAGCCGGAGGTGAAATTAAATCAAAATTTAGAAGCCGCTCAACGCACACTCAAAATGTTGTTTGCTACAGCCGCGTCAAAGACCACGCCCGCAGATGTGTTGCCGGGTGGCAAGTGGCAGAGCTCAGCGACGCAATGCCCAAAAAGGGCCTGGGGTCAAAGTTTCTAATTACTCGATATTGTAGCTGGTGGGCGAGTCACCAAAGCTCCGCTTATGCCAAGCATCGTGTGGCAAATTCGAATTGTGCTCTTGGAAATACTTATATATATATTATTATTCTGAGTGATGTTTTCGCTCCAATTTTAGTAGCCACAAACATTAAGTGAGTAACAATCAAGTCATGACATAAACAGACGCATTTAGAAGCACTCCAATGAATCCAATGAGTCCAAAACTCGAATGTGTAATCAATTAAACCACTGACAGATGAATAGCACAGAACAGAATAGGACAAGTAGTACTTACTGCAGTTTAAATGGATTGTCAATGGCATTCTGTTTTGTGCTAGATAAGATGTGTTAATATACAATTCAGTATTCAGTGTTATTGATATCTTATTGAAAAATATGTCATTTAATTTGTATGATAAGAAAAGTAAATAAATATAGTTAAAATAAATAAAAGCTTGTCTGAAACGATTAAAAATTGAATTTGATATTTTTGCATGAAAAAAAAGCTATTTTGAATGTAAATAAATTGAGCAGAAAACAATCTTTATGCAAAGCAAAGGAAGAGTAATAATTTAAATAAAACTATAAAGTTAGTGAAACGTGTGAGTTCTGCTTCTGGCATTTAACCTACTTTTAATGGATAAGGGATTACAAAACATGAAACAAAAGGACACTCAAAAGCATTAGTAACAAAATTGCTTAAGCGTCCCAACCATTTCGAACTCGAAATCAGGACACTATTAAATTGTTCAAAGTAAAAAGCATAGAACAAAAACTAAAGCGGCTTTAGTATTAGAAATCTTCAAGGGGCAGTTCATCAAATAATCATGAATAGAAATCTTTGCCCTTAACTAATGAAGTGAAACCTATCTTAATCAAAGTCAACTATACATAGAAATGTAGTAATGAGAATTGTAATTAATTTATTCCAGCTGCAAAATTAAAATGCTTTCAAGGAGCCTCGTTGAATTTGCACTTTGAAATATTAAAAGACAATACATAATCAATGGACAAAAATTAAAAAAAAGAAGAATGTAGGTAAAAAGAATGGATAATACTTATTGCTTGACAAGGGCAACAGAAGACACTAAAATGGATGGCCATGGGTAGAGAGCAGTCAAGGAAATCAATTAAAAGCATTTCCCATCTTAGCCCGCCTGACCGCCTTCCGCTGTTTCCCTTGCTCCCTCTGATCCTGCTCCTTGCCGCGGCACCAATCGCCGTCGACGTTTATAATTTATGACGCCTATAATTGCAGCAATTTATGTATAAGAGTGTGTGTGTGTGTATGTGTGTAGTGTGTTTTTATGTATGTGTCCCGTGCTCGTATTTGCACTAAGGCTTATGCCCCATTGTTGATACGTATGCCATGTGGGCGTTGCATGAGTTGGAAGGCCTCAGTTTTGAAGTTCACCCTTGAAAATGTCAATTTTGTCGTTACTGGCAAAATGTCTTCACTGTCGTCGTCGTCCTGGTGCTGGTTCTGTTTCTGTTTCTCGACGTTGCTTGATTGCACTTTTAATTAATTTTTTTTTTGCGAGTGCCGGCTGTTGGAATTGTTGTTGCTGTGGCCATTGCTGCTACTGCTGCTGCTGCTGTTGCAAGCTGCAGTTGCCAATTGTTGGCACTTTGTGCTTTTTGTTTTTTGCTGCTGCTCTCACCACTCATCATTAACAAAGGCAAACAAGTCGCGCATGAGGCCATTATTTATTGAAGGGACACGCCCAGCTGCCGCTCAAATTTAAGCGCCAGCAATGACAACAACAATAACAATCACAACAACAGTAAATATGAATACAATCACCATGCTGCCACCACATCCTGTTAGCCCATTTGCTTGCCCACAATTTCGCCCACAAGCCCAATATGTTAATTCAATTTGCTTGATTGCAATAAAGGAATATTAAAAAAAGAACCGCAACTTTGTTATGGATTTGCAGGATGACTAAAGAGGAAGCGATGACAGGGGGCGAGTGTGTGTGGCAGGTATAACACCTATCAGCGGGGGAGGTGGAGATGATTGGCAGTGCAGGCACGCATGATATTATGATTGGAAAATGAAAATCATTTACGTGCGTCAATTTTCAGCCCATATAAATCAAATCTAGCAGAAAGATACTCCAGCCAATAGCAGTGACAGTGGGGGATGGGGGGGGGGGGGGCAGGAGGGTAGTGTTAGTACGGAAGATAGGCGTAAGTTGTGCGCTTCCCAATGAATCGTGCATGAGTCAATTAATGTGGCAACGTGCAGCGCATAATGATTGCGCAGAAAACGGGAATCAAAAGCGAGCCATCTGCTTTCAGTCATAATCTGTACTGGTCAGTTAATGATTATGCATAATAACCGGGAAGCATCTATGAGCTGATTGCTGATTACAGTCAATCATAATGATAGATTAACAATTTGAAGTAAGACATCGAATGTTAGACTGAAACAGATGAATAATTTTGATTTAACTGATTGATTGCCAATGTACATTTCTGGTATTAAATTCAGTTTCTGGCCAATCAAACTTCAAACTGAACATCTTGTGACTAGTAATCTAGAACAACAAAATATTAAAACCTTATTACATCCCTTAACTGTTGTAAACAAACATTTTAAACTTAATAAATATACTGAACAATATATTTGGATAGTATTTTACGACACAGCAAAAGTGTTAACTACAATCCAGATAAAAATATTAAATCCTTATTACGCTCCTTAAGTGTAGTTAGGCAACACTTTAAACTTAATAAAACATATCTAATCCCCTTAACAAACAAACAAATGACTAGCACGCTTTTAGCAAGAACAGCGCATGAAAACAAAAATCCAAAAGCTTACTTTGGGTCTAGTAAGTATATTAAGGTCTCGGATACTTTTCAATTAGTAGCGTTTATTCTTTTTTTTTATATATATTTGTGTACAGTGCAAATCGAGTTAAACTCAGAGGGGACTAAACAAGGGAAACCGACATTCAAAAGAAAAACGCATAAATGAAAACTAAATATTTGCACTGGCTTTTGGGGCCCTTGTTATGGCCATCAAGTGAAAAACAAAAGAAAAACGAAAACGAATAAAAAAAAAGGATCTGAGCCCAACATACTCTAGGTCGGCGAACAACTACAAGGGCTGTCTATGAGGGCCTAAATAACTAAGTCAATAAATCAATTCAACATAATTTTTCTCGGCTTTTTTATATCTAAGGTAGTTCCTTTTCTCTTTTATTTGGTTTTTTCATTCTTTTGTTTTCTTATTGTTTTCGGGTAAATCCCAAACAAACAAGTAGAAAAACATTTGGCAAATGTTTGGCAACGGCAGCATGAAAAGCAATGATAGCCCCGTCATGACGTTGATACACATGGCCCAAAAGATACATAAACAATGATAACTGCAAAGTTTATCAATTTGTAAAATGGCGGCCGCTCAACAACAAAGCGAGAACAAGCAAAAAGACACAGCCAAATGACTAAATGTTACAATAACAGAGCCCCAAGTGTGCAAATGTAAAGCTAACAGAGCCCCCACTCAAGCACCCAATAGGAAGCTCACGTCAATGGTTGCTGCCCGGGCTAAGCATATGTAAAAGCTCAACTCGTTACAGCTTGTGTGTAATTAACAGTTCATAATTTAGAAATTCAAATTGTATATTTAGTTTGGGGTTAATCTCTTGCAACAAATAAATGTAATTCTTGCGTAAAGATTGGCGCATAATTCAACAAGAATCTAAACAAATTTTGCCACGATCTCAGTCAGTTGGCCCAAAAACCAAAACAAAACAAATTCAATTCAAACAATGAATGAATTGTTTTTGCTACTTGTCAATATGTTATTTTATTCTATTTTCTATTTGCTATTTTCCATTTTCTATTTGTTTCTGTCTCGATTGCGTTCTGTATATTTTGTTTATAGGCCAGGAAGCAAAAAGAACCAAACCGTAAAAACATTGTATTATAAATAAGTACAATATTTTAGTACTACAGCGTGCGCTCTGCAACACATATTGTACACGTTTAAAAATATCTATACATAAAAATATACAAATTGAAATTCAAATTGAAATGCAGAACATGTGCCGAACTGAATATACAATTGTACAAGTGTCAACTTTGATATGCGAGCGACTTGACTCAACCCGACGACCGAGACGACCAAATATTTCAACATTTTCGAATATACAATATGTATATATATATATATTTTTTTTTTGCACAAAATTAGGCAACAAAATTAACACCAATACCAAGAGGTCTATGTAAACAAAACGATCAACGAACGTTAAGGCAGGCAGAATGGCAGCCGACCAAACAAAACATTTTTCTAATCAATTTAGCGCTTGCTCAAATTAATCACATCACTTTAACATGAATCTTCAATTGCGCTGCCGTTGACCAAGGAATTGGTTAAAATGCACAAGCAATAACGGCATTGGGGGTCCCATCTAATTTCGTTTAAAGAAAATGCTGGCAGCGTTTTTGGGTATATAAAAATAAATACTTATAAATAAATATATAAAAACAGTGAGCGTTGCCAAAGCTAAAGCACCTCTTCATCACCACACTTCCTCTCAGTTCATTCTCTTCTGGCCAAATAACGAGTCATACTAAGTGCAACTGGGTAAACAAAAAATGAAAATGCAAATAATAAATATAAAAAAAAAAATGACCACCAAGGAAAATATGACAAAAATACTATAATATTTGAAATGCATATCTCTGGTGTCTTTCCAACTCATAAATGTATATATACTTATATTTCTTTAGTCGTGCGACTTGTCTTTGTTTAGGGACAGCAAGATGTGCTTTGCCAATTTTAAATATCACGGGTTCGAAATCTTGGAATGCATTGGTCAAACCGCATTCATTGGGTGCTACTGATACCACAGCCAGTGCCAGTTTCTATTCTGTATTTGTCAGCACACATCTAGTCGGTGAAGAGAGATTCGTTTAGGATAAATACATATTAATTGACCATCAAGAACTGTCAACACCAACAACGAACACAACAACCAAAAAATGAGACAACCACAATATGTTATTAAAATATCGCCACGCTTTCTCAGCTTATATTGTCGCTACTCATAAAAGTTGCTTAAATTTTTTCATAAATTCTCAAATTAAAAACCGAAGTGCAAATTCTCTATAAGTCATATGGGTCATTTGCATTATACAAACAAATAATAAATTATGAAATGAAATGTATCTCGATATTTGAAATTTATATATATAAATATGTTTCTTTATGAAATATGATTCTTTGTACAAACACACTTGCCTAATAAGTATTTTATCTATTTTCAAATTAATTAAGTGTACTAAGATCCACTTATTAAATACTTAACTTGTGCTCTTTAAAAGTTCACTAAGTCTTTATTAAATTGAGAATATCTCGACACTGTAAGAGTATCTCGACACGCCTTCCTTCAATCCGGCTAGCAATTAAGCAGCATATTCCAAGAGATCAGCGAGAAAAGTAGCAGAAGCTAAAAAAAAAAATCGATTTATATATTTGTATGTATTTTGGATATATATTTTTTGCACGAGGTGCGCACAAAGTCAAGACTACTAGTATAATTATAGCGACACCCACTTATTGGCGCCCAATTTCTGGCCGAGCACACGCACACACACCCAATATCATGGACAGTTGGGCAGATAGACAAATGGACAGACAGAGGACGACGACGTCGTCGTCTCTCAAAGACTCACGGTCAAGTTGAAAAACATTGAGAGCATGGAGCGGATGTTCGGTTGTTCTTTTTTTTTGAGGAGGAGGAGGATGATCAGAGATGCTGTTTTGTTCATGGAGGCCAGCATGGGAGAATAAAAAAAACTCACCCACATTGCCAGCTATATCGCGTGTGTCACATTAACCCAATAAATAAACAGTTGAGAATTCGACACAAAAAAAAAACAACAACAAAAGAGCGATTTGAGAGAGATTTTTATTTTGAGGAGGCAGCGCAGTCAAGGGCAGCGGCTGAGGCAGCGACTGCGACAGAGACGCAGAGCCGAGCGAATGCTCGTCGATTGTCGATGCGTTGATCGTTGTTGTGTTAATGTATCTTTGATGTTGTCTGGCGAGTCGTCTTCGTATCGCTTTGCTAGTTTTTCGCGAAAATTTTCGCTCAGTATCGAGGGAAATCACGACACGCCAACATTTGGTGGAAATGCCAGTCCGTGAACACTTCAAATCTAGAGTATACAAGGATTAATCAAACAAAAGTGTGACCAAAGAGAATTATAATTACATTATAATATAAATACTATATCCGATAATTAATGAGTTGTATGTGTGTTTGGGTGTCAAATAGTGTCCCCCAAGTATAAGCTGCAAAAGTGTACATACTATTTATTGTCTGGTACGTGTTTTGGTTGGCAAATAGAGATTCCCACAAGGATAACCAACAAAAGTGTGACCAAAGCCAATAAAGCATACATTTAATATATAATAGACAATTATGGTGTTCCATGTGTGATTCGCTGTTTATCTAATTAGCAATAAAGTGTCATGCGATTAAACGGCTCAATGCTTAAGCGCAGAGATAGTCCTATGCCAAAAGATAAATTAATAAATGTTGTGAATAATTGCAAAAATTGATATATTAATTACCAGGCATTTATTTTCTGACTTAATACACATTGTCGAGGAGCTGTCTCTCTCTCTATAATTATCGCGAGTAGTGCCTAGCTATAAATAAATAAATAAAAAAATATATATACACATATACCAAATAACAACAAATTTTATTTATTGCCCAAAATATACATACTTGCACACATGTTTGTTTATCTATGTGTGTGCGTGTGTGTATGTGTGTGTGTGTTGTGCTTGTGTCTCAGCCAAAAAACAAATAATATTTAAATTTTTAGCGCTACTAACTTTTCAGCACTAAAACACAAACAAAATTTCATCTCATAAAATTCCTATTAAAAACACAAATAAAAAACAAAAAGCAAAGTGAAAAAAAATCAAATTAATTTGTGAGTTTATGTATAGGAAAATAAACTAAAATATACACATTCGTTAAAAAAAATTAATAAAAACAAAAGCCTTATAAATATATAGGCTAGCAAAATGTCGACAACGACGCGAAGTTCGCTGGCGAGAAAATCGTCGCTATCCAAAAGTGGTAGCACGGATAAAACAACAACCAAATCATCAACATCCGCAACAACAAAATCATCGAAAACAACAACAAAGCCTTCCAGCACAACAACAACAGCAGCAGCAACAGATGCAACGGGGAGCGGTAGCAAACAAAAAATGCAATATACAAAGACCAGGGAGCGCATGGTCGATGGTAAAGTTTATTATATACTATATATACTATATCACACAAAACATATAATATTTATACAAAAAAAACTGCACTCTCTTAATTATCTTTCTGCATGATATTAAAGACTGTTCCCATTCAAGATTTTTGACAAATTATCTTTTATGCTATATACGCTTGGTATTTAAATCACTTTCGACCTTGAACTAATTGAACGACAAGTATCATCCTATTTGCGGCATATTCTATTTATGTCTCATAGATCCTAACCTGCAACAACAAAATTTTTTGATTTTCAAATATATCATTCAGTAAATATAATATACTTTTTATAAATTAAAATTTATTTTGAATCATAGGACTTTGACACTTAAATTAAACTCTTGGCACAATATTTAAATACTTAAATATTTGTATGTTTCTTACAATGTGTTAACTTTGTATAATATTTCAACTCAAGAGATTTTCCACTAAAGATTAAGATGCAAACTTTTGAGATTTTTAGATCAGGAGATAATCTATAATATATTCCTTTCAGATAGACCAATTAAAAACTTGGTATTTCTACTAAATGTACTCAATTGTATCTAAATATAATTATATTTTATTTTATATATATATAAAAAAATCAACTGATTTGCAGTATTAAACCTTTATAAGAAATTATATACAATCAATCTTCCTCTCAAATCATTTTTGCCAAATTCATGACCTTGACCCAATTGAAATCCAATTATAAATTGCTCTTTTTGCGCGATCATTAAGTTAACAATGTTTGATTGTTGAACAAAATAAATTCAATTTTATTTAAGCAATAATTACAAAAAGCATGTCTCTAATAATTTATATATTTACGTTTTATTGGCAATTTGTGCTGAAACTTGAACATTTCGAAAGAGATTATGACAATCCAAATATGAGGTTGTGTGTGTGTGTGTGGTGCTTGTTGTTGTGTGTGCCAATCAATTTTGCCGACTTTTATATTCACCCATTGAGAATTCGCGTAATTAGCGTAGAATATTCATGTGCAATGGATGTTGGCAGATGATGCCACAGATGGGGGGCAGATGTGAACGGGGGGCATCGTAAATCTGGCAGTGTAGCCAGGCCAAATAAGTATTGGCGATAAGTCGCAGCAGCTCGTTAATTCACATGCACACACACACATAGAGAGAGCAAAGCACACGCAAATAACCACATTCACCACAATTTTGACGTTGCACATTGCGTATACGCAACGTGAATATAAACTAATTCATTCAAACTGGTTCTGTTTACAATTTAGATGTGCCGCTACCGCCCACACACAAACTGACCATGTCCGAGGTATACGATGATCCCAAGACGGGCAAACCCAATTTCGATACACTGCGTCAGCATTTTCTGCTCGAGGGTCGCGTCGAGGAATGTGTCGCCCAGCGCATCATCAGCGAGGGCGCCGATTTGTTGCGCGAGGAGAAGAACATGATCGATGTGGAGGCACCCATCACAGTCTGTGGCGACATCCATGGACAGTTCTTTGATCTGGTCAAACTATTTGAGGTCGGTGGACCGCCGGCAACCACACGTTATCTCTTTCTGGGTGACTACGTCGACAGAGGCTACTTCAGCATAGAGGTAAGTGAGTGAGTGCAAATTACAATTAATCAACTTAAACAACTCTCTCTCTCTCTCTCTCTCTGTCTGTCTCTCTTCTACTCTACTTAGTGTGTGCTCTATCTGTGGTCCCTGAAGATCACCTATCCTGAAACGCTTTCTCTGCTACGCGGCAATCATGAATGTCGTCATCTAACGGAATACTTCACCTTCAAACAGGAGTGTAAGTTCATTTTTCGTAGAGGGTTTAAATGTTTTTTTTTTGTAGATTTAAAATTTCAACCCAATCTTAAAGTTAAAGTTAGTTAAAATTTCATGACATATTAGCTTGAAATAATTAGAAAAATACGATTTTAAGTTTTATTAAAATACTTTAATATTTTATATTTGAAGATTAGTCCCATTAATTTATTTCCTTTAAGTCTTTTATATATTGACAGAAGACTTAAAGAAGTTTTGGTCGTGCATAAAAAATTTAAAAATCTATTGATGTTTATAAATAGTTTAAAATGATAAACCGATGTTAAAGTTTCATTCAAATTATAAATTCAACTTTTCAAATTTATTTCTATAATGTATACGTAAAACGTGTACAAATTATTTTCATCATGAAATATAGTATTTTAGAAAGACTTTTTACAGCACAGAAGAAACATAAAAATTTACTAAAAACACTTCAAAATTTGTCGATTTAATGTGCAACCAAAAATTGCAAAGGTTTTTGATGACCAATTTAAAGAAGCTTATTTGCAGTTTTAATGCATTTTTAATGCCATTATATAATCGGCAACAAGTACATAAATCTTAATAAGATTCTTGTGGTTTTATTTTCCCACTTGCTCGCTTGTTTCGTTTCTCATTCGCCCTGTTTTCGTTGGATGTACATTTTTGTTATTGCAGGCATTATTAAATATTCGGAAAGTATTTACGATGCGTGCATGGAAGCGTTCGACTGCCTGCCCCTCGCAGCCCTGCTCAACCAGCAGTTTCTGTGCATACACGGCGGACTATCGCCAGAGATTTTCACACTCGACGACATCAAGACGGTAATAAATTTGGCAGTCAAATGGTTGTCTTGCTGAAATGTTTACAATCGTCTATCAACATTTTTGCTTTGGTCTCGTTGCATTCGGCAGCTGAATCGCTTCAGGGAGCCGCCTGCTTATGGGCCCATGTGTGATCTGTTGTGGTCCGATCCGCTGGAGGATTTTGGCAGTGAGAAAAATAACGAGTTTTTCTCCCACAACTCGGTACGTGGCTGTTCCTACTTCTTCAGCTATTCGGCATGCTGTGAGTTTCTGCAGAAAAACAATCTCCTGTCCATAGTGCGTGCCCATGAAGCACAGGATGCGGGGTAAGTTTCAAAAGTTCCTACTTATATACACTTGGGGAAAAACTCTGACTTAACTTCAAGTGGAACCTTGACCACTATTGAAAAGTGAGTGGTTTTCTCCACTTTTCTTAAGATAACTATAAAATTCACATTTCAAGAATTTCTACATTTCTGTCTAAGATAGGTGAAAAAAATATAGTTTTATTTTGAAAATTTATAAGCTTGAGGCTACTTTTGTTTTAGCTAAAGTTGACATCAGAATAAAATAATATTGAATGTTCAAGTTGTTTATTTTATAAATATCCAAGAACGGAACTTGTTTAAAATATGACAATTGTTCTTAATTTATCTCGAGTCGAAATTAAATAAATGAATAAATAATTACACTGATTCTTCAAAAAGGAATTTTCAACTCAAGCTTAGAATTTTCAAATTTGGTCAAATTTTGACAATTTTGTACTCGGCTTATGAACGAAATTCTCCATTTTTAATTTTACAAGGTAACCACAACTTTCATCTTTTTGTATCTTCAGCTATCGCATGTATCGTAAGAATCAAGTAACGGGCTTTCCTTCGCTTATTACCATCTTCTCGGCGCCTAATTATTTAGATGTCTACAACAACAAGGTATGACTTGGCCAATACGATCAACCGCAAATTTGTATATTGAATTTTTTTGGCTATTTTTAAATTACACCAAAGTGTTTTTGCTGCACAGCATGCGCTTCATATATGTATATATCTCTCTATATGTATTTATATATATATACATGTATATATGTGTATTTCTGCCTTCCCGTAAATATTGTTTGCCTTTTTATTTTACGTATTTATACATATATTTGTCAAAACGCATCGTCAACATTTGACAAAAGGCAGCTGTGCTCAAGTACGAGAACAACGTGATGAACATAAGACAATTCAATTGCTCTCCGCATCCGTACTGGCTGCCAAACTTCATGGATGTCTTCACCTGGTCCCTGCCCTTTGTCGGCGAGAAGGTGAGCACAGAACCTGTTCCTAATGCTTCCCCTTGAAATATCAGCTTCATTTTTCTTTTGGTTTAGGTCACTGAGATGTTGGTCAATGTGCTCAACATTTGCTCCGATGACGAGCTGGTCGCCGGGCCCGATGATGAGCTGGAGGAAGGTATGTATATATGTATATATATATAGTTTTTCTATATGTATTGTGTGTGAGTGTATGTATAAATGTCGTATACTCAACAATTGTTAAACCATAACAAGGATATATTTGGAAAGCCAAAAATAAATACCCTTGCAGACATGTTAATTACGTATATTCCATGGCTTAAGGTGATTTCGATTGATGCTATGAAAACACCATAAATGTTTGTTTAAAACATCTAAATTGTGAACGACTTGTCCCTCTGACAACTTTATGATAAATCAATTAAAATCTAACTTTTTTAAAAATGGTTTTCCTGACAATTTCTCTTAAGATGATCGGCGAAAACTTATAGATTAGTCCAATCATATTTAAGAATTGCTTATGGCAAGTGCACCTCACAAATAAATATATATATTCAACTTTTATTACATTGGCATACAAACAATTCCTGACATCCTCTGCAAGGGAATACGAAAAACACAATCAAAAATATAACTAATATTTTATTTTCAAAATGTATCTATGTAATAACAAAACCAACAACAACAACAACTATCAAACACACAACAAACCAACAAACAAATCACCCACTCAAAAAAAAAAAAAAATCACGCCTCTTTCTGTGGTTGGGCGTATCAAGAGCTGCGCAAGAAAATTGTGCTCGTGCCGGTGACAGTGAATAATGTCAATAACAATAATACGCCCAGTAAGCCAGGTAAGCTCAGTGTTGAACCGCTGCTGCCGTTGCTGCAAGAAAGAGAAAGAGCTTAACGAGAGCTTTGCACAGCTTTGATCAGCTTTGGCTCGCAAAGCTTTGCCTTAACATTATACAGATAGCACCCGCACCCGCCCCCGCACCGAGAGTTGCCTAAATATGCCCTTTATTTATATACATATATCAGTTAATGGTATTCCCCTGAGCCATCGACTAATTGAGTTCTACAAATTCACAGCTTCCATGTCGGCGCTGCGCAAGGAGATAATTCGCAACAAAATACGCGCCATTGGTAAAATGTCTCGTGTATTTTCCGTTCTGAGGTGAGCTCAAATTCCTTTGTTGCTCTTTGTGCTTTAAATATTTTAACTGTCGTTCACCTTGAAGGGAAGAGTCGGAGAGCGTGCTGAAACTCAAGGGCCTGACGCCAACGGGAGCATTGCCAATGGGCGCACTTTCTGGTGGTCGAGATTCACTTAAAGAGGGTAAGATTAACATAGTTATAGCAATCAATATATCAATATATAGAATTGATTTGGAAGATTAAGGATGGAAAATAAAAGATAAAAGAAATAAAGTTGAATATTCAAGAATATCTTGTATCTTTTAAGTTATGAAATGTATTATTTTATATACATAGTTGATATTAATTTATACAAGATACAATGTATACAATTAAAAATTGAAGATTGACGACTGGCAATAAAAGACTGATGATTGCTGATTATAGATAACATATAGCAAAGATGGAACAGATGAGAAAGAAATTTGATCTAAGATAAACAGAAATTAAAGAAAGAAGAGAAATAGAAGATTAAATATGCAAATAAAGAAAAGATACGATGAAGGATAAATAAATTAGATGAAAAAATATACAAATATTTGTATTATTTTTATTATGTACAGCAAAATTGTAGATGATTCTAGTAATAACAAACAACAAATATATCATTTAAAAATGGAAAATTGACACAAAGAAAAAATACACAATATAAGTAAAACGGTGATATATACGACATGAAGACAAATCAGATGTATTATGATCGGCTCATTGCATAGAAACAGATAGACAGATGGATGGACAGAACGACAGGTGGCTTGAGGGTATATAAAAAATATATTAATATAGTAATTTGCTCATAAATCGAACTGTAAATAATAATCAAAATTATGTAAAATTCGAACTATTCATAACTATTGTTGCCACCTATATATGTAGAGTAGTTACAGTGCTGGGTGGCAACTCTGCTTACCAAACCTAAAAGCGGCATCAGCATTAGTCGTAAAAGAAAAGCAGAACGAGAGAATCGAGATCGTGAAGCAGAGCATTAAGATCGTCAATAAGAAGTTGTCAAAGTCTCGAGTACCTAAAGCTGTAAATCCAATACTCATATTCCACTGTAATATACTAATATGTATTATATTATTATCAAACAAGACATAATCAATCCTACATATATATATTATTCATATTTATCACTTGCCTGTTCGATCAGCTCTGCAAGGACTGACCGCAGCCTCACACATTCACTCGTTTGCCGAGGCGAAGGGCTTGGATGCTGTCAATGAGCGAATGCCGCCACGTCGGCCGCTCTCGATGAGCGCCAGCAGCAGCAGCATTACAACTATCAGCAGCACCACCACCACCAAAAAGAGCAGCAACAACAACAACAACAACAACACAACAACCAATAACAACAACAGCAATGGCGATAGCAGTGATGCCACAGTGACGAAAACGAGCCGAGCCACAGTTAGATCGGCAACCACGAGCAACGTGCGCAGTGGTTACACATCCAAGAGGTTCTCATAATCAGCAATTGCAAACATTTTTAGTTAGTTTACACTTTGGTAGTCATTTTAAAATATAATATATATATATTTTTTTTAAATTTTTTTTATGCCCATTTATCATTTTGTTAGCTTAAAATTTATATGCAATTCGGTTCGTAATGCCTTAGTGAAAATTGTTAACCCCTAAAAACACTTTGTGGAATTTCTATATTTACTGTAGAAGCACTTTCCATGCTCAAATTTATACGTGACATGAATATTTTTTAATAAAAACCTGACAGTAAATAGCTCAACAGAAAAAAAGCATGAGCAACAAATATCATTTACATAGTTGCAAGGGAGAGGGCGGAGGGGTGAGTGTTGAAGGTTATATTGTGAGGCTCCTTCAAGGTCAAATACAGATGTCAAATTAACAGTTAGTTGCAGCAACAGCAACTCAAGTCAAGCGTAAAAAGTCAACAAAATATAAAAAAAAATAAAAAGAAAACAACAAAAACTCGAATCATAAAACAATGCATTTTAATAATTAACCAAGAGCAAACAACAATTATCAAAACAATCATAATTTAAAGTCAAGTCGAATTGCAGCTGAAACCATTTAAAATGGGTAAAATGGTATCATGGGTTTGAGTCAAAGTGTGTCAGGCAGAAGAAAGCAATTTCGAGCCGATAAAGTACACACATTCTTGACCTATCCTGCAAATTGGTCCTGGGTAAGTTTCATTAAGATAAGATAAACATTCGTCTCATGTTTCTCATTAGGTACTTAGTATATTCAACTATATTATTTTCGACGTGCTCAATCGGAACGCAGTTACAGTAGATAAGGCAAAGAAAACTGAACGCTTGGGCACAGTGAACTCTGGCAAACTTGACCCAGTTGAGAGCAACTATTCATTCAATTTTCTCAATTCAATATATTCACGATCTTATTTCATACTATATCTAGTACTTAATTGTGTTAAACTATTATGGCCGTACTGTTTATTTACAAATTTAAGTATGTATTTCGAAGCTTTTTAGAGTTTCCTCATCAAATAAAGAATTATTAATTCAAGATTTGTTAGGCTCGTCTGATCGTATAAAAAAATGAATCAAATAAAATACCAATATCAATTCTAAACTCTTTAAAATATGTAATGAAATAATACATGAAATTAAATATGTATAAATATCAATAACAAAAAAATAATAACCCAAAATAGCAACGGTTATGCTTAGGATGATCATTAATCTTTTACAAACACGGAAATTAAATAGGACAGAAAGCTTAACATATCCAAATGATCAAAATATTTGTTCTAAAACAAATAAGATAAGACTGAGGAGCAACTAAAGAACCAGCATAACAATACATAACGCTTAACTAACGTCACAACCTGACAGCTTTATGCATAATCTAAAAGAGGCATTTTTGGTGAAAGAGTTGCTTAAAGAACACACCCACAGATAATACTCGTATGATGTCACTAAGTCAACAAGCTGGCAAATTTGACAATGGACACAATATGACACAATGTATTCAGTCACTGGCCATATATATATATCTATATCTTATACACACATTTTTATTATATTGTGCGGTTTAAAGTACACGAACTAAGTTGGAGGCCGGCGCCTATTGGGTATTTGAATGTGACATTGAGCGAGGTTACATTGCGGACCAGACAAAATAATCGGTCTGCCGACAGAGAAAAGTCCACAACAAACAATGTATTGCTCAATCTAAGTGGATAATGCAAATACTACGTATACGCCATGTAGGCCAACATTTTATTATAAGACACCTGCAGCACGCACGAGATACGAGATCTGTATTCTTGAAAAAAAAAGCCAACTGATAAACCAAAACACGCTCTGTATCAGTCAGTGGACTGTAGTTGATTTCGACAGATGCACGTGCCATTTAGGCCGTAATTCGACACATTGACCCATCTTGTTGTCTCGTGTCTATAGACGCTCATAAAAAGAGCAATTCCTCCAGCCGCCGGGAACAAGTTGATATTTAATGGGTTTATCTGTTTGCTGCAATTCGAAATGAACCTAAGCGTTTTGTATGTAAACAAAAAAAGCAATACTCGTAATGATCGTCGTCGTGTGGCCGCTTCGTGCACAGCCGATGCTCGCTGCCAATCGAGCTCGCCATATAACGGCGCTTCGGAGCACAGCGATACGCCAGTCGCCGCAAATCCGTTAATTGTGACCTATCCGCGAGCTCGTTTCTAAAAAGCGCGCTACCAAAAACAAAAAAAAACAAATCTATAAAAAAAAGTAGAGACAATTATTTTTGCTTGCGCATTTTTAATGGATTATTAAACGTATTTTAAGCACAAGTGTGATATAAATAAACTAAGCTCACGTCTGCTCAATTAAGTTCTGCGAAAATGCATCCGACACTTTTGCTGCTCTCGGCTCTATTTATTGGGGTCTCGTGGGCGGCGACAGTCCAGCCTCCGCCACTGATTCGGACACTGAGCCCAGCGGGCGGTGGAATTGGACCCGAGTTCCAACTGGATCCGGTGCCGACGCAGGATAAGGGCAGTGTTGTTGAAGGTTTGTTAACTATAACTATTTTTGCAAGCATTCCAATAGATAATCACAGCTTTTGCTTGATATGCACGAGAACAGCCAAACGAATGGCGCATTCAAGCGTTTATTACTACGTGTTAGCTCGACTCGAACAGCTTCAGCTCAATTATGCAACACGAAAAAAAATAGTGCTTGCCATATATATTTAAAAAATGCATAAATAGCCCTGCTATTGCGAATCATAAAAATAAACTCGTGTCAAGTGCATGTTTGCAAATAAATACCGATTAAAAAATACAAATATATTCAAAGAATGAAAATGTTACAAATATGATTTATATATCAGAAGTTTGCAAGGTCAAAAAAGCCATAAAAAAATTTAATTTTAATTTCAAAGTACTCTTTAATCTCGTGTCAAGTTGAGAGCTCGAAATATTTTATTATCTTTCCAAATAAGATAAATTATGCAATAGTTTAAAATTAAAAAATGTAAGCAAGCTATTCATATATTCAACTAAACTACTACTTTTCAAAGTTAATTGTTAGACTCGTGTCAACTTCAGAACTCAAAATATTGTTTTTCTTAGTATAAATTGAGAAGAAAAAATACACCGGCTTTTTATATATATCTGGCAACAGATGAAATGTTTTCCCAAGGTCAATATTAAGTAACATTACTCGTTTTAAGTATATTTGACAAAATATTTATATAGCTATCCGAAAAACAGAATAAGAACAATGCATTTAATGATGATACAGCTGTAATATCTATTTATACACGTTTGAATTATTTAAGGCTTACGAAACAGCCAAGTAAACTTATTAATTTCAGTCCAAATGCTGCAATGTCATTTCTGAATTCCAGTTTCGCATTTGGGCACATAAATTTGAATTTTATTACGAGCTCTGTGATTAAATGATATTTATTATAGAACAAAGTATACGCTTCCATACGCTCTTCAGATATTCTTCATACTGAAGACTGTACCATTTTAGAAGCAGAAAGTTAATTAATTTTTCTAATTTTAGCTTTCGAAATTCCACACTGAAGTTGAAAGATTAGTCAATTGACTATGCCTATGTCTACAAAGTGAATAACAATTTTTAATTATGACAATAACTGCCGAATTTTATGTTAGCCAAATGACAAACATTTGGCAAACCGATTGTACACACAGCCGTTAATTAGAACACTCACAAGTGTTAAGTTCGTGATAAAGCAACTGTTCGATTCTAAAATTAATGGTGCTAATTACGCCTCTATTGTATATGGCAAAAAACCTTTAATTATCCAATTCGATTTCATTGACAATTCAAATTAACAGTCTGTCAACGCAGCGTAACTGTAACGTGCGTCAGTGCCGCGGCACATGGGCGGTGAGGGCGTGGACGGGGGGTGTTGGGGGCAGAACAGGGTTTTCACTTGACGCCGACTGAATACTAAAGTTAAAAATATATACTCAGCAAATATGAATACAAAATTATAGTGAGTTAGACGAGAGTGTGAAACTAGAAAATGCCCTTTAGTCTGAAACAAAGGTGGAACTTATTAAATTTGTTACGGATAATATATTTTTTTTGTGTAACTTGAGAGTTTCTTTTTAAAAAATATATATATAAACTGCATGATAAAAGAAATAATAATTTGAAATTATGTCTAAATCCAAGTAAAACTTTCTAGCAAGAAATATATATATTTTAGGGGGACTTTTGATGCATAAAGAGCACAAGTCAAGACGGGATTTTAGTAAATATAGATTTATTTTTATACATTTTTGGAAACTAAAATAAAAACTTAAAATTACATTTTAGTTAGTAAATAAATTTCATACACATTGATACTTAGTAAGCCTAGTTTTTGTTATGTCTAGATACCTGGTTAGACGTTCTACCCAACCAACTGTATGTTTGAAGAGTATATAAAATAAAGTACATAAAATATATTTATTTGCAAATGCAAATTATTTAATTTCATGTCAATCACTTAAATGCAATAGTTAACGATTTAAGATATTACTTGTTGCTGTACTTAAGTGTTGCACGTACTTAAAGTAAATCCCCGCTGGACTAGTTCAGTCGCACACATTCTATATTCTATGGGTGATTTACCTGGCCTCAGCCAGATAGAGTTGTACACACACTTCTAATGGGCCTTATGTGCTCAACGAGCGACGTTGTGCAAAATAACTCGTCGTGGCAAAATCTAAGTAAATAGTCGTAGCTGTTGTTAGTAGAAACCGCGACTGCCAAGTGCGCTCTCCAGAATTAATTACAAAGTGACAGCGAGATGACATAAATAAATAGATAACGTTCAATTGCTGCACGTGACTTACTCAATTCCAATTTCAATTCCGTCAGATGCACAATTCTGGCGACGAGTCGGCCTCAAGCAGCTGGATAAGATCATCAAGCAAGCGAAGCGAGCCAAGGATACCTCATATCAGCACAAGGCGAAGAACATTATCATCTTCATAGGCGATGGCATGGGTCTGTCCACAATTTCAGCTGGACGCATCTACAAGGGACAGTATCTAAAGCATGGGCATGGCGAGGAGGAGATGCTATCCTTTGATGAGTTTCCCTATACGGGCTTAGCCAAGGTATGTTTTATTTTCAAACACTTATCATTTTATGTAAAGTAAGCAGACCAACAATTCCCCTATAACTTGTCTCAAAAATCCTTAAGGAAAATCTTTATTACTATAATTATTTTTTATATTACATACAAAATAATACCTAGAAAATTCCAAATATATATATTTTTTTCTGCTTTAATCCCTGAAACTGAGATCCGACGGGATTTGAAATATAGATTGATAATCGAAAAAATATACAATTAGATAAAATTATAAATAATAATATTCAAAATTTACATATTAATATAAAAAAAAAAATACTTTTTTTCGAATATTACAACAACAAAAAAGTATATATAAACTGAGTGACTAGCAGAAAGATTGGAAAATTCAAACCTCAAGTGGGCAATAAAGAGGAAAACTGACACACGCTTTAAAAATAGAACTATTCTATTCAAAAAATTAATGTCACAAATGTGTTAAAATTAAATTGAGTTTCATAGTTGAAAAAAATACTTTTGCGGAAAAGTGAGCTGGAGCGGAAAATCATGTAAAATAATTGGCTCAAAAATATTTGGTAGGTGAAAGTCGAAATTTTCCACTGCCAACTATTTTTTCGCATGACATAATTTATTGTGGTCATTTTCGGTGAAAATATAAATCAAAACTGAAGCAATTTTTAAAAGAAAATTCGTTTAGTTTATGTTTTGACATGCAGGAAGAAGTTGAGTTTATTTATGGTAGTAAAATGTTTGCTGTAAATGCATATAAAATAAATATTAAAAATACTGCAACTATTTCAACTAATTCTTACAGACCTACAATGTGGACAGACAGGTGCCGGATTCGGCGGGCACGGCGACAGCGATATTTACGGGCGTTAAGACTGCTTATAAGGTGATTGGCATGGATATCACACGATCGGCGACGAATGCGACACAGGGTCGCCTCGACTCCATCATGGACTGGGCACAGCGGGTGGGCAAACGGACGGGTGTGGTGACAACCACAAGGATTACGCATGCCACACCGGCATCTAGCTATGCCAATATCCATGATCGTGACTGGGAATGCGATACGCAGGTGCCGGCGGAATCCAAAGGCATTTATGCGGACATTGCCAGGCAGCTGGTGGAGACGGCGCCGGGCAACAAACTGAATGTGGTGCTCGGTGGTGGTCTCAAGCCAATGGGCTCCTTCAATGCGAGCGAGGCGCAAACGGTTAAATTTGAGGGTTCCACTGAGACGGTCTGCAATCGTGGGGATGCCAGGAACTTGACCCGCGAGTGGCTGCAGCACCATGCAAATGATAGCAGCGAAGCCAAGCTGGTGCACACGCGTAAGGCTCTGCTCGAGGTTGATGTCAAGAAAGTGGATCATCTGATGGGTCTGTTTCGCAACAATCACATCACATACTCGATTGCCCGCCAACAGGGTGAACCATCGCTGCAGGATATGACCAAAGCGGCCATTGGGGTGTTGGAACGCGGCAAAGATTCGGCTGGATATGTGCTTCTCGTCGAGGGTGGACGCATCGATATGGCACATCATCAGAACTATGCGCGGGCAGCACTCCATGAAGTCTACGAAATGGATCTCGCTGTGCAGGCGGCGCTTAACATGACCGACTCGGAGGAAACGCTGATTCTGGTCACAGCGGATCATTCGCATTCCGTTACCTTCAATGGATATCCTCAGCGTGGCAGTGATATTTTGGGCGCTGCCAATCTGCACGAGTCCGATGATCCCATGGTTTATGAGACGATCACCTATGCGAATGGACCCGGTTACTTTGACCATCTCGCCAATGACTCGAAATCAGTGAATAGCTCCAATTTTTGGATGCCCCTCCAGCGATATAGCAAAGAGGAAGTGGAGTCGCCCACCTATCGCCACATGGCCAGCTTTGCCCTCAGTGATGAGACACATGGCGGCGAGGATGTGGCTGTCTTCGCCAGCGGACCGGGGGCCAGTTTGGTGCGAGGCGTCTTCGAGCAGAACTATTTGGCCTATGTGATGAGCTATGCTGGCTGCATGGGTCCGGCCAAGAATTTTGATGATACCTGTCAGCGCTACCTGGCGCCAGGAGGCAGCGGCAACAAGGCAGCAAGCAGTGCAACTGCATACAGACTTGGTCTGGTTCCGTTGCTCGCCGCTTGGCTGCTGGCTCTTTGTGCAATTCTTTAAGCCTCCATACGTGTGCATGTGTGTGTATTGTGTATGTATTTGTATATTTTACGGTCTTGTAGTTAACGTGACTAACACTTTAGCACAAGCCAATAAAGTTAATTAGTCAAATAAAAAGAGAACAGTTGGGGAGTAAAATAAGTCTTGTAGGCAGTAATCGACGGTCAAACAACCTCTACATATGGTACAGTAATAGTTATATACATATATATACACATATATATGTACAAATCGTTCTTCTTAATCGCCAGAGTAAGTTGTATTTCTTGCAGAAGTTTTCTTTTTAACATTATAATCCAGACGGATAAAATTACAGCCATTTCGGTGGAAAATTAATGGAAAGCGGCTTCCAACTTGCTTTTTTCCAACACATTTTGATCAATCAAAAGATCTCTTCAATTGAGTCCATAGTCGTAAGAATTTGGAAGTATAATTTAAAAAAAATAAGTTTTCCTTCTTAAGATTTGATTCATAGCGGATTTAAAAAAAATCCTACTATTTACTTTAAGCAAAAAGTGGCTTTAAACTTACTTTATACGAGATAAAAAATCATTTACATCTGGGATAAATATTAACAGTCGAATTGTGAGTTAATTGCTGATCAATCAGGTATATAAATACATAAAATTATGCAGAATTCTCCGAAATCGCAAACATCAAATTTTCTTTAAAGTTTCAACAATATAATAATAAATACTTTAAATCTAAGCCACTTTTTTTAAAGTGAAAATTGGAAGAATGCTAAGAAATTAACTAGGACAAAGACTGCTTGTGGTCTAAAAGTCTAAAGTCTAAAAGAAGTGCTGATCAAGAATACAAAGTTACTGTATATACTGTATATATATATATAGGCACATCATCAAGTAAGTTAAAGCCTTTAGTATATTGTAATAGGAGCTTTGATGTACTAATTAAAATGAACACATAAACACAAAATGTAAGCAATAGAGAAACGCACCTTCGTTATATATTAATAATTAATTTACTATGGTTTACAATGACACTCGCATTTGACAGCGTGCTCCCTGGTTTATACAGATCTCTGAAGGCTAATAGGCGCAGGAGCAACCAAAACAAACAGGAAAACAACTCAAAAAAAGGCATCACGTCTTTTTTACTAGCCCGCTTTGGCAACCGGCACGGCTGCCTTGCTGCTGCTGGCCGCTGGTGTTTTGGTCGCTTCTGCTTCGCTGTCCAGTTTCTTGATGCGATGCACATCGACGCACTGCTTGAACTGGGCCACCTCCTGGATGCACTGCAGCGTCTCGCCGGGATGGGCACGATAGCAGGCGAGCAGCTGTGACTTGAGATCACCACATGGCGGGGTCTTGTGCGCCGCAGCGGTGCTCACGAAACGCTTGTGAACGCCTTCGACGGCTTTCGCATATTCCGACTCCATGATGGTGTTTGTCTTCTTGAGGTTCTCCTCCAGCTGCGTCTGACGCTTTCGCCACATCTCATCGTTCTTCTGCAGCTCCTGGTTCATCTGGCGCTGCACATCGGCGGCGCTGATCGTATGTCCGCCACCCTGCACATAGATGGGCGTCGCTGCCTGGTAGGCAACTGTTGGATGTGCGGGAGCGCTCTCTTTGACAGGCGCCTTCTTGGCCGGCTGTGGCTGGGGCTGGGGCTTGGGTGCCGGTTTGGCTGCCTCCGCAACGGCGGCATTTTCACGAGCTGCAAGCGTTAAAAATTCCTTTAGTTTTGCATATACGAAATATAAATAAATTGATCATTTGACAAATTTGGTTGCATAACACTTGGCCAAGACAATTTTTGTGAGATATTTTCTTTGGCATCGCTACTGCAAATTTTATTTGTCGCGACTTTACCCTGCTGTGAGATACCCTGCTTGAGGCGCTTCACCACATCGTCGGATATGTCGAGGACGCCAGCAAGAGTCGGATTCTCCATCGAAACGGAACGTGGCTCACGCGACTGCTTTGCGCCCATCTTTTTGTTGCTCTTCTGTTTCCTGTTGTTGTGTTGCTGTGGCCTTTTCGCTGAGTTGAAGAATGTTTAAGTGAATGACTCTTCTTCGTATATATTTATCACTAATTAGCACTGCCTGTGGGGCAGATATAAAATAATACCTTTTCGTTCGGCAAGTTGTGTTGGGTTCCTAGCGATGAGCGATAAAGTCCGATAGTTGATAGCTGAGGTGAGCGATATGCCTAAATTGCGCTCCTCTAGTGATGGGCGATATTTAAACATGTGTTTCATTTATGAGAAATATCGGCAGTCAGGAAAATAGCTTGCAATCTTGAAAGCTTAATAATAAAACTACAAGTTTGTTCTGAAAATAATTTCTATTTAATTTTAATCGAAAATAATTTCGTTTTTATTTTATGCATTTTGATACAAGTTTCATGCAGTCACGAACACGGCAACTCCTCAAAATATGGCACGTTCGTGAGCGCAATTCAGTGTGACCAAATCCACCTAGTATTTAATACAAAATGGTGCCAAAAGCCACGAACATTTAAAGAACGTTAGTGCTCACAAATTGTTAATGTATAAAGTCACTTTTTAACGCAAATTAAGCACATTTAATTAATTTAAATAAACAATCGAATTTAAAGTGATTTTACAATTTATATTCTTCTGTTTATTTCAATATGAACTTAATCAAACGATGTAAGGAACGTGAAGTACGAGAAGGCACCCTGTAATATCTTTAACGAATAAAAATTGAGATATAACATACAAATCAAATGATTGCTAAAGTCCACACAAAAATGTCTTACTTTAATGACAGCAACTAGGGTGACTCGAAAATAATTGAGACCTGTGAGAGCAAAAGGTTTCGAATTCAACTCAATGGATAGTAGTACAAGCTTCATTAGCTGCACATTCTCATTGGTATTATGCGAGTGATAGACGACTTGCTCCCAGTCACAGCAATAGTACATGACATCCAATTTGTCCGTCTGAGAAGTAATAGGTTTTTTAAAATACAATAATTAAATAACACTCACCGTTTCATAGAGAATTGAGCCGAGATAACCAAATACCAGAAGCTCCATAAATTTGCTTGTAAACCAAATAATATACACAATGCTATTTACCGGATCCTGTCAAGAGGTGGATCATAAATACATATATATTATACAATTTGCAAACCCACCTTATAGCATAGATAGGCCAAGACACACAAGAGTATTGCACTAAAGCTAAAGGTGATAAATATGCGAAATGTGAATTGATTCTCGACTTCTTTGGCAAAATAATTGAGGGCAGCATTACGACGAAGTACTTTGACAAGTTCTTGATTAAAGTCTGCAGCAATATTTGTAGTATCCTCGGATTGAATTAATCGCTTAGCTGACACTTTTAAATCCTTATCCATTTGCAGATAACGGGCATTTAGATGCATCATAAACTCACCCAACATGTTGAGGTCACCAGTGATAACAGAGATGCATAAGACACCCACCCAAATATTCGAGCAAATTAGAGGTATATAAAAGGGCACCTTTGTGTTATCGAAAATGTATTCCTGCTTGTAGAGCATCTCGCGGCGACCTTGAAAAATATTCCTGATAGGTTCCATGCAGAATGCAATCACCGTCATCATGTAGAAAGATGTTATAAATCGTGTTCCCAACAATTGTCTTTTTATTATTCGAAATGTATCCGGATCCGCATCCTCTGAAATGTAATTATCGGCATAAAATCGCTGAAGCAGCTGCCTCAATCGATTCTTGTAGATGGCAATGTGAAGGAGACGAATATTTATTTCCACCAGGATAAGGAAAGTCGGTATGCCTTCGAAAAGTTTGTTGAGATCATCCAGATTGACAACAAAATAATGTATATCCACTTCATTATGCATTATCATCACCACCAATGCAGCCATAAACAAAAATCGCTCAATTAGGATAGCCTTTTTACTTGGATTATCGTCCAAAGGCCAGGCAATAGGATTTAGACGTCGGAGTAAGGCCAAAGGCCAACTCATTTTCACTAGTTCTCCGTTTCTTAAACGAGGCTGATACCACATTGCTCGGACTCTATTGAAATACTTTATCCCTGCTCTGCGAATCCTTCCTTATATACACTGCCAAAGTTAGCCATACCTAGTACATGTGTCTATTATTTATAGTTAGTTAATAAGCTTCCAACTTCTGATTATTGCGAAAAAGAAAATCTAGCTTTATTATTTATAGCATTTTAATTAGTCTAGAACATTTGCCACTGGCTATATGGGTCTACAAATCAAACAAAGCACTTATATCTGAAACTTTTCATTTATACTTTTTGCAAGTTGATTTACAAATATAAAATGCACTTTGTAAACAGAAAAGTTTCTCAATTAAAATGAGTGTTACAAAGATATAGACAAATATTTGGCTTTGAAATGTTCCTCATAATAATTCGTCTGTCAAGTTAACTGAGAAAAATAATATAGACTTTGTAGGCAGAAAAGTTTGTGAATTCGAAAAAGTCTTTCGAAATAACCTGGTTTGACTTTAATGCTGCCAGCGAAATAAAGGATAAAATAATAATTATACTGCATTCATATAATCTAACTTAATTATAATAAATATTAATAGTTTATATAGAGAAAATACGTATTTTAATATATATTTGTCTTTAAGTTAGTATCTTTTGCAAATAAAACAACTTTTGAATTTATTTTCAAAATCATAGATTTTATTCATTTTAGCGTTTTTCTTATGTGTTTTCTTTTTGATTTTTTTTTTTGTTTTTGTTTTATTTTTGTCGACAAATAATTACATTCAATTACGAGTACTTGACATTTGCTCTTTAGTTTTGTGTCTAATATTTGTTGCAATTTGTTAATTTTCGGATTACTTATGATTTATTTACTCTTCTTTATTTACCCTTCTTTTCTCTTCTAGTATGACTTTCACATTAATTTCGCAATTTATTTTTATTAATATTATTATTATTATTATTATTATTAGTGTTGTTAATCTTGATGAGTTCTTTGTTCAAATGTGTTAAAATTCTATTGAACATTTGTTTGTTTGTTTCGTGTTTGTTCGCTAATAATATACTAGATATTCGTACATCTATATCCGATTTCATTTGATATACATACATATACATATATATATATATATATATTTATATATACATATACATATATATATATATGCACCTAATTTGTTTAGCTTATTAGCTGGTTTTATTTAAAATTTGCAGCGGGAAATCCTAGTTTTTTTTTGTTTTTACTCTTTTTCAGTATGATCATCATAGTAATAATATCAATATACATTTATATAATAATTATGGAAATTTGTTTGGTGTTTTGTTTAGTTTGTATCCTATAATCGTTATTGTTCTTATGTTGTGTGGTTTGCGCGTGCTTTTTACGATTTATCTTTATCATTTCACGTTTATTTTAATGAACTTTATCTTGGTTATTTTGTATCTCATATCACTGTTGGTGGTTTGTTAATGTTATATATATTTATATATATATAGTACATACATACTCGATTTTAGTGTAGTTATTAATTAGATCAAAAATTTCTATACTCACATTTACAATTAATTTTACAAAATTTTCAAAAATTTCCTTTACCATTTTCGTTAGAATTTGTTACGTGTTCTATTTGTTTTTTTTTTTTTATTATTTATTTTTCTTTCATCTTTTCGTTTTTTACTTATGGCGTATGGACTTGTCATACATTAATTGTTAGTTTAATATGTAGTTTGTTCTGCATTTAATGATTTCTTTTTCTGTCATATTAGTTAGTGTTTTGTTTGTCATTAAATCGCTAGTAAGAAGGAAAATCACACAAGGTTTTTTTTTAAATAATTTTTTTATGTACACTCAGTTGTTGATTTTAGTTTTGAGTTTTTAGCATTTGCGAACTATTTTAACGACACCGTGTTGCGACTCTATCTAGGGGACTGTTCCGTTCCTTAATTATGGTGTTGTTTTTGCTGTTGTTACTAAAAGTATTTCGTTATTTGGTCAAGTTTACAAGGCATGCGCTTCTCATTTCAAACACCTAAAGGCCGTAATCGCAGTCGGAAGTCCATCTAATGCACAAAGAAAAGCAAATCATTGAAATTAAATTGGAAATGAAAGAGAAAAACAAATGAAACAATTTGTAAGAAATATCACGTAATGCATTTTTTATTTATGTTTTTCGGATTTTACTTGATGTAATTTTGCTTGCCTGCGTTAAATATTATTCATTTTACGATTGGTTTCTTTACTGCTATACATACATATATATATCTATATATATATATATTAACGGCATATCGGCGCGTTGTTTAGTTTTACATATGATTTTGTTGGTTTTTTTTTACGTGTTTGCAGCATTTGCATTTCATAAGATAAACATTTGTTTGTTTGTATTTGTTGCACGTTCTCATTTCTTGTTTCTATATATATATTTATATTCATAATCCATAATCTTGACTTGCGCAATTCGAATTACAAATTGATTTTTGTTTTGTGTTGCTTGTTTTTTTTAAATAGCATTTTGTTTTTTAATGGTTTGGTATTACTTATAAACAAATTTCATATTATAGCTACAATTTATTAGCTAGCGTTATAATTTTAATGCGTGCTCGCAGCTCACGCCCCTTAACGACATTACAAACTAATTGAAAATATATTATAATAATAATAATAATAATAATAATAATATATAATATACTATAATGCAAAGTACATTTTTCGTTATGTAGGTTGTGTCTGTGTGTGTGTGTTTAATTGTTTGTTGTGTATACATATTATGTACTTAGTTATTAGTTACACGATTTTTGTTTTCATTCTATTATTAATCAGAGAAATACATACGCAGAAACAGAGCTTGGCAAATACTATTTTGAACACATAAATTTGTATCGAACGCGAGAAATTAAGTGAGAACATGAAGCGAGAAATTAAGTATAGATTATAAGTTTATTATTTACCTTTGTTAAACATCGAGGCATTACAAATTAGAGCGATGCTTAAAGCTAGATGGTTATGTGGGGTGTTGGTTGCCTGTTGCACAAAACGCAATGTCTGTTTTAATTGTATTATTATTATTATTATTTTTGTATATATATATTATCTGTTATATGCATTTGTATTTTGTACTTAATGCTAAGTTCCTATTCTAAAAGTTAGGGACACTGGCGCATGTGTCCTTTGTTTGTTGGTTGGTTTGTTTTGTTCTGTTTTGTTTTTCTTTTCTTTTCCTTTACACTCGCAGCTTACAACTTATATTCAAAATATACGATTTAATATATTTAAATATTAATTTTATATATTTGCCATTTTCATTTAATATAAATTTGCCATTTTGTTCAATTGAGTGTCGATTCATAAGTTTTTCTCTTTTTTTCTATTCTTTTATTTTATTTTATTTATTAATTTTTTTTCCTTTCGTGGTGCTTAAACAAAATGCATTTAACGAAACAATTAATGTGTATTCTGTTCTGGTTGATGTTGTTCAGCAAAAGTAAATGCAAAACACACAGAAGGAGCTGTCGATTGAGAGTTTTTCATGAATGTATATATTTCATTTTGGATTTGCTTCACTGATTCTTCTCTCATTCTCACTGATCTTCTCTTTCAAGTGTCGTCTAGTAAAGTTTTCGATTACGAATCTTCAAGCGTTTTGCGGTATCTTGAGGAGATGGAACTGTGGCCTGCTTCAAGTGTTGTGCATAATTTCGCTTTATTGCCACCGACTTGCAATCGCTTATCAACTAAAATTATAAGTTAAACTTAGCATAAGTTAATATTTAAGCCTTGCCATACTCATTTCTTACAAAGCAAGCAGAAAGCGCAGCGCAAAGAACATAAACGAAAAAAACACAAAAAATATACAATCAAAATAAAAATAAAGAGGAAAGCGCAGCTGTTTGTCAATCAGAGTATGTGTGTGTGTGTGGGTGTGGGTGTGCTGATGTGTGTTCTTGCAACACGTTGCCAGAGACCAGGTCGCTGACTGAACTATACATAAGACGTGTTATGTATTATATATATATGCAGGTCGCTGACTGAACTATACATAAGACATGTTATGTATTATATATATATATATGCAGATATATATACTTTTATATATTGAGTAGAGTAGGGCTGCTGTTGCGCGTGTGTGTGTGTGTAGTTGTGTGTGTGTTGCATCTAAACAATAAAATATTATTTAGCATTTCGTACATCACCGACAACACCGCCGCCGCCGCCGCCCCCCGCCTGTAGACCGCCGCCCTGACGCATCCGTATCGAGGGGCGCCTCTCTGGCGTATCGTAGGGCTGTCTCGATGAATTCGTCGCTGCCATCGAATCGTCCATGTTGAGGCCACCGTTGCCAATGGCCATCGCCAACGTTTGGCCAGCCGCCGAGCTGCTGCCGAGCATTTGTTGTGCACTGCTGCCACCGCCTCCAGCTGTGCCTCCCATTGTTGTGTTGATCTTGTGCTGTTGTTGCTGCTGCTGCTGCTGTTGCTGCTGCTGCTGTTGATGGGATGCTGCTGCGGCGGCAACGGCAGCGGCTGTGGCAACTGCATCCTGATTCTGACCGGGACCCGCATCGGTGCCATCCTGTGCCTGCTGTATGGCCTGTGGATTACGCGGGCCGCCAAACTTGAGCAAATTCCAGTCGAAGACATAGTCATAGGTGAAGCCCAAACGATGGAACAGGTTGCGAAACAGTTTACGCAAATGGCAGTAATCGGGACGCTGATCGAAATGCATTTGCCGGCAAAAGTTGAGATAATTGACAAACTCGCTGGGGAAGCCCTTGCACAGCACCACAATCGATGTGGACAACTTCTTCTCCGATATGCGTTCATATTTCTGTCGCTTATTCGCTGCCTTCAAGCCCTGCCAGGGCAAGGCGCCCAAATTGAAGTACATGAGGACATAGCCAAGGGATTCGAGATCGTCGCGACGCGACTGCTCGATGCCCAGATGGGTGTTGATCGAGGCGTAGCGTGCGGTGCCCGTCAGATTCTTGTTTTCCCGATACGGTATGTGCTTGAGGGAGCGGGCATCGCGAAATTTCTTCGCCAGCCCAAAATCAATTATGTACACGAGATTGCCCTTCTTGCCCAGCCCCATCAGAAAGTTATCCGGCTTGATGTCGCGATGGATGAAGTCACGCGAATGTATATAGTCGATGCGCGATATCATCTGATCCGCCAGCAGCAGCACCGTCTTCAGCGAGAAGCGACGTGAACAAAAATTAAATAGATCCTCCAGCGATGGCCCCAATAGCTCCATAACCATCACATTGTAGTCACCCTCGCTGCCGCACCAAATGATCCGCGGTATTCCAATGCCGCCCTGCATTGTCTTGTAGAACTTGGATTCGATGTGCAGCTGTGGATGTTTGGTGCGTATGCATTCCAATTTGATGGCAACCTCCTCGCCGGTGTTGATCGTTGTGCCCAAATAGATGTCGCCAAAGGAGCCCGAGCCTATTTTGCGGCCCAATCGATATTTATTCCCAACGCGCAGCTCCATTTTTGTCTGTTTTATGTTTGTCTGTGTTATTGTTGTTGTATTTTTGTTTGTTTAAATATTTGTGGCGACCAACAACGTTGCCTGCGTGTGAAAAATGAAGATTAACTTTAATTTTTAATTTACAAAGTGATTTATTTGAATAATGTATAAAAACCTTGCGCACTCCTTTCGTCTTTTTTCTTTTTGTAATAAAAACTATTCTTGCTGCAGTTTTTTTTCCTCTCTTATCTCTATTATTGTATTTTATATTTGTTGTTGTTGGCGTTTCGTGCCAGTCGCTGGAGCTGCGGCTGCTGCAATAGAAAAACAAAAAAAAAGTTCTTATTAGTGAATGCTGTTGAAAGTGTTGCACGACACGTTAATTGATATTTTTGCAACTAGGAAATTTATTTTAAAAATTGTCAAAAGTTGTCCTTGTCCAAATTGTGCATAATGATAATTTGCTGGGTATAGAAATATTTCTATGTTAACGATTATTACAATTTGTTCCTACTCAACCATATTTAAATATGATATGATAATAAAATAGTTTTTAATTGTGACTAGATCAAAAAGAAAATGAAAAATAAATTAATAAATTGTTTTTAGCTTATTTTTTTTTTTGCTTACTTTTTTAGTATTTTCTATTTTTCATCATCAGTTCATATTCTCTAAAAATTGGCTATTTTCCGCAGTAAAAGATTGTAAATAAAACATGAAAATAAAAACAAATAAAGTTAAAAAATTGAAATTAAACAAAAATACAAAAATCATATTATTTTCCTATTTTAAAGATAGCTTTTAAATAGCCAAAATGTCAGCATTGCTGTCTGTCATTTGCCATTGCAGTTCTTTCTATTCTAATCTAGCGGAACATGCAAGTGACTCACACCGACACAAAATTAGTAACTGTTTTCGTATTCCGATAAATATGTCTGCCAGTTATCGATTAAGCTGCAGCTGTAAATCAACAACAAAAACAAATCGAAAGAGCTGATACTGGGTGGATGGTGGAGAAGTGGGAGGCAGAGTGGACAACGTGCGATGTGTCAATTAGATAAGAACGCAAAAGCGAAACTATTTTTAACAACAAAAGAAGCGAGTAAAAGACAATTTGTTGCCGTTTATAGCAGAAGGAAATCAAAAAATCTGTTATCGGTATCGTTAAGGCTTTTTCTGCATAAAAAGTAGCAAAAAGTAGAAGAGAAACAAAAACAGCTCATCGAAATGACGACAACATTTGCATTAAATTAAGCATTAAGCGATGAATCAGCGCAAAACACATTAAACAACGAAAAAAAACCTTTTATAAAGATATTCATATGCATTTGCCTGTATGTGTGTGACATTATGTGAGTGACTGTATGTGTGAGTGTGCGTGTAGGTAAACAATTACAGATTAAAAAGAAAGAAAAAGAAAAAGCAACAAACAAAAAATAAAAAAAAACCATTTAAATGACACTTTCTGTGGTGAAAAGCACAACACACACACACACATATATATGTATATATTTATACACACACAGACACAAAATGGAGTCGAGCATAGCAAACAGAAAGATCTGAAATCTCAAAAAGTTGTTGGGCAAAAAACGCATTTTCTCTCCCCAAATAAATGACAAAATTATGCTTTGTTGTTTTTTTGTTGTTGTTAGTTTTGCTTTCTTCAAAAAGAAGACAATTATTATTATTATTGTAGTTATTATTTGCAGTTTTTGACTGATTCTCCACTTGTCTTTTGCTGCGCTTTCCTTTTGATCGGTGCCCAACAACAACAATATGCGTGTTTATGTGTGCCTATTTTGTGTGTTTTTGACCTGTGAAGCTGGGCCAATTCTAACCTCAAAAGTGGTCACAGAGTTGCTTCTAGTTGTTGTTTGCTTTCTTTGCTTTTACCTCTGCCTACTTTGATTTATGCATTAACACTCAGCTCATGACTGTCATTTACCGAAAAAAAAGTAACGTTTACCGTTCGTTTTTGTTGTTGGCTTTTAATGCACGTTCTAGTTCTGTTGTGCAGGTGCGCAAGTGAGACAGACTCTCACTCGCTCTCTCTTAAGTGTCTGCGTGTGCGTGTGTGTATGTGTGGGTGCTGTATGAGAGCAAGCAACAGCTGATCGTGGTGGGAGTGAGTGCATTTTGACAGTTTCTTATTGTTCTTGTCCTCTTGCTCCTTCTTGCGCCGCCAGAGGCAGACATATGACGTATGTCCGTCATGTGCACGTATGTATGTATATGCGTGTGTATGTATATATGTTCGTGCGTATGTGTCTATTTTAGTTACGACGTCGCATATGGAAATTTGCGTAGCTTTTACAATTGCAAAAAAAAAAAGCGGCACGTTGCGTTGGCGGACGCCAAAAAGACAATGTAATGGCAAAAAAAAATTAAAAAAAAAAAGCAATTGTGCAAACAGACAACAGTAAAAAGCGACGAAAAATGCTAATAAAAAGAATCTATGCAATTAATTTTGAACATCGACTGCGACTGCGACGTCAGCGTCAACGTCGCTGCCGCAGTCAATGGCCTCCCTGCTGTCGAGGACGAGGCAAACTAACTGTAAAACTGCATTCGTTTTGTTTTTGTTTTTTTTCTCTTATAACGGATAACTGTCTGGCTGTAGTCTGAGTGCTGGAGGGAGGGAGAGGGAGATAGAAAAGGAAGAGAGCGGGGGCTTTGTCCTACCTTGGCGGGTTTTGGGAGTCGCTGCGCCGCTGCTGCTGCTGGCGTCGCTGCTAACGTCGCTGCTGCTGCTTGCACTTGACTTTTTTTTTGCTTGATTTTGCAGCTGAAACATATATATATATCTATATTTATTTTTTACAATTGCACAGCTTTTAATTGGATTTCAATTTCACAACAAAAACAACAACGATAAGAAAAAGTAGCAAAGAAGGAAACAAAATCATTTCAACTTTCTTTGTTTTGTTTTTTCTTATTTTCCAGAGCGAGCGAGAGAGAAACACACACACATATATACACATACAGTCAAATATGCAATCAGTAATAATTCGTATTCACTTTAAGCATTTCTTAATATTTTAAGCCATTGGTCAACAATTTTTTTAAACTTTTTTTTTTATATTTATGTATTATGATTTTCCTTAGCGTTTGCTTTTCTCGCGTTTTCGAGCCGCGCTTTAATGCGTGTATTTACAGTAATGAGAAGCGCCAAAATAATGCACAAATATTTTTTACATTTTGTTAAGATTTCGATTGAGGCAAAAACTACAAAGCGGAGACGACGAAAAAAAATACAAGCGAGTCGTTTGCCCTGACACACACATACACAAGCGCATGCAGATTGCGGCAATATGGTTGTCCCGCTTTCACGTCTATTGCTTTTATTGCGAGCACGTTGCTAGCCAGCTCGCTTCAGCCCGTTTTCACACCAACACCAGCGCAGAGCAGGCGAGTCAATACGCACACAACGACAGCGACGACGACGACGACGAAGCACACATAAAGCGAGACGAAAAAAGACGTAGCCAGAAGCACTGCTGGCAGTGGCCAAATGTCTCTCGTTTTGCTGTTTTACTTTACGCACAATTTGCACCATTTGTGTGCAGAGAGCACATCGGCAACTTACTTTTTGCGCTTCTATTTTGTTGTATTATTTTGCAATTTTGCATAGATGTTTGAATTTCTTTTATAAATTATTTGCTAGAATAAATCTTTGGGAACACAATAACACCAACAACTGGCTCAATCAAAAGTTCCATTTGAGAACCGATTGAACAATAGAGGAACTGTTGTTCACACAGACTGAACTAACTGCTGAACCATATCGCTTACACGATGTAATTGTGTTCACCAAAACTTAAACTAAATTTGTATATCGAATTAAAAAAATGCTTCCATTAATAATAATAGAATGTGAACTAACCTTTCCGCTTAATTGCATTTTATTTATTGTTGTAATGTTTTTGATCTCGCTGTTTTCATGAATGTGCGGCACCAATTTGATGCGAACCAAAAATGTCAGCCCTTGTCGATGAATTGTGGCGGTCGGTCGACTAAAAGTAGACTAATATATCTCATATCATAGTTTCGTAGCAGCCTGCTTGCAATTGCCATTGTTATCCTATACACACACTATTTAGCAAATAATAGTATTTATTTATTTATTTTGACATATTTTATTTTCTACATATACATTTATTTGTCTACTCATGCGATTAAATTTAAGTAATATATTTATGTTTCTATTGTTGTGCAATCATTCATAAAAATCGATGATAAAATTTTTAAATTATAAACTATTGCTTCTATTATCTATGAATTAAAGAAAATAATATGTTTCATTAAGTGATGATAAATAATTGAATTGGCTAATTTTGTACTCTCTTTCAACGAACGGAACACACGCCCCGCTACAGCCGATTGGCTGCGCAAAAGACAAAGCAAAACAACGGGGCATTAAAGCAACAACAACAACAACAAGCAGCCAGCGGCAACGATCTACTCAAACACACACACGCACACATGTTTACAGCATTACATACATTCACACACACACACAAGGCGATGTACAATTAACGATCTCTGGCGAATGGCAGCCCGAGCCGATGATGGTCAAACGAACGGCACTCAAAACACGAACGCCGAATATCAGGTGTAAAACAATATAACAAAATGCCGGAGCCAGCGAATGCTTTATATTTGCTTAGACTCTGCTTGTTGTTCTTTTTCGCTTGCGCGTGCATGCAAATGAGTGTTGGAGGGAGATGGCTGGCATTTAATGCGCGTATGCGTGTATTTCCTGACTCTCTCTCTCTCTGCCTTCTCTGCTAAATATTTCCGCAACACATGTCGCACGGCTGTAGAAGTGATCGGTAGATATTTGTGTGTGTGTGTGTGTGTGTGGGGGGGGGGGGGGGGATTTATTTTCTAACACTGGCAACGTCATCGCCATTTGGTTTCGTTTAGTCTGCGAGAGCGAGAGATAACTTCGGCTGCTGCTGCTGCTGCTGCTGCTCGCCCCCCACTCACCACTGGCGGCGGCTTAGATCAAATAATTTGATTTCATGGCAAGTCGCAAATTGTCAAGCGGTCGTCGCATCCGCTGCTCACTGCTCACTGCTCACTGGTCCCGTTGCATTTATCAGCGACCTTTCGGCGCTCCAATTTGATTATGAAAAAACACGATTAAAAACAAAACAAAACAAAAAAGGCTGGCAAATTCGTCTACAAAAAACAATTTTCATTTGGCTTTTGGCTTTTTTCTATAACATGCGAAAACAAAATATTTTTTAATTAATTTGATTTTTTATGTTTTGAAGCTTGCTTGCAGCGGGTATTTTGATTTTGCGCTGAAGTTTGTAACGGGCTAAGGATAATAAACAGTAAAATATTTTTATTAATTGTTATTTCATTTATTTGTTTATTTAATGTGGACTAAAACCATTCCATAATTTTTAGAAAATGTTAAAAAAAAATATTAAAATTACAATAATGTTGCAAATTAAAAAAAAATAAATATGGGGCTATTGTAAAAATATCAAATATTCACAAAAAATGTGGAAATCTAGAGAGAAAAAACCAATCAGAAGAAAATGTATTTATTTTTCATCAGCGTCAATAGTCAAGTTGATTGAATATATCTCCCTGTTTGTCTATATACTAAACCAAATGAACTGGTTTAGCTTCATAGATATCCCGATGAAACTCGGAATGCGTCTTTCTGCTAAAGGTAGTTTCCATATCGAAATTAGTTGGATTGGACTGGTACACAAGAAGATGAATCAGAAAGTATATTTCTTTAATTAAAAAAAAAAATGGTTTCTATTTTCATAATGCCAGGTTTGACTTTTCTAAAACTTGTAAAAACGATGTATAAATTTGCCGTGTATTTTTTAAATGTGTACACTGAACTCTAACTTTAGCCTTTTTGTAACTTATATTATTAATAAAAATTAGTATTCTAAAATTCACATTTTCTAAATTTCAGTGCGATTAATTAATTTTTTTTTTTTAATGTTTAGCATAAGCTTTAATGAAATACAAATATTACCAAGTTAAGATCGCTTAAATAAAATAAAATAAGGTTATTTTTGTCTGCTAACTTGTCAATTTCACTCAAGACATTTTTTTTATTTAAGATTCTGATTCTTAATTTCAGCTGAAAATACTTGTTTGAGGACTTACCTTTCTAAATAAAAAATAAATCTCAAATCATGAACCGATTTCGGACTTTCAAAGGGTATTTAAACTTTGGCATTCTGCTTCAGTCTCGCTATTTTTTTTTATTGTTTTTTTTTTGTTTTGTTCTTGATGCATTTGCATATTTTTGCAATGCGCGTTTTGTTTATCAACAAGGCGGCGTCTTTTGAAGTTTTGCCGGCGTGAAAAGTGCTCGAAGGAGGGGGAGAGGTGGGGTGGGGTGCGGTGGGGGTTGGTATTGGGTGCCCCTTGTTAGATGCTGCCATCAGAATTGCTAGACGCGATTCAATTTTCCGAGCAGGGGTTATTGGGCATCGAGTATTATTTCCATTTTGATGCCTTTTATGACACTTCAGTTTTGTTTTTATTTTTTTTCTACGGTTTTTTATCGCATAAAACGCTCATCTGGCGAAGCGGCCTGAAGAGTTTTGTTTTTTCCTCTTCTCCTCGATCGTATCTAGTAGGTATTTATGATTTCGTTTATGCATTTTTGTGTTTTATTGTTTAAATTTTTGACTTTTTTATACGCCGGCGGCGTTTGACTTAAAAAAAAAGTTAATTGAGTTGTAAAAATTATAAAGTTGTAAAACCCAGAAACAAGACTTGGCAGCCCCTGAAGAAGAAGAAGAAGAAGAAGAAGAAGCAGTAGAAATGCCTGGTAAAAGTCACATTTTGTGTTTTCCAGTTGAAACCAGCCAAGAGAGAAAAAAATCAGGATAGAAAAAATAAACGAAACAAAAGCAAAAAAAAACATAAATACGCATCGATTTTTTTTATGGCCCTGAAATGAATAGCGTCTAGTTTCGATAGAGTATTTCTTCGCGTTTTAATACGTTTCTTTTGGGTTTGAGGAGAGGGGTTTTTATGATGTCGTCCATCGTATTCTGTGGTCAAGTTTCAGTAACTCGTGTCGCCTGGCTTTTGACAGAAAGCGTCTGCCCAAAAAATAGATGAGCCATTTAATTCGGCCAGCGAATGCGCAGAGGTGTAAACTGAAAGAAAAAAACTATTATCAACTGTGAATTAATATAAATGATATACCCAAAATAAGCCCATGAGTCAAAGGCATTTAAATATAATGTTGAATAGCTTAAAAATAAATATATCACTAACCAGAGTGAAAAATTGTAATAGGAAATTCATCAAATTGTTCCAAGGATCTTTTATTTCCATGAAGTACATCAAATAGAGAAATTCCGATTTAGTCTTTGATATTAACTCCAAAATCTGTCATGAGTGATCAGTTTTTTAAAATTACATTTTAATTTTGTTTATCAGTCTTTAAAAACATTTGAGATAAGCACAAACTTCTTCAACTTGAACTGACTTAAAAGCGTTTAAAAACATAATTCTTTAAAAACTTAAATTAGTCCAATAATCGCATTCAAATTTAGCTATTCAACTTTATTAAAGAATTTCAATCACAACTAAAAGCGATATATTTGAAATCAAATTATTTTGCTTAAACTTATGTTTTTAAATATGAAACATTTAATTTTATTGATTTTCTAAACTATTTGTTGTACTCTGAACTCATTGGAAATTTATAAAATGGTATAATGAATTAGTGCAAAAGTATTTAAGAGGCAGTTGGATGCATCTCCGAACCCAAGAACCGAGTCAATTCAACTCAAATTCGATAAATAAATAAAATATAATATATTAAAATGTAATAGTAATAAATAATCAATTGAAACAGATTTATTTATGATGGGAGATTTTATTAATCACAACTTATTTCAATTGATTTGCTATCAATCAGCAATCGTGCCAAGTATTGAAAAGGTTATCTGCTAGCCAAGCTGTCTCGATTATGGCATACCAATTTGCTTAGTCAAGCAAAAGTTCCCATATATATACATATATATATATATGTAAATATATCTCATTCCTTATATCAAAATATCTCCTTGCCATCAACTTGAGATTGGCTTGTTATCGATTTTGTGCACCTTGATGTTCCTTTCGCTGCAATCTTATCGACTGCACCATCTAAATACAGCTGCAACAAGTGGCCATCCAAACTGTATTCTTCTACTGCGGCTTCTCCCCCGTCTGCCTCTTTTAGACACTATCCACCCCCGACGCTGACGATTGAGGCGATTGAGGTGTCATAAATCCACATGTGGCTGTAAAGTGTTACTAATTTCTGTTTCTATACTTTCAACTTCTTGCTGCTCTTTCTCGCTCTCTATTTTTTTGTCACCCGATCGCTTGTGGCCTCTTTGCCCCTTTGCCCCAGCTAATTTCACACGAGCATGTTAATGTTTACACGCGTACCGCGATTTTTATGTGTTTGTGTGTGTGTGTGTGTGTGTGCTCGCCCCCGCTGCCGGCACATTCAGCCCCAGTTCCACCCAGACAGACAGACAGATGGAGAGTCAGCCAACCAACGGCGTCTTGAGCTTATCTTGCCTCAGTCCGGAGCCGAGTGGCGAGTTCGTTGTCGAGTCGCAGTTCAGTCGCTGTTTGTCTGTCGATCGTGTCGCGTCGTTTTGTCAAATTATCTCTCTCTCTCTCTCACACACACACTCTCTCTCTCACCCACACATGGGTGTTCAGTGATCTATTTGATTTGCATTTGTATCTCGAACTGTAGCTGCAACTGTATCTGTATCTCGTACTGAGTACAGCCGTTGATCGGTTTACAAAAAAAAAAATAAAAAAATCAAACAAAAGAAAAATGAGCGCAAATTCAAATGAGGAACGCGCCAAGCCTGTGGAGACTTTGGTCCTGGCCAACTATGCTCTGAAGGCGGAGCAGAAGAGGGCCGCTGGCCAAGGTGGACGCAAGGAGGATGAGCGCATTACCAGCGCCGTGATGAAGGTCCTCGAGGGCTATGACTGGAATCTGGTGCAGGCATCCGCCAAGTAAGTCAAGTCAGCCTTAAGGTTTTACTGCATCCTTGCAAGAAATCAAATTGGTTGGATTTAATTTGGAAATTAACTTATTAGATATTTCCCCTAGACTATTTCCGCAATTTTCTGTTTTGGCGAACAATCTGTTCATTTATTATAACATTTTTGAGTTATGGTTTTTTTAATTTAATTTATTTTGAATTTTTGGAGCATTTTTTAAAAACAATTCTTAAATTTGAACTCAAAATCAAACATTTTGCAATTCATTTTAGTATATTTAATATACAATCTTCAGTTTTAACATTGTTCCAAATATTATAATGGATAATTATTATATATTCTTTAACACTTATAATCTGAAACAATTTACAATTATCAATATAGGAATAAAGTGGAGCAATTTTTAATTAAGTTTTTATTAAATTAAATTTTACAGATTTGCAAAAAATAGTATAGATATTTGTTGTGTTACAGTTCCCTCTTTAATTTGCTATATTTATATTCATATTTATGACAACAAAAAAGACAAATCCTTTTTCTGACTCCAGGCTAAAGCACGCAAATAAATTACTTCCCAATTTTGCGATGAGTTTGCGAATTGAATTGATTTTTTATATATTATAATTCTTTTAAAAAACTGTAAATATTAAATCTGCAGTTATTTATAATAAAATTGCATGGACTATATATCTAAGCTTTATTATCTGGAACAGGTTTCAGTGGAATAGATTAAAAGAGCCAATCATCCAAAATATATTCCGGTTTAATAGATAATCTGTATCAGTTTTCCAATTAATTATAGATATATAAAGGAACATTTAACATGGCAAATTTTTAATTGAAATTGAGATGTGAAAAGCTTTTAAGTAATAATAGCAATATTTTAAATATTTAATTTGAAGTACTACTCAAAATGCACGTGGCTTCAAATAAGTTTATAATATTGCAGATAATATATTGGTATCGATAAGGAACTGTTCAACTGCCATTTCCTCAATTCCCTCAATGGTAATCTTCCATGGATCTGCCACGGTAACCAGAGATTTATGAATGACTAAGCGTGGCGCTGTTCTTCCCGCTAATTAGCACAATTTTATGTTAATATTGTTGTTGTTGTTGTTTTTTTTATACTTTAATGGATAAACAAACTTGGCGAACCGCAAAGTCGGCAAGTAGTAGTAGAAGAAGAAGCAGCAGGCAGCATCACAAACGAAACAGCGACATATGTAAATTCACATTTTAACACATAGAGTTGTCAGCAATCTATATATATATATATATATATGTATATATATCTATATCTATATAGTATACATTGTCTGGTTCAGCAAAGGAAAAAAGAAGCAAAGAACACAAAAACAAAAACCACAACAAATACAATAAATGTGCGGAGAAACACGTTCAGAATGAAGACGACAAATCAATTCAGGCATAAAAAGCGAATAAATATGTTTTTAGCATAAAGATGTTAACTGCTAACAAGCTGGCCATACATTGTATGGGAGACTGGTGAGAGGGGTGTGGAGAGTGGGGAGAGATGCGGGGGTATGCTCTGGCAGGTGTAGCAGAGCCGAAACCAGTGAAAAATTCAGTCCACACAGGCATCGTTGACACTTGGGTGAGTTCACAAGAAGCTGGCGCCACAGAAACAGCCACTTTAAGCTGCAAGTCGTGAGAAAGAGCTGACGGCGGCCTCTCCGTGTGATCCCTGTGATCCTTCTGCTCCAGCTAGCCAGCTAGCCAGCCAGTCCAGCTTCTTTCACTATTTATCCAGCGTTTAACGCAGCTGCTGCTGACTTCCAGTTTGAAATTACTTTTTTCAAGAGAAATATAAAAAGATGTTATTCAAATTTGAAATATAACTGCTGAAGAATAAATAGCATCAGAATAAAAATCCATTTTTGTTTTTTAAAGATCAAACAGTCGATAATTTATCCAATACATATAAATCTATGTATTCTGTGTAGGAGTTGGTTAAATCAATTATGTTTTCTATGCAAATATTAAGTAGGATTTGTCTTCAACTGAAGACTCTTTTTTTAGAGAGCGAATACATACTTTTTATTAAATAAAAGCAATTTTTTAAATTAAAATACAAATGATAAGAGTGCAATTTTATTGTTGGCACTGTAATCACGTAGTATCTATAAGATATCTAATAGGAAATTGAATCTATAGCCTATGCGAACTATTTAATTTTGCCATATCGCTAGAATTCATTTCTTATATAACACAATAAATACATTTATTTTTAACACGAAAGCACATAAAGCAAAATACTGCTGAATAATGCAGTGAATAATGATTTTAATCCATAAGTAATTATGCTGTTGTGCATTAAGTGTCCAACTCGCTTATCGTTTTACTGGCACCTCCGCTCAGCTGGTTCTCGTCGCCAAGTTGAGGAACATCCTTGAATTCTGCCATTTTCTGTTTATTGTTGCAAAAGCGCAATCGCTGTCAAGAACACGTGTGTGTTTGCACAAGGATATGGAGCTGGGGGCGGGGGGAGGGGTGCGGACAGATTTCCTTTATCTGCACAACATAACGGCTGGCTGACTGGCTGGTTGACACTTCCGAACCAGGCCAACTCCACACCCCACACCCCGCCCTCTACCCCTTTACACACACTAGACATTGTTTATCTAGCGCTTTATGCGCCTGTTTATTTTTGCTTTAAATCGCTTCAAAATGCTCATACACAGCCCACTACGACCCCCCTTCCCCCTGGAAGGGGTGCTGTAGGGGTGGGGGTGGGGGGTGGTGATGGGTATGGAGTTTTATATGTACTTAGCCTCTGTATCCGGCGGGAATTAAATATTTGATAGCTTACAAACTTTTTGTAAATAACTTGTGTAATGTTTATAGAGTTTTTACAGATTGCTGGCAAAATGATTATTGACTTTTAGTAGAAGCAAATAAATGTTACCATTTAATAGTTAAATAAACAAACTTATATAACCAAAATCACAGTATTTTAACAGAAGTGCAGTTACATCCAAAGTTTTGTGCGATCTGATCGGCAATAAATAATAATAAATATATTTTTAATTTTGTATTTAATGCCTTGATTAGTCAATTTGCATTAGAGCTTAATAAATTTTAGATATAAATAATGGAATAATACTTGAAGTGCATAAAAAGTGCAGTTGTCCCTTCGAATATAAATGTTACAAAAGTTTATAGCGATATTCCTTGATAACTGTTCTCGTTTCATTTTTTAGTTACCTTGTAAATTTGTTCCTTAATTTTCAAAAACATTTTCAAATTGGTACATTTTGATGATCAAATTGGAAATTAATGCAAACTTTTTCAACTTCAAATCGAACAAAATTCTTTACATGTTTTTTGAGTCTCATTCAAAACTACAAGCAAAAGTTGAAATGTACTTAGGGTGAAAATACTTGGGTGTTAATTTTATTGTCAGCTCTGCTTAAACTTAAGTCATTAAATATGCATTTACATATTTGCTCATCTTTTTCTTTTATTATAACCTGAAGCCATTAAAAATGCGAAAAGTTGTGCAAAATTATGCAACAAACAGAATAAAGCACAGCCGACGCCTAAATCATACATATATATTCTTCATAATTCATTTTTTATTGCTAAAGCGGAATAGATCTATTATGCTAATATATATTGAATATATAATTTGACCACAGCTAGAAATGTAAAGTGTTTTGTTGAACAAAACCAACAAACAGTGTGACAACTTTGAATGGTCTAATTAAATTGAGCTGTGATCTTTGCCGGCTGCGTGAGAGAATTGCGATGCTTCACCTGGATTTTTATAGCACTTGAAGTGAAAACCGCAACATTTTATATGCCCCAACAATTGTTAATCATTCTGCGAGTGAGTCATTAAAAAAAAATATATTTATATATATATATATATCAATAATAATAATAAGCTAGCCAGTTTACCACTTGAGAAGCTCGTCGATAGGCGTTTGCTTAATTTTGTTTTTGTTATCGTTTGGCGAGGCGCAATTTCTGCCGCTGCTGCATATATTGCCTTGGAGTCGCCTTTGAATATGCCACTTATCACACACACATCACCCCATAGACCCCAATTTGTAGTTGGCTCACATTTGAGCGCCCTCCTGAAGGAATAGCTTCGGGGTTCTGCTCATACCTTTTCCTCTTCTTGACACGTTGATTAGATAAGACGCTTAAGTTGGCGACTTTGGGTTATGCTTCGTTATGTGTTATAAATAATATATTGCTTATCTCTCTTTCAAAGAATTCACCCCTCAGGTGGGGTGCCTGCGCTGATATCATCGTGCGTGGTCTAAATATGTATTTCTCTTTTTCTTCTTTTATTTTATTTATTTCCTTTTTTTGGGGTGCGCTTAGCCGCCCAGTCAATTTACATGCTCAACATTGGAATAACATCAGTCGTTTGCCTAAACCAACACTAAACTTAACACAACTCAACTCGACAGCTTGTGAGCTAAAAGTGGGCGCGGCCAAGCATGTCCGTCCACGTCCATCAGTCGCGTCAATCCCAACGACGAATATGAAGGTAATTAACTGGGAAAAGGTTTTTGATTTCAGACATATGAATATTAAATTTGTATAGTAAAATCGATAATATATTGTATGGATTTTAGTTTGCCTTTTGCAAGGCCGGCGAGCGTTGCTCAGAAAGAATTTAAAAATGTGATTTAAAAAAGAATTTAGAAAACATTTGTTTATTTTTGGCAGATTACGAAATGGGGTTTCTTAAATGCAGCATAACAATTAATTTACTCAGTTTTGAAACATTTGATTGACTTTAAATAATATTACTCAATTACAAAGACATAAATAAAGTATGTAAAACTATTAAATTAATGCTGTAAATGTAAAAATCTAAAAGTTAAAGTAGCGTTTCTTCAGTCTTGTTAAAATTACACTCTGTTGCTCCATTGGAAACTGTTTTTTAAAATAAACAATTTAGCTGTTTTAGCCTGGTAAAATCTACTTTTCTTTTGGTGTTGAAGAATATCCTGCTTGAAGATTCAGTCTTCATCTGTGTTTTCAGAACATTTTCAACTTTATTGTACAGCTTTTAACAATTTCTAATGATTAAAAAATCTTCAATTTGAATTTCAGTTAAAATTTCTTTCCATTTCAATTTGTTGATTTTTGATATTTGTATTTTTATTAATTTTGTTCTACTGGTTGTTGGCGGCAAAGCTTCAAAACGTGATCGAAATTTGGCAATTGATAAAAAATACATAACTGAATTTTTTTGGTTGCTCGAAAGCAATATCGGGTACTGTATCTTATATATATTTTCACCAAACAAGCACAATATATATTTTAAATATATTCCTCGTACTGCAATTAATTCAAAAATTGAACAATTCCCTTAGAAAGTTGAGTAGAAAGTGTGTGTTTTGTGTAGGTCCTGGCGATGCGGACTAACCAGGATATATGTTCACAGCTCCCCCCTCCAGCTGCTTCTGGTGAGTGTGTGTACAACAACAACACTCTGCAGACACACGTGCGGCTTACAAGATAAATATTGATTTTGTTGTTGTTAGTCAGTTGTTTGCTGGTTGGTGCCTGCTGATGCTTGTTCTTAGCTTCGCTGCGGTGTTCATAACCGCAACAGCCAAAAGTTTAGGAGCCCATCCATGTTTGTGTCTGGCTAGATTTTGCCTACTTTACGAGTGTATCCCAAACCCAGCATCCAACACAAACACTCAACACCAAAAAAGAATAAAAAACCTAACAGAGCCTTCAGCAGCCACAGCCACTGCCTCTCCCCTCCACTCGCTCGTTCAGGTGCCACCCAACTAGTTTGCAAGTCGCAGTGAATTTATAAAACGGTTGCCGCAACTCCCACTGCCTCCAGCACCCACCCACATCCACCCCTCATCCCCTCGACCAGTGTGTCATGTTGTTTGGGCTTTGCTCGCCGCGTAGGTTGCATGTCCAAAATGGCAGCCAGAAGCGGCGGTTTTATGACCAGGCCCAGGCACCAGTTACCAGTTTGCAGGTACCACAGACAAGGCACAGGTGCGTGACAATGGCCGGGATTGGGCAATATAAGCGTTGACTATGCGACTGTACACTCAGAGAAAAACGATGATCCAATTTCAACTACAGCTGAGCTAAAAATAGTATTGTTCAAGTTGAATTTCTTCTTAAAATTTAGAATTTAGAATGAGAATCACTTCAGATTTCAGAGTGGGAGCCAAAAATCTCTTATTATTTAAACAATTTATATTTTTGATTAGAGCAGATTTAGTTTCAATAACAGAATTGATTGGAGACTTTAAACCACTCAATTTCTTGACTCAAGAAATTGACGATTCTCAATGAAGATACTCACTCCTAAAAGAATATTTTTTATCAAGATACAAAGTTCGTAAAACATACATTTAGTACTTACATTTTGTATAGAGCCCTCTTCTTTTTTCTGAGTGTACAAAAAGGAGAGTGCGTAACAATACACACTCACACACGCACAAAGTCATACGCAGATTGGCAGGATTTGAGGCTAAATCCAGCTGCCACGCACAGCCGGAAATGAAGTGGAATATGGAATTGACAGGCGTTGTATTTTGGTTTTTTTCTTCATTTTTTATTTATATTCAAATATTTTTATGTATTTCTTTTTATTTTTAGCATTTCATAAAATGTTTAACCAAAATTGAGGCTTGCGTTCATGTGGAGAACCCCAGAATGCAAACAAAACGCCAGAAAGTGTTCGCTGTGTGTGTCCGTCAGTCCGTCAGTCCGTCCGAGTTTGTGTGTTTGTGCTTTGATGGATATTTGGCTAACATGGCCCATATTGGCCACGTCGCAGTTTCATATGACACGGCCATATGCGCTCTTGAAGCCCCAGTTTTGATGTCCGATGCCACCAACAAAACAAGCCAAAAAAAAATAGCGACAAAACTGAAACGCAAAGTTTAATTTAAGCAATTTCCGAACCAAAGGACAACATATGAATATATGCTACACTATCCTACAATATTTCTATTTGCATTTCGAAAAGGATTGGGAAATATCTGCAATGCGATATTTAAGTTAGAGTCTTAGTTTCAGTTATAGATTACAGAAATAACTCATTCTAGGCACGCCGATTATTATATTCTAAATTGTACTATATTTTGAAATCTGACTGATTGTTCCTCTGAAAGCTATATATGATGAAGTAGTCAGGTGTCAATACATAACAGAACAATAAGCGTAACTGATGAGTTTTGTTAGGATAACTTCTTAAACAAATAACTTTCCGATACAAGAATATAGGATATATTAGTTTAATGATTTTTCGATCAAATGTGAAGAGTTGAATAACAGTTTGGTTAGGATAAGAAGATAAACAAGGATTTGCATAAAAGAACCTAACTTTCGATCGGTCCATTCGCAGCTAAATATAATAAAGCCAGTTTCGACCCGATAATCCCTATTAACTGGATGACTGAGTTATTGATTGACTGACCTTTTAACACTGAACAAATTCTTGGCGTGATTTGGTTTGTCATTTAAATGTAAAAACACAATTGTTAAATGAAATTCTTATTAAAATTCAACAAGAATTTTCATAGAATATTGGATGTTTACTTAGAATTTCAATCAATTCCCCAATTGAAATGAAAATGGTTGTTGTCCAGTGTTGTCCTTGTAGCAGGACATTCTGAACGGCACTTTGGCAAAACAGCAATGCTAGAGACATATCAAGCCATATCGCATATCATCGATGGCACATACTCCTTCAAATGATTGAAGCAACAACAACAACAATAATAACAATTGCAACAACAACAACAACAACAACAACAAGAACAACAAGAAGAGAAAACGTTTAACAAGTTTGCTTGGGTTTCGGGTCTGGACCTGGGCACTTAAAGTGTCGCTCCTCATTGCGTGGTTCACAGTGCCAGACTGAGAGTGCTTCATCTGCTCTGCTCTGCTCTGCGCTGCTCTTCTCTCTTCTCCCCAGTCAGCGACTGGGTTCCCTGGTGGTCACTGATGGTCGCGCATCCTCTTGGACTCCGCTTTCTTGCTTTCCATCTTTGGTGTCTTTTTTTTGCGTCTTTCGTTAGGGGTTCGAGTGCTCGGCGGCGACGACTGGCTGTAAAAATAAATTGACTTGGAAATTGAAAAACAAGCAGCGAAAAGCGTGCCATGAAGTGCGTATCAAGTGCCCAAGAGTGTGAAGAGTGCACAGAGTCAATGATGCGGGGAGCGGTGGACTGTGGGGAGGTGATTTAAGTCCGTATATGAGCAGTAAAAGCTCTTTGAATTACGTATAAGTCTCTGAAAAATATTGGATGGCGAGTTAATGATATGGAAAGTTCAAGGTTCATTTAGAAATTCATGAAAATGCAACTGAAGAAAACCATTCTTTTTTCTATCTTAAATTATAGCTGGAAGTCTTGGTGTAATCTTCATTAGATAGCGATAGGTACCATTGTACTTAAGATTGAAGATAATAAAGCTTTGGCTTAATACGTAATTTTCTACTGGATTTTTCTTTATTTACTTGTAGTTTAAATTTGTTGGATTTCTTGGAATTTGTTGGTAAATGTGGATTTCTTGCACAATTTCGTTATACTTTGGTTTTTCCTGGAAATATTTTGGACGAAAAATTAATATTTAAATATTCAATGGAAATTGGAAATTGTTGTCTCAGTTCTGTTTTTCGTCGGAAATCTGTAATCATAAATCATACAACTGAAAATGCCTAGCTTCAAATAAAAAATTTCGTCGAATTTATTACTTAAGAAAAATAAATTTCGTACTTTTTGTTGGTTTACATTGTTATTGAGTTTTCAATGGAAATCTATGCAAATAAAGCGCAACTCGAGTTTTTGATATTGATATTAAATTATGTTTACTTGTTTGCATACAAAATTGAATTTGGCATATACAAGTTTGAAATGGTTTATTGCTCGGTGGACTGTTTACAAAGTGCATGTTTAAAATACTTATTTACCATATTTAAAAGTAGTTGCAAAATTATTAAATGTATATTGACTCTTCAAAATTCTTGGTATTAAAACCTTTTTCAGTTGAACCATTAAAATACAATTTAATTTGGTTGATGTCTAGAGTTGTGGGTTAGTTCGTGGAAAGTGTTCATGAAATTGTAATTTCCTTTCACTTTTTCTTGCATTTCTTGGGAATTTTGGGTTAGCGGCTGCTGTTGCTGCTGCCGCTGCTGCTGCTCCTTCAGCTGTTGCGTCTGCAATTCCTGCCGCAACCTGCCCCAAGGAGAAGATGACGACGACATTATTCTCAGAACGCCATTCAATGTCAATAAAAAGCGAGGCCACTTCCACCGACAAAACAACAACAACAACAACCACAAAGGCCTTGACAGCGGTTGCCTCTTTTGTTGTTGTTGTTGTTGTTGCTGTCACAACAAAAGCTGAGCAAACTCCAAGTGCACATCTCGCATGCAACTCTCACGGTAGCTGTGTGGCAGGGCGGGGCATGTGTTGGCAACTGTGCAACTGTTGCCTTATCGGCTTATCAGCAGACGCCCGCAATGTTTGACCAACTTTTGTATATTTCCTCTTTTTTTTTCTTTTTTTTTTGGGCCCTTGTCGTTTTCGAGCGTCGCAGCTCGTCGCGTAAATAGTGAGTAACAAAAAAGTGGTGGAGGTCGCGGCGGGGGCAGAGGTGGGGAGACAACAGCATCCGTTAGGCATTTGAATGTGGCGCAAAAGCATTGGAAAAAGTGAGAAATATTCAACAAAAAAAAAAAAAAGAAAAAAAAGTGTAGTAAAAAATAAGCAACGGCGACGTCGACTGCGTGGGAAATTGATGAGCAGCGCAGCCTAAGCAAATATGTTGCCGTTGCAGTCGGCGACGCAGTCGCAGTCGCAGTCGCAGTCGCTGCTTTCTGTGTATCTGTAAGATACATTTCATATTTGTGAACTTGTGAAAAATCGTTGCCGCTGCTAATTGGCTGCATTTGTAGTCAATAGTTTACACATTGGAAAAATGAAAATTTTGTATTTACTGCCTGGGCTGTAAATATTTGTGCTTTGCCTTAACAATTGCAACTTTGTAGCGCTTTGTGTCTGTATATGTTGTCTTTTTAATAACAAAAGCAGCAAATGGCCCATGGTCCATGATAAAAATACAAAAAAAAAGAGAAGAAAACAACAAAACCAAAAACAAATACAACGAAAAAAAACTTTGGCATAAATGCAAAATGCAAAAAGTGAAATAAATTCGCATTTTTCATACACTACGCGCTGCTAACGGCCACTTGAAGATATCACTTAATGAGATTTGCGCATCTCCAAATGCAACCAAAAGCAACAACAACAAATGCAACAACAAAATAATGAAGACGTGCTTGAGTTGCCAAGTGCTCGCAACTGTTGTTGTTGTTGTTGTTGATGTTGTTGTTGCTGTTGTTGCTGTTGTTGCTGTTGTTGCGAATGCTGCAAACGAACATCACTTGATTCTGATTAGCGTGCTGTCAAGCGTGAGAGCTGACTACACACACATCCACACACACACGCATACTCGCATGCCACATGCACTTGTTGTGCGTCATATTTGACGGGTTGCTGTGGGGCGGTTCGGTCGCGACGATACCAACAGCAGATAAGCAGCCGCCTGCCGCTGGCAACTTGTCCAACCGATCCGCCATTTGGCCTCCGGTCTCTGCGCTCGTTCGCTCGTTCTTCTTCTTCTACTTTTTTTAATCGCTTAATAAGCTTCAAGTCGAGCCCGGTTTGTTGTAATTAAGCGCAGACAGTGCGGATGGAGGATACATGTACATTTTCTTAGTTGATGTTTTTTTTTTTGGTGTTCTCCTCTGCACCTCTGCGGCAGTTAAACGAGCTCTTCAAATTAACAGCAAACACAGAATGTAAACGATTTAAAAAATATTTTATAATAATTTACAGAATATACAAGTTCAAACATAAAATGTTGGGTCTATATTCTATTTGTTATATATATATTATATACAATTATGTATAATTAAGACCATTTATATTTATTACTATTATTTTTATTTACTTGTTATCATTATTATTATTACTATTATGCACATTTTTATTATAAGGTATTTTTGCCTCCTTCTCAGCATTTCCATGACATGTTTCTCTAGGATACTGCATCTTCTTCTGGCTAAGCCAATAAAATCTGCTATGATGTGCTTCGTGGAATCCTCCTTAATTTCACAAATCGAAGATATTCTGCTACTGATTTTGTTTGCATAGTTCAGCGCAAATTCTAAGTTCTTCTTCATGGATATTACTTGCTTAAATTGATTCCTAAATCTTCTGATTAAAACTGTCTAAAATAGACCTGGTGTCTCTCTGTCCAACTTGATGCCTCTCTTTTTTTGTCAGTTGCCGCAATATGTTTCTGATAGTTCTGAAAGTGAAAGCCTTATTAAATGTGTGTAAATGTTTTGATTATTATATGTAAATAGTTGGTGAATTTAGTGATATTTCAGCTGTCAATCAATAATTATTTTGCCTTCTTAGTGTTTATACTCTATTGTAAAAAAAGTAATATTATTTTTTTATATTATATGTTCTGCTCTTGTATTTATAATATATAATGTTACCTCTTCTATTAATCAATGAAATATTAATGAGAAAAAAACATTTGTTTATTTAAAAATGAACTGTGAATATGTTTTCAAAGGACTTTTGAATAATTAAACTATCAAAGGCACCAGCATCTTAATTTACAGTAAATACTCAGGAGTGCTTCTTGTGTTCTTCTAGTCTGGCAAATGTTTACTAACCACTTAGTTAAGTTTATTCCTCAGGTTCTTTTTCAGGTTTTCCTTTTTTTTAGGTCCTGTTTTTCTATTGAATTGCTTTGATTAAAACCAATTTTGGCTGAGGCAGGCAAGAAATTATGTTGGGCTCCAACCTGGGCACCTGTGTACATAAATTTGTGCACCGCTCACAAACACATTGAAACATTCACATGACACAAACACTCATTGTGTCCAATGCACACTTGTCTCAATCGAAATAAATTGGCTTAGCTGAGCAAAATCTGTTGCCAGTTCATGTTTATTTAGGATAAATAATTCAATATACATGAAACGTGTATATAAAAGTAATCCGCATAGAGGCAACCTTTATCTAACGGCCCACTTGCCACGCCTATCTCTTTGATTGAATTTGTTTCTGAGAGTGTTTTTTCTTTCTTTTTGTGTTGCACAAAAAGCTAACTCACAATAAGGATTACGGTAATTGAGTTTCCTCGACTATCAGAAATTCTAACCTAGATAGATAGGTGAAATTGAAAATTGGAGCAGACTAAAGGCTCAAAGCTTTTTAGATAATACATGTTCAATTTACCAATATTTTCTTATTATATCTTTTCAATAACATGGCAATAAAAATGAATTAAGAATTGAGTTTGTATCCAGTAGAAAACCCTATAATAAATACGAGAGAAATTTCTGCTCAGGGACAGGTAAATATCTGAGACAAAATTTAACATAATCATAAATTTATTTTTGAAAAATTATAGCAATCTATATGTTAAAAAAGAAACATACAATTTTCCTTTTTTGAATACATGTGACGCAAATAATCAAACAGCTTTATCAAGTTGCATCAACATATAATACAATTGTCCCTTATGGGTTTTATACATGAAAAACATATTTCATGAAAAAAATCTCATATTTTCTGCAAAGGTATAACAATATACATAAATGTGTGTGTGTGTGTGGGTGCGTGTGTGTGTTTGCCTTGATAAAAGTCAGTTAAGTTGTGGACCCATTTTTGTTGAATACTTTTGTGCGTATGAAGTTATCATACGCCTCGTCAATTTTATTTAAAATTCGAAATACAATATACAAAGTTACACAGAGAAAAACTAAAAACTAAAATCAAGAAAATATTCAGCGAGTTTATTATTAAGAAATATCTTCAATTCAGTTCTCATTTTTACATATTTTGTATAAAAAATGTTTAATTTTCCATTGCACAAACTTTGCTCTGTGCAGGAATAGAAACATGAGAGGAGGAGAGAGAAACAGAAAGAAACAGAAAGAGAGAAAGAGAGACAGGAAGAGAGAGAGAGGGTATAAGGCAACATTGTAGTGTCCCCGAACGAGGAAAAGAGATTTAAGAGTCCTAGGCACTTAGGGGTCATAAGTGACAAAAAAGCCAACTGAAAAATCAATTTCACATTTCATTAAAAGAAAAAACGAGAGAAAAAAGAAGAAATTCAATCGAATTTCCTTTCTATTTTATATAGCACAGAATTTAAATATATCTTTGACAAGCATTCTTTTTCGAAATAATGTTTGCAATAGTTTTGCTTGTGACTTTATAATTCAGTTATATTCACGACTTGTGGCCTTAAGGCATCCACTTGCAGACATTGCAATCAAGTGGTTGTTTTTGATGTTGATGTTCTTGTGGTTGTTCTTCGTTTTGGTTTTGCAGGCCAATATAAAGTTGTGGTTGCAATTTAGAACTTTTTTAGCTGCGGGCTGCTGTTTCTGTTTCTTCATCCCTAACAAATAAAAGTTTTAATTGCAATTTTCAGTTTGACATAATTCGCGAATTTTCGCAGCGCCAACGGCTGGCGATGAGCAGAAACACTTTTCCGGAAGCTCTCTGTTTTTATTTTTATGTGTTTGCTTCCATTGTAATTAATGTCAAGCGAATGCCGTAAAGCGTTTAATTTGCCACTTAAACTCATCACACTTTTTACGCCTTTCTACAACTTTTTTTGCAGAGCGCCCTCCGATCGCAAAAAGGAGCACATCAAGCGTCCAATGAACGCCTTCATGGTCTGGGCCCAGGCTGCTCGACGTGTCATGTCCAAGCAATATCCCCACTTGCAAAACTCCGAGCTGAGCAAATCCCTCGGCAAGCTGTGGAAGTGAGTATACGACAAGAGTTTACGATTGCAATGGATGCAATAGATATTTACGTTTATGTAGTATAAATATCGATATATTTTGGATGAAAAGACAAGTTTTCTTGCTCAAAATGACTATTCATTATGTCCACTTGCAAAACTCGCCAAACTTCAGAAGTGAGCATTCAATAAAAGTTCAAGTAGATATTGGGATAAATATAATTTATATACACCTTTTTGTAGTACAAATAATGGGTGATTTTGTTTTGACTAACTCTGGCAGAGTTTTCATTAAATCTAAAAATCATTTTTAAAAATCGTAGCTAAAATCACACATATTTTTGAGCACTTCAAATACTCTGATATCGAAAGTATAAAATCATTGGTATGAAATAAATATACAAATTTAATGTAAATCGGAATATGAAATGCTAACTATAAGCTGAGATTGCGAAAATGATCAGAGGCCTTTCCCAACGCAGAGATTGATCCCAATTTAAGTTCAACTTTGTTGTGAAGTCTTAGGTAGTCAGAGATTTCTAATCGTATTTGCTCAACAATTAAAGACAGCATGCGATACAAGTCGCCGATTTGTCGTCATCGACTTATTCAAAATTAAAATTGTACGGCTCAGTTGACGCGATAATAAGTCGAATATTGAGAATGCCAGCTGATAAGGGCTGAAGCCGGCAAAGACGGCAAAGCATCCGCCTCAGTTAATTGGAAGGCCGAGCGCAGGGCACTTGTCACTTGTCGACCAATTTGTAGACCAATAAATAAGCGAAACATTTGACGTGGAAGTGGCCATAAATTAAATCGCTGATTATGCGTACCCCCCCTCCCCTCTCTTCGCCCACCAGCTCTATCTCTCTGTCTGTCTCTGTTTTCGCAGAAATCTGAAGGATAGCGATAAGAAGCCGTTCATGGAATTTGCAGAGAAGCTGCGCATGACGCACAAACAGGAGCATCCCGATTATAAATATCAGCCTCGTCGCAAAAAGGCGCGCATCATGCAACAGACCGAGGCAGCAACAATTGCGGCAGCCACAACAACAACTGCAACATCAACAACAGCAGCTGCAGCAGCAGCTGTCACTTCAGCTGTGCGACGCGCCAACGGCAACATGGCTCAGCGTCGCTTGGTCAAAGCCAACAATAACAGCAACAACAACAACAACAACAACAACAACAACAGTAGCAGCGGCAACAACAGCAGCAATTTGTGCACCACCAGCAGCAGCAGCAACAGCACCACCACCACCAACAGCAGCTCCAGTCCCGATGTTTTCAGCAATGAGGCGTTTATGAAATCGCTGAACAGCGCCTGTGCTGCCAGTTTGCTGGAACAGGGCCTCGCTTTGGACCACGAACTGGAAACGGAGCGCGGCCTACTCGACTCACCCTGTTCCACGAACAGTTCACTTTCATCGCTAACGCCCCCGACCACGCCCTACAGTGGCAAGCAGCAACAGCAACAACAGCAGCAACAGCAGCAACAGCAGCAGCAGCAGCAGCATCTTAATTCTAGTCTATTGCTGCGACAGTTAAGCGAACCAAATGCTGCAACAGCTGCAGCAGCAACAGTTGCTGTTGCCAACAACAACAATGATTATGGCGTCCTGCTCGACGCTGGCCGGGAATATATAGCGTTGGGTGAGCTCAACTATGCGGGACAGACCGGTGTGCAGGAGTTGGATTTTCTGGAGAACATTGGTGGCTACAATCAGTATAGCACGCGTGGCAACTATGCCGGTTATGCTGGCTATAATGGTGCTGCGGCTGCTGCCACAGTTGCTGCTGCGGCTGCGGCTGCGGCGGCAGCGTCACACACCAATGGAGCGCTAAATTACTTGGGCACGCCTGGGAAAACGGCGGTGGCATCATCTGCGGCGGTCGACATTGATCCCAAGGAAATCGACCAGTATTTCATGGATCAAATGTTGCCCCAAACGCACCAGCATATGCCGCCCCAAGCCGTTGTTGCTACTTTAAGCAACACACACTCGCCCCCCCTAAACTCATCCGCCTCGCTATCCTCGGCCTGTTCCAGCGCCAGTTCCCAGCAGCCCGTTGAGTGTTTGGCCTCGCCCACTACTGGTTACTATGAGCACTTGAGCTACCAGACACCGAACGGAAATGCCAGCTATGCACACTATGTTGCAACAGACTCCCCCCAGCAACATCAAAATCAGCAACAACAACAGCAGCATCAGCAGCAGCAGCAGCAGCAGCAACAGCAACAGCAGCATCAGCAGCAACATGAGCAGCAACAGCTGTCGCATCAGCAGCAACATCATCTTTGGGGCACTTATGTGAATCCCTAAGCTGCTTAATTTGCACATTTGTCCACATGGCCAGTGCTTTCACTTCTTCCACTGACCTTTATGGCTTAGACGATGGCTTACGTTTATTGTTTTATTGTCTGTGCAATTCCAAAAGAGGAGAGTCTCCTGAAACATCCACTTGTCGATATTTTGCAATTTAAGCTAATCGCTACGATTTTCGCTTATGGCCAATAGTCAATAGATGCAGCTGATGATAATAAGGATGATGGCGATGATGATTGGGTTGCACAAAGCATATTCAACATTCATATAGCAATTTATGGGAATTCAACTTGCAAATAGTCCATTGTGCCATAGAAAATATGGAATGGCTAAAATACAAATGGCATTGGCTACCATTTACAATAGCCAAAATGGGGGAGTTTATCATTATTATTATTATTATCATTATTATTAAATCGATTGCATAGCTTTCACATGGGTTACATATATTTTCATTATTTATTCCTTTAACGAAATGTGCACTTGAGAAATAGAAGAGTGTTTACTCGATTCTTGTAGAATAATTGGCTCATCTTAAGCGTTATCGATATGAACTAGTTAGTTAGTAAATAAAACGTATATTTTATATATTATATTAGAAAAAAAGAAGAAAAACACTTATAACGATTCAGAAAAGGTTTAACAAATATCTATTTGTAAAATTAATTTATCAATTCGTTCTGCACACAGAAAATAAACCAATCAAAAATTGTTCTGCAAACTATATATATTTGTAAATTAATTTTATGAATTCGTTCTACACTTGCAAATTAAAAATATATCATCAGATGTTATATTTATTAAAGCAACTCAAATCGTTTTTCGAAATAAAACAATTATAAAACATGAATTAAAATATAAATACAATAGCAAATAAAGCATTGTTAAATATACATTTATAAATGTGAACAACTTAACAATTTATTGAATAAAAGGTAAAATAATTTTTAAACTTAAATATCTATAATTTTAAAGTTAAGAAAATACTGTTGAAAATCGGAAAGAATTTGGTTGCTCAATTATTAAAAATGATTTATAATCAGATGAAAATCTTTTACCGGTCTTATAATTACCTCAACTTAAGCTCTTCAATTCAAAGAAATGCTGTAGGCTATTTTTGTAAAATCACATTTAATGCAGAGTAAAAATGCGAAATACTTATCACATTTTTGGCTCATACTTCCATTAAAGACGTACACATCATGAGCATAAATATTTGACAAAATTTAAACACAACTTCTATTGGAGCATTTCAACGAAGACAAAGCCAGAGATTTGCCGTATTTTAGAAAATCTTTTTAAGCTTTTTACATTTTCCCATGCATAACGCAACACGCAGGCCGTCAAAAGCAGCTGTAAATTTCGTAAGCCCAAAATAAATTCCTCTGAAATTAACACCCGCCCACCAAATGGGCCATTTACTCGTATATATATATATATTTTTTTCAGATTTTTTTGGCACACACTAACATAAAATAAAGCAACAAAATGAAAACCCTACGCAGCTCACTGACGATGCCGGCAGATATACACACATATATATATATATATATATATATATGTATAAACATATGTTTGTGGATGTGCATATGTACCCATTTATATATTTTTTCATTTAGCGCGGCATTTATTTATTTATTTTATGTTGTTTTTTCACCGCTTTTCAAAGCTTAGCTCAATTTGCGCATGTAACAAGTTGTTGTTAATTGAAGCGCAAACGGGGCGAGAAAACAAATGAAAACGGGAATTAGCAGACCAAAACCGTACTGAACCAATGGCAAATGGCCATAACAGAAAATGGCCGAGTGTAAAGTTGAAAATATCACAAGAAAAAAATAATAGCTCGATTTGACGAATTTTGAACACGCTTGCTAAGAAAGAAATACCGAAAGAAATAAATTCAAAAATGTCAAAACTGAACCGATTTTTATAAGCAATATCTTTTTGAAGTCATAGCTTAACCTTTAGATTAAAGTTGCATTTAAGTTTTAAATTACAATAAGATTATTCCTTACTAGCATAGGACAATTAAGGGAACAATCTAAATATCTTCAAGTGCTAGATAATTGAAAACACCCATTGGCAAGGGTATACAATTTGTACATTAAAAAAATATATGTACGTATTTTGTGCACATTTAGAAAGTCGTGAAACAAATTGGCCAAAAGCGTCGCTAAGCCAAATTAACACATTTCCTGACCACTTGTTTATTTATTCACATAATTTATGCACAATATTTATTTAAACGATTCGTTTTTCGACTTCTTTATTTGAGGCTTTCTCAATAATTGGCTGAAATTTTTAACGTAATTTGAGTATTAACTAGGAGATTTACGGGTAATTCATTTAATTTGTATTTATTTTCTTGCCAGATATTCGCTGCAATTATGTTGCTCTATATCTCAATTAAAGTGCCGCACAAGGCAAATAAATGATTTGCTTGGATTAATTTATGGCGCAGCCAGCCAGGGGTGGGGAGTGTTGAGGGTTTTGGGTGTGTGTGTTTTTGTGTAAATGGTATTAAAACTAATGACGTTTACGGCAAAGTTTGCCTGGCTGTTGAGTCAGCCCAACGCATTGCTTTGGCTTGCCCTGCAACGGGTCGTATGCGTAATGAAATTTTGTTTGCCTTGTGCTTTTGTAACTCAATTAATGGCCGCAACGAGCCAGAATAAAATTTTCGAACGGCGCTCACTTTAAATTCACTTAAAACTTGCTGCAAATTTAAAGTTTCTCATTAAGCCTGACCAGCAGCTTAAGGCTGGGCACCTGCTGTGGGTTTTTTTTCTGAATTTGGTCGCTTAAATTGGGCCTAGAAGTGCCGGCAAATGGTCATTGAGCTAGCTGCACATTTCACGGAACGGTCGACCTCGTTGACCCACAAATAGCAAAGCATAACAAGTAAGAGTGATCGAGTCGAGAGGGAAAGACTACAAGATATCCTGTTTGCAATTCATTACATATCGTAATGCTGTATCTTGAAAGCTGTGGTTAATTTAAGATAAGGCAAGTTATTTGAAAAAGAAATACTACAAAAAATATTCCACATTTGAAGCAACTAAATCTTTTAGACACAGAGACAGGTATATATAACTGATCACACAAATAGATGCTACTATTTTTGCCTGTTGCTTAAATTGGCTATTTAAATCATTTCTGTGTGGATAATTTGACACAGGGTATATTAAAAATTCCAAATGGATGTTGGGTATTCAAGACGTTGTCGGCGTGTCAAGTTGGTCCTTGGACAATGACGACGCGTTGGGACGCCTTTGATAATGCTAAATTCCGGTCTTTATCTCCATGCCCAATCTCCAGCTGTATTTTCTCTTTTCTTTGGCATTTTTACGGCAGCAAAGTGAGAAACGTTGGGCACTCAACAAGCGCAAACTTATCTGCCGAAAAAAACATTTGAATAAAATATAAGGCGAGAAAAGTTGAATGTAATGTAAAAGCCACAGGAACAGCAGCAGCAGAAAGCGTTGCCAAAATTGAAATTTTGGTTTGGCTTTTTGTACACCCTTTATAAAGTGCATATGCGTAAAGTCATAAACCAAAAGCATTTGTCATGATTGTTAAAATGACAAATAAAATGGATTTATTGTTATTTTGAAAGCCATTTAAAATGTGTGTAAGACTCAACAAGGCATTGCCTTTTACAGCTGCTAGCTTTGCGTACATTTTTAGCTATTTAAATGGATCGCAAAGTGTGCACTTAAATATGTGTCCAAGAGCAGTGGATTTGCTTAAGCTTAGCTGTGTATATTTTTTGTAAATTAATTCTGCTCATAAGAGTGTAAAATTATTATGCATTAATTTAAAAAATACAACAATATAATTTTTTATCTAGGTTAGGGTATGCAATATTCTTTACATAGTTATTCGTTTTGTATGCTTATTATTTGCGCCTGCTGTGCTGGTCGAAACACAGCCCAGCACACTCATTTACAGTTATACTATATTAACATTTTTAATATGCCTCCAAAGGCAAACCGGCATAAAGCAACAGACTAAAATGTGGGGAACTTTAGAAATGGGCAATTTAAAATTGTTGGCTCAATTGTAGGCAGCTGGCCAAATTATGCGTAATATGTATGTGCTCTGTATAAATGGCACACCCTATTCGTAGCTCGTTTCATAATAATGGATAAAAAAATGTGTAATAACATTTTGTAATTGGGATGGATGAGAAATGCTCTGCTTGGATTTCCGAAATTCTTTCATTAAGCCAAAAATAATCGTGGCATACTTCGAGGCGCAAGCATTAAAATACTTAGAGTGACCATAATTCGTATTTAATGGGCCTAGCAGAAAATGTGTACAATTTTTCAGACAAATGCTCGGATATATCTTGATGCGGCTTTAGATAGCGTCAAGCGACTTTTTTGTCTCATACAACATAAATCTTATGCCCAACTCGCAATGTAAAATGTTTATTAAAATATATATTAGAAGTGTGGGCAACGTGAATAAAGATGTTATCAGAAATTCACAAGCCTTAAAATTTCACACCAAAATGCTGCATAAGCTGTGTGAATGAGAAATAATCACACACTTAATATTAAATTTGATGAGCACTTTGTAAATGGATTTTGGATAGGTGATTGGCAAAGTTAGTCAACTTATAACAACTGCCATCCATCAGCATCAGTCAGCTTCAAGACACTGCTTATCTATTGTTGGTGTGGCTGTTGCCATGGATCAAATTGATATTATTCGTCAATAATTTTTGGTGTCACATGAAACGACAAAATGACAAAATATGCGTTCCGGCTGCTTCAATATTGTATCTACAAGCATACTAAACAAGTAACAAAACTGTTTGGCTTGAGAGTGGATAACCAAAGCCAACCAGGGGTGAAATATACACAATTTCGTACATGCATATATATTATATATGTGCATATATATGCATGTATCCGTACATATTCAGTTTTTGCTTTAAGCCAGAGTTTGTTGTACTTTATGTACAATATAAATATTGGTTTCTTAAATAAGTTATGTACTTTTCAGTAACTGGTAGCTGAACGTGCCCAATATTTTTTCGCAGTTGGAATATTTTTCTATGTTCAGTGAAACACGTCCCTTTGTAAAAATGGTTCACCACATTTGTCATCTATATGAGAATTTATGTTGCAAATTTCAAGTCTCGAGTTCTGACATCGGCAGACAGACAGACAGACTTGGATAAATCGACTTGGCGGTTCATGCTAATCAAGAATGCAGGTCATTCATGGCGTCGGAGATGGTTTATTCTGCCTATCACATACTTTTATTAATTAATTTAATTTAATGTAAATATTTAAAATCTTTAAGTGTGCTTGGTGCTCACTAAAGTCTGGTGAGCTTGCTCAAAATATTTTAATGATTTGTTTGTTGAAAACGGTTGAAGCAACTGCTCCCAAAAACCAAACTGATATAATTTGTTTGAGTTTTTCATCATCGATTTTCAGTCATTCAACATTAAAGTAATATTAAATTATCTTACAGAGCCATACAAATTACACGATTATTAAATTGAGCCGCACTTATAACCATCAGAGAACTGCGATTGTTTTCTCTTGTAACTTGTACTGAGTGTATGCAAATTAAAAAGCTTACCTCGATGCCGGAAATTACATGACGTAAATTGCATGCATACCAAAATAAAAGAAAATCATATTTTCATATTAAAGTGAGCGGACCTTGTATGCTTGTCTCCCTATCTGCATGTCCTTCATCTGGGCGAGGTGCCAGCTGAGCAAACAGCCCGCAAATGCCAGACTAATTAGTGCAATATATAAATTATTTACAATTAGTGGTGGAAAAATGGACGAAGAGAGACAGATTACGCTAAAACCTAAAGGGAAGCTTTACAAATATTTCCATTGCTGGCGAATTTGGCTATAATAAGTAATTATAGAATGATTATTACAAATGATTTATAATATTTTTCAGCTTGTAATTACTTATGTATTTAGCTCCTTACGTTGGTTTCAAAGTGTCAGTTTATCATGTAATACTGTGAGAAATGGGTTTGAATAATATTTTTGAATATTAAAATGTTTGCTTGGCTTTATGTATGTTTAAAATTATTTTTAGCATCGTTTTATTTGTCTGTTAAGTATGTTGGACTTTTGCAATTGTTATTTTTGAATTGTGTGTTTATTATGTTATATTGTAAGGGATAATTACATATTAAAAAAATGAATAAAACCAATTGAGACTATATCAGTTTCAATATATTAATTACCTATATTAATTTAAGGAATTTTTAATTATGTAAGAACAAATACTTTATTGCTTAAAGATCTTATTGCAGGGGGAAAAGCAATTAATTTATTCAAAGAATGGAAAATCAGTTTTGAAAGTTGGACATAGCAGACTGCGCAATACTCTTCTAATCTTCGTGGGATTACAGTGGTTCATAAAGAAAGTAAAACATTAAGAAGGAAGAGATAAAAAATAAAAGAGAAAATAAAAAATAAAAAATAAAAAAAAGATAGGCAAATCTGCGAGCTTGTGGATTAAGATAAGTTCATCACAGTATTACAAAGTATTTCCAAATTGCCAAGTGTACAATAGGGCATGGTCCCGTAATCGTTACACTTTGTGAATGTATACAAATAAGTACTCAAAATCGACCCTTTTCCAAAGTGCTGTCAGAGTATAATTAAAAAAATGTGGAAAGGAAACCCTTTAAATTACCGCTCTTTCATTAACTGTAAAGGTTACGCATTTTTGGCCCCCCATTTGGCTGATTTACAGGTTGCCAGACCGACCTGCCCCGTGCGACATTTTGCAGCTTCCTTGGTAGACTGTTTTCAATTATCCGGCAACTACGCAAAAGCACGCACAGCTCAACATTTATGTGTGTGTGTGTGTGTGTGTGTGTGTGTAAGTGTGTGGATGCCTGTGTGTTTGTTACGGACTTTTGTGAGTTGACGCTCATCAATGAATGTTGAGTAACTTTTGCTTGTAATGTCTGGGGTTAACTGGTCCTCCAACTGCGACACCCATCGAAGGGACACAACTTTGAAGCACGCTTGTATTTGACACTCATGAATGACAGAACGAGTGCTAGTGTGGACTATTAAATGCCCTTAGAGTGCTAAAGGATAGTGGCGTAAATAAGATAAACCTCATTGACTATTTGGAGACCGTACTTCATTATATTTGAAAGATTTATTTTCTTAAGTTTATTTTTGTTTCATAAAAAACGCCCTTTGTCACCTGATTACAGAGTATCTGATTTACTTATATGATAATGTTGACTTCTGGAAAATGGCTATGGGAGCACATTGTGCTGGTTGCCAGCCAGTAAATGTGTTACTCAGACAGCTTGGTTAGCAAAACAGGACTTAATCAGATTCACAATGTCAATGAAACGGCATCAGAGGATAGTCACCCAAAGGACAGACTGAATGGCTGTCAGAGACAGCAATTTAAATGGAACCCTCACTTGGTCCACCTTTACTTTTATTCCTCTTCCTCATTTTCATTTTGGCTACTCCATTTAATTTGAATTAAACTCAATTTGCTCACAATGCACAGTTGCTCCACTATATTCTGTGTATTCTGCGGAAATTCATCATTTCTATAATATTCTCATTTATAAACATTATAGACGGTGGTTTCGTCTTGATAAAATGAGTCAGCAGTTTTTTAATTAACTCATTGTGTCTTAAGGCGTTGTGATTTTAATTAAAACGCAAGTTGTGTACATATAAAGTGCTTGTGTCATACAACAAACTGTGTGCCACATACGGAGATCAGAAGAAATGGGGAATTATGTATATTATTATATCAAATAGATTACGGAGTACTGTAAGTATATGAATGGATTAGCTTAGGCATATGCTGAAGATGCTCAGACTCGTGAGTTTGAAATTAATTCATATATATTTAATTTTCTTATTTTAATTAACACACATTCAACTTGTACAAATTGCTCATCACTAAATTGTAAAGTTAAGTTGAGAAAGTTAATAGGCCTCATTAGCCAAAAATTGCCAAGCCAACAATTTTCAACAACTCGGGGCAAAGTTGAAGCTTGGCAAAAGTTCATTAAAACATTTCACAATAAAATTTTAATGCACATTCAACCCTTTAAGAATACTTTTTAACTACATTTTTTCACTTTTATTTTGTGCTTGGCAAGTGTGAAGTGTAATCTGTAAAATGCTTTGCATCCTTAATGTAGTTTATTCTTTAACTTTTATTTTTCTTTGCTTGCTATTGTCTGCGGTTTTTCCACTAGTTTTCTTGTGAGTGGGTGCCCAGAAACATTGGACACTTAATTAGCTAATGGCTCTAACATCGCCTGCCATTTACGAAACGTGGCCAAGATTGTGGCCCGTTGCCCGTTGCAGACAACCCAATTTCGTCGTTGCGTGTCGACAAATTGGCCTTGATTGGCTTGCAGCATGTCAGCGGGCTTTAATCATTTGAGCTACCCACATTTTTTGTTCTGCAACATTTTCCATGCATTTTGCATGTCTGCCCACCAAGCGATTCTTTGTGTTATTTTAATATTTTTTTTTTTTGAGCACGTCGCAACCACAAGCTTCGAACTCAGCAAGTGGGGCGTTGACAAGAGCTGCGCTAGAATTCTGTGGTTATATATAGCTCGTAAATCGAAATGCCAAGCTTGTCGAAAAGATTTTTTGTATTTTTAATGAATTTATTGTTAAATTTGCATAAGGTGTCAAAGGAAAAACGTAGAATAGAATAGCTTTTTACGGACTATGTTTGACTGAATATAAAGCCAAGTGCAAAGCAGATGCTCAACTATACAGAATATGTTAAGTTTCATTCAGAGAATAACTTTCTTAAAAATATTAATTACAGGCTGGATAGATTGTATCGGATATATACTTTCGTTTTTTGCTTCTTTAAAATATAATTCCTTCTTAAACGTTCTTTAAAAGTAAAAATCATTTCTCTATTTGCTAAGGATGGTGTATTGAGAGTATTATATTTAACAACTTACACGCGTTCGACGGTTGTTAAGGCACGTGTTATCCCAAACCAATTTTATGGAAGTTTTCAATCCAATCAGGGTAAATAAATAAATAAAAAAATGTAGAAATTCATTCACTTTTTAGCGAGAAAAACGTTTTAAATCAATGATTTTTTAGACTCAGAAAAGCAACATTTGAGGTATTTTCTGACAGAATTCGCGGCACTGGCTAGAAAAATATGAGTTCTCAAGAAATACTCTTACACTTGTGCAACACCTTCCATTGAAAGAGCTATGAAAGGCAGCAGGAGGTTGGGGCAAGAAAATCGTTAACAAAAGATATGAAAGCATGCAGAACACAAAGCTTTAAAAAAAAAACACAAAAATGTTGCCCGAACCCTTGGTCCATCTGTGTGGTCCACAAGTATGCCGGGCAGACAAGCAGCTGTTGGCTAACACGATGACAAGGAGACAGGCAGCAGCAACACAATGGACCAACAATTTAATGGCTTATATAAATTTGCATTTGAATTGTTTTTTTGAAAGCGGCCTTTGATGCGTGGCCGCATAAACAATTCGCTTGTGTCCGTTATTGTCTATTGGTTGCTCTTTTGGTTTTTATCTAAATGTTAAATGGCCAACAGTGCGTATGATGTACACATTAAATGCTTTTTACTTTGGATTTATGACAAGTGCCGTAATAAAATCATATCAAAACTTAATGTCCTGACTTCGTTGTCCCACTAGTGCCACAGTGCTGTCCGTTTTGTAACTCACAGTTGTTTTTATGTGCCAGCATCTATCAAATTGTCAAATGAGCTGTCCGCAGCCGGACACTTGGTTGGATCATCGCATATGGTATATGAAGCGCATGCAATGGCATACGCTTGTAGAGTGGCGTACAGTGGGGAGGTCGACAGGATAGGACAGGACAGTACAGGACAGGATGGGATGGGACAGTCAGGTCATGCGTTACCCGTTTTTGCATGCCAACCCAACCGGACACTATGCGCATCAATCAAAAGTATGTCGCCAGTGCCTTTATGCAATCAGGAAATGGATTACGTGAAATGAATGCCAGTTGTTTTGGGTCCTTGGACAATACAAAAGATTCGCTTGATCCTGCCTAAAAGTGGTTGTTTGCTTACGCCCGGAATAGAGGACAAGAAATGTTATAATAATGTCAAATCAAATCCTAAAGCAAAATGGATTTGTTTTTCTTCCGTTTGTTCAACAGGATATGAACAAATAACGTAATTAAGTCATTTTACAACAACTTTTTCCCTTCACAGAAATGTGACCCTAAGTAAACACAATTTAAATTGTGTATATATGTGTAAAAATAAATGATGAAAATACAGAGTGGTTATCAGTATCAATATGCTCATTTGAAATGTAATGTTCATTGAAATGGAAAAACAATGCCACGAAATTAAGTGACAACATGATCTAGATTCAATTTTATTTCATTTCCTTTAAATTTGAATATTTATTTAAAATGGTACACTTTAATTTAGTGTTTATTATCGAGCCAAATTCGGACGGAAAGTAATTGCAAATTCTTGAAAAAAGATTCAACCCATAAATCAATCGAAAATGTTTATAAAAGACTAATAAACTTAAAAGATTTGATTGTCTCGACAACTGTTTAAACTTACCTTGCAAACTTATTTGAATACGTAATTTTGAGTGGAAACCAAAAATTTGTGAATTTGTGTCGCGTAGAGGAATAGCCTCAAGTGCCAAAAAAGTTTTCACGCCGATTTCGCACCGCCATAGCTAAAAAAAAAGCAGCTTTGCGCCGATAAGTTTATGAAGTCAATCAAGTTTTAATGAGGGGGACACTTGTAGCCCAGCTCGCCTTGTTGAATAACTTATCAAATGCCCGCAGGGGCATTAAATATTTGTTGTGCTCTTCTTCTTTCTCTACTTCTTCCACCACTTCTTCTTCTTGATTGTGTCTCTTTGTCTTTGTGTATTGATTTAGGCACTTTTTGGGTGGAGTACTTTCGAGCTCAGACCATAATTTGAATAACGGTTCGCTGCACTTGTTATATATTTTGTCTTTAATTGCGTCGAATTTAAATAAACAAAGAGTTGTCCACCCAAGTGAAATAAAAATCAGTTGTGTTCTTTTTCGGTTTACATATATTTATTCGGGGGATTTAAAAATACATGTTTCTTTCTGTTTCTCATATATATATATATTTTTTTTCATATGCATTCATTTTTATACATAAATAGTTTTCAGTTTGGTTGACACATATGCATTTTATGATATGAATTCATTTTTGGGTTGTGTTTTCTTTTAGCTCTTTGCATGTACACTCTATATGTGTACATATACACATTTATTTGATCGTTATGCATACAGTTGCATATATAGTATATTTAAGTTTGTTTTAAGACCTTTGCTAGAGGTCTGCACTTAAACTCTAAAAATAGTACAATATGCTGGATCGAAAAGAAATTCATTCAACTTAATTTTCGGTTCAGGTTTTTTTTTTGTGAGGGGTCGCATTTCTCATTGTTTGCGGACTTTGCTTGTCAGCTGGCTTAATTTATTTTTATTACGGCCAAATTCGCTCCGGTACACTCCCGGCCATCTCGGCGCACGGCATTCTTTCGGCATTTACAGTCCTTACAATCGACGCCGTACAATGTCAGCTCTCAAAGGCTTTGCCTTTTGACTGCAACACAACAAAAGAAATTCATTCGACCGATATTTTTTTCTCTTATTATTTTTCGTGTGAGAAGTGAGAGATGGGATGGTGATGATTTTTTTTTTAAACACGACATGTAATGTAAATATATTTATTCAGGCACCTTAATTAAAAGATTTTAATTTAAATGAAATATAGAATTTACAAGCATTTTTGTCAAACTTTTAAGAAATAAGCAGCCTAACTTATTGTTAAATCATATGAAAGAATAGAACAAATAACTAAATTGGTCTATATTGAATTTGTTCGTTATAACTTTTGATTCGTCTTACAATTGAAAACACAAAAAAAAAAACGCTCAACTTTAAGCTTAAGGGACAGCAAATAATGTGAAAACTGTGCTGTTGGAAAATGTGGTGGGCAGCAAAAACTCATATTAAGTATACGTACCATCACACGCTTTACTTTTGACGGCAACAGCTGCTGTGGTGCTCAACAGAGGAGCAGCTGTCGCTGCTGTAGGATGTTTACAACAACCTTTCGAGGTCCTCGCTTTCCGCATCGCTTATGTAAGAGTCGGTGTCCGTGAAATAATCATCGTCACAGCGATTGCGACGGCAGCAAACACGTCTACCAATTTCATCATCACTCCAGTGCTCGAATTCCTCCTTATGGTGCTCCAGCAGCATTAGCGACGGGAACAAACTATCGCAGCCGCTGCAGCTACAAAAATAACAACGACACAAAAGCAACAGTAACAATTGAGTTAACTGAGACAGCTGGCAAATTCGTTTGATTTGATTACCCAAAGTGTCGCTTCTTCTGCTGATGCGAGGCCAACTGCCGATGACAATGGAAGGAGCGATCACACACATTGCAGGTAAGCGATTCGTCTGTAAGTTGAAACCGGAAAGCAAATTGAAACTTCTGTTTAATGTTACATTCCATATAGAAGTTGTATATACTATACTAAATATGTAAAATATTTAAGCAAATATCAGAAAAATACAATTTTAAAAATACATTCGTAAATAACACATGTTGAAAACTAATTTTTAAAAATGCTGACTGCCAAATATGTCTCGTAATATTTGCTTTTGGCAACGCTTATTTCGATACAAAATATATTGCAAAATTAAAAAATTTAGGTATGGCTTTGTTCTCGAAAAGCTCCATTCCAATAGCAGCCATAGTATGAGCCGACTTATAGCTTGATTCTATTATGTCCTGCATTTCTTACATTCGACAGACATTCAACAATGATAGAAATGTTGGTAGCGCAATTAGTTAGAAAATATATAACTTATGTTGTCGAAATTGTATGTATCATGGCAATATAATTACAAGGACTGCAACTAAACAGGGACCATCTCCACATGCAGCTCTACTCATTTGCCTAATCAGTTGTGGCAACCCAATATACAAACTGCAATGTAAGCAATGTTAGCTGAAAGTGTTTTGTGCCACTCACCGTAGTCATCGTCATCGTCGGCCATGGCCAATGCGTGAAGCCGGCTTATTGTGCTTTCGTTAATCTGCTTGCTGGATGCGGACATGGACATGGACATGGCAGCCGCTGACAGGTCTTTTGATGATTTGCCTTTGGCCTGACACAAGCCTAGCTCGCATAGAGCGCTCTCCACCACAAAGTTGCCCTGGCAATCCGCGTTCGTACACGGCAATAGCTCCAGGGTGGCCTTCTCATTGCCATTAGCCTCGTCATTGCCATTGCCATTGACATTGTTGCTGTTGCTATTGCCGTTGGTATTTGTGTTGCTGTTGTGGTTGTGGTGACTGCCGCCGGTATTGCTGCTGCTGCTGCCAGGTGCCAGCATTTCAAAATCGTCGAGCTCATCGAAAGGATCATCGATTTTATGGCCAAAAGACACGACATCGTCTGCCTCAGCGCTTAGCCTTCCATATGCCTTGCGTGGCGGTCGCTTCACGTATTTATCTGCAGAAATATAACAAGGAAGTATTCCATTAGTTTTTGCAACAACATTCTTGCGCCACTGTCCCAACCTGCAATCTTTGCTAGTCACGACAAAACTTTTTTTTGTTATGGTTGCCCACATGCAACATTAAAAATTGTTTCCGATTTATTTTTAGGTTCATACTGCAGCTAACAATGTATGAGCATCTTTTTGTTTTTGGCTTCGGCTTTTGTTTCGCTCTCAGGTTTTGTCCGCCGTATCCTTTCCGGTCAGCACAAAAGTTTTTGTCCCCTGTCCCATAGCCGTGAAGTGATAAAATGAGATTTATTGGGCCCATTGTCAGAGTGAATGTATGGGTGTGCGTGTGTGTTTCCTTATGCTAAGGATTACAATAAATAGTGGCGACCTATAAAATTATATCAAGGTTTTATTGAAAGGTCCCATATTTATGGCGGCCAGCCCACATTTATTTGGCTTTTTTTACGTATAGATTTAAATAGCTGAAAGGTGAACATGGCGTATACGCAATAAAATATTCTGAACATTTACTGTTGTGCTTGTAAAACAAAATAAAGGAATAATGGCATTTATAGCCACTTAATTTGCATATTATTCTGTTTTCTATGGCTTTCATCAGTTTGTATTTATTTGATATTACAATATAAAAATATTGTGTTTAATGTTGAAGTTGCTGCTAGACAATTGTTCATATTTCGCAGAATTTTTCAAAGGTCAGCAATGAAATTGCTTGAATTTTTGCTCCCAGGCAAATACTGAAAAGAACTAATTGCTATTTTCTATCTTCTAGCTCAAATAAATTAATTATACATTTAAAAAACAACAGTGGAATCTTCAATGGTAAAACTCCTTTAGCTACATTTTAAGGTGTAGCAATGAACTCAACTGAAATATTAAAGTCCGTAGCAAATACATTTTATGACGGCCATTTTGAAGCGAAATAAAAGTCAGTCAAAAACCCCTTTTGACTTTAATGACACTCTTGAGACTCTTACATTAAATACTTAGCAAATATTGACAAATTAATACACGTAATTAATTATATTGAAGAAAATATGAAAGATATATGCGGCAAGAACTTTTTGTTTTGAACACGTCTCACAAATCTTGTTGACTAAAAAGCCCACATAAAAAGACACAGTTAAACTTCTTAAATTCAAAACTTTGTCAATGCAAATATAGCAAAACTTAAAAACTGTTCGTGAAAATCTCGTCCCTACTACTTAGGTTGATGAACTAAGTAAAATGTCAAAAGTTTACGCCATGAATTTTGTTGCGGTCCAAAGTAAACGCGAAACAAATAGAGGCAAGCATGCATATTAAAAAGCGTGGCATGTCAACACCAACACACGCATGTAGGCACACACACACACTGACTACACACGCACACACACACACTGACTACACACGCACACGTAGGCAGACAGCAGGTGCTGTAAGCTGGAGGCAAATGCAGAAATTGTTTATGCAGCTGTGAATAAACGCGTTAGTCCGCGAAGCCAAAAGAACTACATTTTATTACTAAAATGTGTGTGTGTGTGTGTGTGTGTGTGTGTGTGCAACGTGCTAAAAAGGAATGCAAGAGCAAGTTTTGCGACGAAGCATTTAACGGTATTTTCACAGTAGGTATGTATGTGGCGCGTGTGTGTTGTGTGTGAGGGTGCGCGTGTAGAACTATTGCCACTGGCATTTCCTATCCTCAGATTGAAATTTATGACACAAATGGTAGCGTGAGTAAGGACAAATAGGAGAAAGTTGTGCGGAGCCCGCGAATAGTTGGCCTTTTAGATTGCACGCGTTCACATTTTATTGGGACTGACATGTGCGTATCCCAAAACAAGACGCACAGATACAGTGTTTTTTGAATATAGTCCGCATTTCGTATTAGAGCACAAATTATTACAAATGATGCTCTGGCAACTGACAGCTTGTTCGGTTGCCAAACATAAATCATGGCCAAACGGAAACAAACAAAAAAAAAAAAAACAAAAACAAAAACAAAAACATAAGCTTGGCTGGAGGCGTTATTAATACGCCCGATAAACGCCCAATAATTTGCCATGGTGTGTGAAATACTCGCATTACTTCAAAAACCAAACAATAGATCTAATAATGCGATAGGAGAACGTTTTTGACCAGCAGTTACCCTGTACATATTAGGCACGATATTCATGATATGGCATATGCCTTATAAAGTTGGTAATTCTGTGATAGAACAGTTACTCTATTAATATACTACCATTTTAAGCTTTCTGCAGTTGGGCTAGCTTTTTTAAAAATTTGAAGGAGGATTCTAAGTATTTGAGGTTTGTTTGTTGGGAATAGTTGCTTTTACTTTAATTCCCAAGCCTTCATCTAGTTTTCGATTTTGTGTAGCTTTACTATCTTAAATTCAAAGACCAGTTAAAAAAAATTGTTATATATGTTAAAATGTTAATAAATTTGTATGACAAATAAGCGGAAAATATTTTCAAATCAATGTTATTAAGTATTTGATGTCAATTTGCTTGGAGTCGGCGGGATTTTTTCAAAAGTCTACTTTCCGTTGTTGATTTTTGTAGTTTATCGACATTAGATTATTTTTATTTAAGGCAATAGGGTATACAAAATTGTGGTGCAAAATAATTTATGATTGCCGCTGCCTGTTCCCCGCTTCCTTCCCTTGCTCCTTTCCCTGCTCCATTCACTGCTCCTACACATCCGCTCCCCTTCTCTACTGCTGCTCATTTGTTCAATTAATGGTATATGCAGGCAAAGTTCGCCAAATTAGCTGCCAATGAAAACAAAAAGTCGAATGGCCTTCAAAACTTGCCAGGTTTTGGTGCGTATTCCATAACTAATTGGCTTATACACACGCACACACACTCATACACATACACACGCACACACACGCACAAGTACACTCACATACACACAGAGAGCGTAAATGTGCGTAAAATTGCTTTTGTTGCTTAACAGTTCAACGTAAATTGAATGCAGTCCACATATTTGTATGCATAGGGGAATATGGGGACATTATTATCAATGACAAATGGATGTCATAATTATCGGTTAATGTCGCTGACATATGTTCACCCGCATTTGCATAATAAATGACCAGTTTATGAGTGTGCGCGTTTGTATGCATGTAACACATATGTTTGTTCATGTGGTCGAAAGACTGCATCATAAAATATGCATATAATTGAATTTTTTCTCTGGCGTTAAAAATAATACCGCAAAACAAAAATATTGACAGAACTATTTTATATTCGATTGGTTTCGTGGTATGCTGCATTTTATATTCAAAAATAAAATTGAATATTCTTTTTTTTTTTTACATTATCAGTTATAAAGGTAAAAAACGTTTGTGTAATTTATATCAATTTCAGATTTCTGCTTTAGATATGCAATATAAATATACATATATTCATTTAAGAACTAATTAGATATTGGTTATTTATTTTTTTTAGTTAAGTTTTTTTTTATTAAGAGCTTTGCGTTTCCACATGCCAATTAATTATTGAAGTAATCGATTGTATTGCGTTTCCATGAATTCTTTATAACAATATTGACATTTAATTGGAAACACAAACAATAAATTGCTCAAATGCATTGGATTTTAAATGTTTGCTTTTAATTTTCTGCTGAATTATATCATTAATATGCACATCAGTTGCAAATATAAGCATACCGATATATGACAATATGCAAATTTCATAGGATATGCAAACATTTATTTTATTTCTGATATTAATGCTGTTAAAGATCAATTGTGTGTTTGTATGCTAACGAATATACATTTCCGGGTAATACTCAATTATAAATGCAGAAAAGAGAATGAGTCACGTTCGCAGTATTAATATTGACTCTTTCAATTTTGTTTAAAATATATTGTGCTTAATTTGGTAAAATTTATGTTCGTCTATTGTGGTTTAATAATTTCATTCCACTTGATTTATCTTAATAATAGATTAGTTTAGTTAATACAAGAAATTCAATCACTCTTTCTTCTATCCCAAATTTTTATTCGTAATTTTGTAAAGCTAAAAATTCATTGAATAACTGTTTATTTATCAGCCGAACAGAAAAAGGTAAAAAAGAAAAGAAATTGAAAATAAAATCTAATATTTAACTGCAATTTACTCAATTTATTTCAAACATAAATAAATAAATAATAATAACAAAAAATCGTTCAGTAAAATACTGCACTGCAGTCATACCGGATTTTGGAATTGGGTTATATGTCTAACTTTAATCCCAGATTTTTGTTTGAAATTTTATAAAGCTAATTATTCATTAAATAATTGTAGCGCTCTGTAAATTTAAAGCAATCCTGAAGAAAAGCATTTGAAATCTTAACAAATTTTATTTGAAATTTTATGAAGGTAAAAAAATCATTAAATAATTGTTGCACACCTTATTTTCAAAGCACTCAAGAACTGAACAATCTTGAAGAAAGCCATTCCATTTCAATCATACAAGAAATAGGAATTGGTATTTTTTTTTCAAGTTCATAAGTAACAGTAATTGTTACGAACAACAGCCATTTAAGGATTTATTGTGAGTTTCCGCTTTGTGTGCTGTGTTCTCGAGCTTTATTACGCGTTTTGTGTATCTGAGGTGGTGCGAGGCTTAGCGCTTAGACGAAGGCATCTTGTGACTACGCCTGAAGTGTTTCTTTTTTCTTCGACAGTCATATCCGTTTGACACCCTGCCACAACAACTCCAACATGCCACAACAACCATACAGTGTTTCAGGCACACACATAAGTGAAACCATAAGGAGCAGCTTATTATTAAGAGGAGGTTTTCTTTCCCGTATTTGTTTTGCTTCACAACGTCCAAGCTTACATTTTTCCATTCTGACAACGCAGCTCTCTCGCCATATGCCAGAGGATCTTGTGCAAACAATAGGTACAAGTGTTTATTTAAGCACAATTCGCTACACACACATGTATGTGTGTGTGTGTGTGTGTATTGCCATGTATTTCTCAAGTCATTGCAGGAATTTTAATTAACTTAGTTTAATACGTTTGGGGCTTATGAGTTTAAGCTGCGGCATCATTCAGCACTTCAGTTGCGAATTGTTTTTCTTTCATTTGTTTTTAGTAACAATGCCAGTTAAAGACAAGTATGCCACTAAAACGTTGAAATGTTTTCAGCGTTATTAAGAAAGACTGAAAATATATGTGTTGAACTGCCGATTATCCATTTCAAAAATTATTGCAGCTGTTCTGGAAATATTATGATCAAAATCAGCATAAATGTTAAAATAATGAAAATTAATTTTCAATGGTCTACATAAAATTTACAGCTTGTGCTAATGGTAAAATAATTGTTGCAGTTGTTTTTGAATTATTTGTATTAAAATGGGAAAACGATTAGTAAATTTACATTAAGCTGAAAGTTAATTTTTTTTAATGGTTTACTGAAACTTTTACTGGCTACTCTGTCTTCATGTTTATATCAATGCTTTTAGTGTTGCAACGGAAAACATGTTTCCTGAAATTGCAACAAAATGAGAGTAAGAGATAAGACTTTGTTAAAGTTGAAAATATAAGTAAGTTAGCTTATATACATTTTTCAGGCATTCTTTTAAAGCTATACTGTGCTTAATACTTGTTATGCTGCCCATATCCCATTTTAAAACTATTGAAACCTATTTCTAAATGTAATGGGGAGTAAAATGTTTATAGCAAAAACGTGTTGAGTTTTGTTAAGGTGCTAGAGTTTCCTTTTTTATAGGCTGTTATGGTTTTTATATTTTTTATAAGAAAAAATGCTGAAATAAATACATCTAATGGTAACATCTAAAAGTAATGCATTATGATTGAATATTGTATCTGTCTTGGAATGTTTTTTAAGACTTTCAGGTCTCCAATTCTAGCACACATAATAAGTTGTAAGTCCTTTGTTCTTGCCCCATTGTCCCTTTAAGCTTTATTTGAACATATTTATATATAATATGTTCAGACATTTTTGCGGAACAATTTTTACGTTTACGGAGATTAGTTGAATACATAATCCAACTGATTGGCCATTTTCCTTCATCCAACACTCAACAAAGGAACGGAGCTCATAATGCTTAGTGCCCATGGTACAATTTGTTTGGCTAGAAGGCATCTGGCTGGTATTTGGTTTCAGGTTCACATTGTGTCTAAGATGGTGCCTCTGATTGCAGAGTCCGAGCGTTAATTAGAGCACACATATGTATCTATGTTTGTATGTGAATATCTCAGTGCTGAGTCATGTTTCACTAATTAGACGACGAGTCCAATCAATTAGAGAGGGGTCCCGAAATCGAATAGTATAATTGCCACCTGGACCATACATTATTCCACTACTGGTTAGCAGCTTACCCTGTGTGCTGTTATTGTGGTTGCCACCGCCGGTGGCGCCACCATTGCCATTTCCCTTGCTGCTGAAGCTGCAGTTGTTGTTGAGCGAGTTGAAAAAATTGGCAGCGCCCGTGCGACGTAAAATCCAAAACATATTTCCAATTTTCTGTTGCTGTTGTTGTTGTTGTTTGATATGTTGCACTAAAAAGTATGCTACGAACTATGCGAAACGTAGCGACGGCATTTCAAATACCGCGTCTGATAGGCGCGCAACACTAACAACAAGAGATCGAGAGCGAGTGAGAGTGAGAGAGAGCGAGAACACGCGACAAGGATAACAAAATGATAGTCAACTGTTCAGCTGCTGGCAGCTGTTCCGTGGCGTCGCGTTGTCTGCAGCTAACTGACTGCCACACGAACTTCGACTGCCATTTTATACCCATAGCAGCTATCGTCCGCTCTCTCGAAAAAGGAAGAGAGCGCTTGTCAACAAGAGAGCGAGCGAGCCTGGCTACGTTAAACGTTAAACGTTAGCGTAACGTAACGACAACAGCTGCAGCTGCTGCTCAATTTGCTGGCAACGTTTTCACTTGTATGCTAAACTGAATGCTGAACTTGACCTTCGACAACAATTGGCTGCATTTTGCTGTTGCTGTTGCTGCTGCCACTGGTTTTGCTGCTAGCAATCCAAAAAATGTCTTTTGCTTTCCCTACATAACGGTTAATGTCGCCTTAAGCGCCAACTGTCTGAACAACTATTACAACAAATGCCCATCAATCATGTACCGGAAGTTGGGGGTCGACACTGCTGTCAAGCACACATTTAAAGCTGCCGCACGCACGTCTACACTCTCAATAATAAATGGTTTGTTATTAGGAAATATGTCAAAACGCGCAATTGCCTTTTACTAAAAACTACAGTTTTATTTATTGTTCTACACATTTGCTTAATATTGAAGAAAATTAATTTGTTTAATGTGCCGATTACTGAAGTCTGATTGCTAAATGGAAAGAATTTCTAAAAACTCTATGGCTAAAAATACAGTTCAATAGATGGATATTTTCTTTAATTTCTGTCTGCTTGTGTTTTTTTTTGCTTTGAGTGTATTTTGTGCCACGCCCTAATTCGCGTAAAACTTAACTGCCTGCAGCAAGTGGTGCATGCAGCACTAGCAACGTGAAATGGCAACTTGAGCGCTTATATGAACATATGCCATTAGGTTCAAGAGCAAGTGCAAGTACTTACACACACATGCACACACACACACAGATACTTACACACACACACATACACATGGATACTTACACAGAGGTTCTTGCCCTGGAAATTGTCGCGTTTTTGTACTGCGTTCTGAAATTGCTTAAGCGTTTGCGACTTTTAATGCCATCGGACAAATTACAAAAGCAACCCCAACAACCACAAAACGCTTGGATAACTTTTATTTGCAGTTTGAACTGCGCGATTTTGTTTGTATTTCGACGCCCAAACAGCACAGCGAAACTTAATATTGCAAATGTATGCAGTGTGCGGTTGACCGATGTCTTTCTGTCCTTTATAAACTATGGAATAAGCCTTAAATAAAATTCAACAAATTGTGGCAACATTTTAAAATATTATTTAAAATTCTTTGAGATGCATTAGTTTCGAATTCATACATAAACGAATGGTTTTCTAATCGAAGTGAAAAGTTTTCTCTCTTGCTAAATTTTTAATTTAATTTCAGCAACGGGGTAAATGAACTTCTCAAAATGATTTATGGGTTATTACAGCCAATTACAACTTATGATACTATATATTTGAATACTATGAATTTCTTATGTATTGCTGGCCCGTTTACAGTTGGATAATGTTAATAAATATACAGTTATCTGTAACAACTATAAACCATTTGTATTATTTCTATAAATTTTTAGTGCATTTTCTAGAATTTCATAAATATATTGATTGTTTTACAAACATCTATGTTCAGTATGAAATCGTTACGGAATTTGCAAACCAATTTGTGGATATGCGAAAAGTTCTGTATAATAAACATTTGTACAATATTTATTAAATAAAATATGCTCATTTGATATTAAACCAATCATGTGGCAATTAACAATTCAAATTGCCCCAAATTGTGTGTCGAACTTTTGGCATCTGGTGCATTAAATATTCATTTAGTACGTGCCAAAGTGAGACAAGCGAAATATAATCGATTTCAAATGAGGATTCAGGCAGTTGAACTTATGTTCTTGTTATGTATTTGCCATATGAATTATGTATGAACATGGCTTCTGCATATCGGGTACATTCCAAAACAAAAACAGCAACAACAGCATCCATAAAAGCAGCCAAAACTCTGTCTAAGCGTAATTAGATAAATTGACAGTACAACTTGAAGCCGTTTTACAGAGTTCAAATAGTGGATTAGGTTGCAGACAAAGTTAGCATCCAAATTGACAAGCCGAAGTAGACTACCAGACATTGATTGCCATCTAATTCAGTTAACTCTTGACCTTCCTCAGTATTTGTCAGCTTGTTTATTGCTATACACAAAATAGAAGTGCTCATGGAATTCAATAATAATTAATATTCTTGATGATAGGTAATCTTTAAAGCGTTTTCTAAGTGCAAGAACCAATTGAATGATTAGTGATATTACACAGATTATAAGATATAATGACTATATGGAACTAATAAAAGATTCTAATAAAGTCAAAAAATAAAACTTGCTGAATTAATATTAGCATATTAATATAAAAAATGTTTAAATACATATATGTTTTGATTTATTATGTTCACATAATGTGAACTTTAATAAGTTTCGTATAGCTTAAGCACCTCAGCACATTTAAGAACCTTTGCTTTTTCACAAGAATGCAACTCTGGCAATTTCAAAATATAAGTATTTGTGACTTGGCTCCAAAAAATGATTACCCATTACTCGTATACAGAGTGGTTCAACATATCCCACATGGCAAGATATTTAACTGATAGATGTGCTGCATTAAAGTCATAATCATATAATATAATATTGTTGACTTAAGTAGATAAATGCATGCAGAGTTCATCCATTCCGAGTGCCCATTAAAATATGTCATAAGACTTCATGGTTTTTATAATAGGTCCAAATCACAATGCAAATAAGGATATTCGAGTATGAAAATGGTCGACACACACGGTGAACACATCAGTCGAGCAGTCTCAGTCATGAAGTGTGTTCGAGTATTTCTCTGGTGCTGCTGCATTTTGGCCATAGTTGTCCGTCAGTTGAAGCCCGTGGTGGAAAGTGAAGATGATAATGAGGTTATTCTCAAAATAATATCAAGGATAGATACTATCCTGCCCACCCAGAACATTATTACCTACCTTGTGGATCAGAACTCAAAGGTCAAAGGAACTTCAATCACAACTTCGCTTCAGCAACGATTGATGGAGACTTTTAATCGTCCGATGATTGCGGCTGGAATTCATACTGGCCCACTTCATAATTCCAGCTATTTTAATTATATGGCTATTGTTTTTTTTACTGGCATGGATGATCCCAATCTAAATATGTATCAGCAAACAGTAAATAATATTGAAGTAATTATGAGCATATTTGTGTACAAGTCGGAAGATGATTCCCCATTTCCAAGTGATCAATTGGAAAAATTATTTATGTGGTGCGAGAATCACCAACTTTTTATAACTTACCTCATCTTTAGGAACTACAGCAACTACGAGGTGTGGACATACCACATGAAACCAAATATAACTATGTATAAATTTAAAAACACATACTTGCCAGAAGTCACTAATATGAGTTACCGAAAACGCGGTAATTTGTATAGGCTGAAATATAAGGTTGCCGTTGCTCATAGCCTACCAGAAACACTTGTGGTAAGTTCTTATAATTACTGAGTTACAATACTGAGTTTATAGTACCATAACCAAATCTGCTTGTAGTTCAATACATCCGATGGCAATATTACTCTAGGCGGTCTCAATGGCATTCTGTTGACGGAATGTATGCATGTTTTTAATGGACATATGGATATAGTGCATCTGTCATTTGACGACTATCAGAAAGAAATTCGTGAAGGCAATCGACGAATTGATATTGGCGCCAACACGGTGGCGAATTCTTCGATCAGCCGATATAGTCCACATGTGGAGTCAACACGACACTGCCTGATCCTGCCATTTGAGCGTTCCGTTGGTTTTCAAGAGTACCCAATATATTTCAATCGAACCCGTTCATTGATAATATTTATGGTATTTTACTATGTCATAATTTCGGTGATTAGACGGATTTCAAGTCCACACACTCCACTGAGCGATGTGCTCTACAGGAACTTTCAGCTTGTGATTGGACAAACTCTGGCAAGCAGTGTGTTTCGACGTCTTCGTCTATCAGAGAAGTACATCGAGATATTAATTCTCCAATACAATTTAGTGTGTGCTACCCTATTTAGTAGTTTTTTAACAATGGCTCTCATCACGGGACTGTATAAGCCAAAAATTATCGATGTCGACACGTTTCTGACCAGTGAAATGCGTATTATGGTTTATCCGCAACAGATGCAGTACTTCTTTGATCACTTACCATCTGTGCTAGGCGATCGTGTCTTAATTGTGGACGAGCAGACAAGGGATCACCATATTCTATCCCTCAATGATAGCTATGCTTATTTTATTGCCAGTGACAAATGGGTGCTATTTGAATTTATGCAAAGACGGTTGCGTAAGCCCAAACTGTGTCTAGCTCCGGAAAGCTTATGTGGAGCATATATGAATATGAGGTTTTATGTGAAACCGGGACAACACTTACTCTATGCGCTGGAATACTTTGTGCAACAAGTACGGGAGGCAGGTCTTGCTAAAAAGTGGATGCGATTGGGACTGCGTCAGGCACAGCAGGCCAATTTGATGGCTCAGGCCCCATACGATCCACCCAACCAGCAGCCCTTACCAATGAATTTTTATCAATACAGTTTCAAACTGTACGCAATAGGAATTTCACTGAGCCTGATATCTTTCTTACTGGAACTCGCCATATCGCGCTGGAATGACCGAAATAACACAAACATAATATAAGCATTATATTATATTAACAGATATCAATTTTATTCAACATTTGTGTCACTTTGAAGCACTTTAATAAATCTCGCACTGCTAAAGCACCATAAAATACAAATGAATTATTGGAGATGGAGGAACTGATATTACATAATAATCGAAAATTCGCAGCTTTAACTATAGCTCTCACTAGCTGTGAAGCCAACAAGTAAGAATGCTTTAAGGATATATCTTAAACCCATTCCGAAATCAGGCGATTTTCTACCGTGATTCTTAGCAGATCTTGATTAATTTTTTTTTAATTATCAAGAAAGGTTGACGGTCAGACGAATCGACTCAGTTGTCGACGCTGATATTGAATAAATATGCATATAAACTTTACGGAGTCAGAGTTGCTTCCTTTTGATTGCTTTGAAAGCCAATCTAACCATTGTATGCATTTTTAAAGCGTTCCTGGCATTAAATTTTACAAAATAAATAGATCGATTGAGTTACGCGATTCCAGTACACTTTTATTTAGTAGTAGTTGGCTGTAGTATTTGATGGGCTTCACTTTAGAAGCTTGGCATAATGTTGCTTGTGCACAAACTTAATGCGCAATACGAAACTGCAAAATAAATACGAAATTATTTAGCTAAAGTTTTTAGCAATTTAAAGAGTAACTCACCCAATGGCCACAAAAGCTACCAAAAATAGAGCTGCGCTCAGAAAATTGAAGAGGCCAGGAAAAACAGACAATGTGTGCTGATAGATCATTGTATACAGCGGGGCGGCAACTATAAAAGAAAATATCAAAACTTATATCTGATTAAATGAAACCTAGTGGACAATTTACATACCAAAGGGCGCAAATGATTGCAAAACATTTTTTATGGAGAAAATTTTACCTGAAAAAATCGAATAATCGTAAAATCTTAGCAATCATTATTAATATTTATATATTCGTATACTTGCCCAGATCAGAGGCGGGCACTATATTCGAGACAATGGTGCGGCACATGGGACCACCGATGGAGTGGAATACCCCAAGTGCAATCGATAGATACATGTGCCATGGCTTGGATGCAAAGCCCTTCGTCAAGTTACTCAATATTTCCGAGAGCAAAGATAAAAGAGCCAGCGTGACCACAGAGAGACCAAAAACCTATGTACAAACAAACAGTGATTAATTCAGCACATTCGATGGTGATTGTTAAGGATGGGTTTCTTATACATATACCCGATACCTTGCGCAGCATCAGAAAACCAATGAAAGCCCCCATCATGGGCACCATTTTGCTAGTCGTCTCATAGAACGTAAACTCCCTCACGGACCAATGGAATTTTTGGCGTACAAACAAGTACATCACAGTCATCACACCATCTATAAAATATGTATATTTATTTTTATTAAATATAGTCGCGACGAAAAAGAGCTCACCTATCACAAACATGGTCATGAACATGGCTAACGTCACGAGCCAAATTATTTCGCGAGCATTATGCTCACGTGGCTTGCAGCAGGTTACAAACATGTCCTTCAAGTGCGTCAAGCTAAATACACTAATTTTTTCAGACTCCAATTCAGCTTCCGGCTCAGTTGTGGGCTGCTTTGTGTCTGTGGTCAAAGGATCTGCCAGTTTTGGCGGTTCTTTTTTTGTCTTCTCCTGCTGCTCATCATTAATTTTGTATCCAAATATAGCGCCATTATCCTTCCCATCCTTCTCAGTCACATCGAGTACCACTTTCTCCATCAGTTTCTGATCATCGTTTACTATATTTGGTGGGCAATCAATGGACACCGCTTTGACTTGCAGATCGCAGGCGGTAATGGGCATATCGTTCTCAGGCTTCTCAGCTATTTCCATCGCATCTTTGGCGTCCTTCGCCTGTTTAGCGTCCTCCGCATCCTTGGCGTCCTGTGCGAGGCGTATGTGCAAGCTTTCTGGCAGATAGCAAATGATGAACACTGTAGCTAATACCACACATGCCGCTGAAATACCCTGTGTCACCGCAGCACTTGTGGCTGCATACACATAACTAGATAACAAAGATCCACTGCTGACGGCAAAGAACATCAGCAGCTCTATGGCAATCATTCTGCAAGAGAGAAAACTTTAAGTCAAGAACTTATGCTAATTAACTAAACAATTAAAGCCCACCTGTAGGGCCTTGTTTTAATATCAGTTACATCCGATATAAAGCAAAAGCCGGCCACCGAAAAGACGCACATGCCGCCAAGCAGCGAGTGAGGCACTGCTGCCAATGTATACCACCATGGATTAATATTATTATAGCTGGATAGCGCACATATAATGGTTGATGTCACAGCCGAACCCGAAAAACCTGCAGAATAATTTACAGTCTAAGCAAATTGGAATCGCAATAGTCAAGAGAGTGCCTAACTGGGCAATAATCTGTGCTTGTGTTAAAAAATATGTGCTAATTATTTTCAAATTATAAGCTCATATTCGGTGTATGGTAAACATTAATTTATATTCCCGTCAGTTTCTCATTCAAGCGCGATCAAACAGATCAGACCAAGAATGTATACTATATCAGATCGAAGATGTTTCGCTCTGACTGTTAAATATACACAACTTATTTTGAATGGATTCAGTGTATTCAATTATACTGTATGCCTACCAATCATTGAGACGACGAGCAGCGGTTTGCGTCCATAGCGATCCGACCAGGAGCCAATGAAGAGGCCACAGATAGCTGGCACGATGCTCTCCATCAAGGTGCGAGTGAGAAACATATCGGCCACATACGATTGCACCTCAGTTTCAATGGCCTGTAAGTCGATACAAAATTTTAATAATTTCCACACGTCACATATTTATCGCGGATGTATTTACATGGATTTCAGAGCTGGCATTTTTGTTGTCCAGCTGGCTGCAGTCGCTTTCATTGTAATGAAAAGCCACCGTGCATGCTTGAAAAATAATCTGATTGCGCATTACGGTGCCTGCAATAAAATATTTAACATAAACTGTCCGAAATACGAGGTCATTTAAAACCGAAATGTTTACCTGAGAGCATATGTGAAAATATCAGCATGAATACCACTGGTTCCATGTAAAACATATAGAATAATTTATGCACCGGCAGACTCTTCAGCTTATCCACAGCGGTGGAAATTGCAGATTTCTCAATCATTATTTATTTATATTTATTTATATATTATATTTATTATAAATCCCAAATTTTCATATGAATGGATTCTTAGTATTTTTTCATCTGTTTTATTTCACCATGCACGATTTTTATTTTTTTTTTTGTCATATATTCAATTATAGCTGACCATGCACGATTTTTGCACTCATCCGCAAAATATGTATTTTTTTGGCTTATATCTCGCTTATTAAATGATTTAAAAGTATTAATTTAATTGGCTTGTATAACGGATACAACCGTCGCTACAGTAATTCCATACACGTATTTAGTTTTCCAAAAACTGGCCTTGATATTATTCACTGAGGCGATACGAACACCAACTCCGACAGCGGATCGTCAACTAGCTCAACGGTCAAGTTGACTATGCTAAATGATCTGCTACCGGCAAATCTGTTCAGCTATATAGCGAAACTGGTTTTGGTTTAGTTGAAGTTTGCGAACTGAGCTGCGCAACGCACGCTACTCCACTGGAAATAGCTGAACACGATAGGTTAAATAATCAAACAATAGTATAATACATACTATCGGAATAATATAGTATTGCGATGCTGACAACAATTTGTGTGCTTTTCTAATTATCTAAACACGTTTGAGTTATATGCTACATGAACAGCAATTTAAATCGGACAAACACGTGAATCTGCCACGACAGATAAAATGAATTTGGCTTTGATGGGCGCGTCGATAGGCATTTCGATTGTCATACAGTAAAATGTACCTTTTATTATGTCATTTATTCACATCAATTAAGCATTCAAAAGGTCTAGTTACTCACAGCAAAACTACGAAAATAATTTGTAATAGCCGACACTTGTTTCTAAACATTTTATTTCGATTTACGAGCCAGGAAGTGCGATAATGTTAGAGAGGTAAAAATAGGAAACATTCTGTTTTTGAATCTATTATTGAAGAGTATACTGAATTTTAAAAGCTTAATTGAATATGATATAATACTAATATCTTAAATAAGGGTGATAAAAATTAAGTTCGGAAAATATTCGTCTAATAAAAACATATTTAAAACGTGTTGAAGTAAAAGTCGTTATACAAAATAATAATAATAATAATAATCTTAAGTTTCTCAAGTAAATAAAAGTCTCTTTACAAGAAATTACTTAAAGTCTTAAGTCCGAGGAAAAAATAAACACTTAATGCCCTTGTCACAAGAAAGAAAGACAAAGCAGTTATTGAAATAAAATGCTGTGACAGTAAAAACTCAACAAGAGAGTATTGTGAGAAACAATTTTGTCAGATTTTAAGCTCAACTATTGTGCGTTATGTGTTCAAGCGCTACGTAACCGCAACTGCCACGCTAATTACAGAAGAGGTGGGGCGGGAGGTAAGACCTCAGAATATGTATAACGCATTTAAAACTCTTTTCATTTGGGTGTTTGTGTTTTGTTATTAGGGTTTTTCGTGGCGTTGATGAAGATATCAGCGTTGCTCTTGCGGCTTCTATGCCTCGCGTGGCTGACATAATTGCCTGGCAGCGAGGGAGCCAAATGGGTTTCAACAGCCAACATGGCGCATGCATATTACGCATACGCCGCATATACTGCCCCAATTTGTTGACAAGCTAATTGCAAACTTTCCGCCGGCTGTTCGCATTGTGTGAGCAACTAACAAAAGGGCCCGGCGACGAGTTGGACATTTTTAAAGGCTCTGCTTGGCATTTAAGCAAAAACAACAACAACGACAAAATGTAATGCAGATGTGAAAAAAGGTATTGCCTCTACTCGTTGTGCCACATGCAACATGTAAGGGGCTTGTTTTGCATTTTGTGTGTGCCTCTTGTTCGCTTGACATAAGCCAGAGTAACAAAAAACTGAATAAAGTCAAAACGGCACGAGTAAATTAAGCAAAATACATAAACAGTTGAAAGATAAGAGAGTAAAAACAAAAAAAGATGCACAAAAGGTCAAAGGAGGCGAAGACGATTCAAGTGTCGGATGAAACGGGAGAAAAAGTAATTTCTTAAGACCAGCACGTGCCTTAATTCATTTCTGTTGGCCCTAATTATTTCGAAATTAAATGGCCAAAGGGGCTAAAAGTGGCCAACAATCGGTTATTTTTTGCTTTGTTTTCTGCAGAATACCTGCTTTAGAATTTAAATTAAATCCCCTTCTCCAGTTTTAGTTGCATCTCATGAATAAGATAATCGCAACCCATTTGCACTTTATTTAATTCATTCCCTTTTATACTCTTTCTGATTGTATTATAATTAATTAGTATAGTTAGACCTCAAGTATATATTGTCAAACTTTCTTAAATCGCGTTTTAGTATGCTTCTCTCACTTGAAAAAAATAATAACATCTGATTACTGCATAACTTTCATTGAAATAATCGGTAGCTTTTTTTATTTTTATTAATTTATGAAAAGTAAGATGTCGGTGAGTTGTTTGTGTAGGGCATGTACTCTTCGAAGTGCCTAAGATACCTTTTCTTCCTTATTTTTCAAAGAGATGTGTATAGCTGTACCTTTGCATGGACATTTATTAATTAACGAAATTAAAAACAAAATGACAATAATATTGTTGACTTGACAAAATGTAATTACGTTTTAAAAAAAAGGGTCATTAATATGGAATTAAGTTCCTCAATTGGTCGACTATGTCATCACGCGCTGCTATAAATCTGTTATATTACAAAATTGTGGGTGTAAAAAATTTGCATTTATGAAAGCAACTAATGCATTTTATAATACATTTAAATGGCTATGGTTAGAGATGAATTTGTTTCTCTTACAAGAGTTGCAGACTTCTATAGTTGACTGCTGAAAATCCACTTATGCCCATTTAGTTGTCATAAATTCTACTTACAAAAACTTTGTATTTTGGACATGCTAGTTTAACTTAGTTGTCTAAGCTTGTAACTGGAACTTAAGCACTTCTTTCCATACTTAAATCATATGCAAACTGTTTGAAAGATGTCTTTTCTGTAATTAATTAAACCCGTTTATAAGTTCCAAGACCCCTGCCAGCAAGAATCCAAATTCCCCATTGTCTTTTGTCGCAAATTAAAAACATTAAGAGCCCTTTTGAAGATATTAAATTTATGTTTTGGTTTTTTTTTTTGGGCTCGTATTTCGCAATTAGGTTGTGGGCATTAGCGGGCTCGAAAGTTTTAATGCCGCTTTAAGCCGTTGCAGCTGCCCCGGTTTTATGAAATTAGAAATTTTCATTCCCAACGCCCAAACCAAAACCTTTGAATCAATGCTTGCCTTTTTAATTGGCCCCTGGCCGACATTGTGGGCCGAAGCCCAATTTTTGCAAAATCAGCTAATGGTTGAATTGGGCTGCAGAGTGCGGCGTATAAAAAGCTTATAAAGGACAACCTCAAATTGGCAGCTGCATTTTGTGGCGGCTTTCATGTTGGCCACTTGTAATTGCATGGACGAGCACCCACAAAATCCGGTTAGTAATTTGTGTAAAGTGTGTGTGAAAGCAAGTGCATGTGCACAATTTACTAAGTATCACTCAAATAAATAATGCATTCAAATTGAAAGGATTTCGTTTAATTCCAATTTACTGACTAGCCTAATGAGACTATACGATTGATTTATATTTGGTGTTGGAAATTGGGGGAACACATTTCATGGTGATTGGCGACAACAAAATTGCACACAATTTTTAATAATACTAAGCTGAAGGGCTCTTTTTAGAGACACCCTTCAATTTGGTATCGGAAATGCTATTTAAATTATATTTTTATATTTAACTGCATTTTAAAGTTGCTGCAAAGCCAAAAACATGCCTGTTACATGAAAATAACTGCACTGGTTACAGGGTATTCTGAGTAATTTGGCGGGAATTCGCCAGTTCGCGCAACATATTTTGTTAGCATGACAAATTTGCTCACATTAAACAGCCTTGTTATGAGCGCTTTCACAATTTTTGGCTCGTTGCTCACACATATATTTCTACACACCCACACATATAGCTCACTGGCTGCTCATTACTCATAAGGGAATGTAGTGGATATATATCCATATATGTACACATAATAATCATAACATGAACATATTATCTGTGTGTATAATATGTAAATAAAGCTTGTTTCGTGGAGTGTTAAATTAATGAACTCATGTCGTAGACATGTCTCACTTTGATTACGCGCAATTTTTCTCAGTTAACTCAGCGCCATCTTTTGTTTGTTTGCCTTAAGGCAAAAGTTTTGTTCCAGTTTTCTGCAGTTTTGCTGCATTTTTGTTTGCATGTCTCGCCTCAATTTGCCATGAGTGGAGGAAACCATTGAGATTGCTGGCAAGAAATCGTGTAATATTTAACAGATAAACATTTATACAGTTCATTGACTCGACACTGCGTCGCAAATTGCGGTAAATCCGACATATTTGTGTTGCATTTACATATCCAGCAATTTACTTTTGTTTTTGTTGTGTTTTTCTTGTTGGAGCAACTTTTCATAATCATAACTCAGTCGCATTTGCCATTGTCTGCCATTGCACGCTGTGTTCAATTTTACATGCTCCACGTGAAAGCACTTACTGTGCGTGTGTCACTGAGTGTGTGTGTGTGTGTGTCAGTGTGTGTCACAGATGAAAAGAAATTGGCGAATGGAAAATCAATATATATTTATGAGTTCATGTTGTGGATGCACGTACAAATATATATCTGGTAAAACGAATACTTATCCACCTTATCCATCGCGGGAATACATGTAATGCCAACTTTTTGTACGCATCTAGCCGTAAAAGCATTTCGCATATAACAATGCTACAACTACAACCAAAGTATATTATGTTTGAAATTTCTGACATTTATTTTATTATATATATATATATTATTTTTTTGGCAACAAATTTTTATTTGATTTTGCGCTGAGTGCAAATGTTTTAGGCAAACGCCATATATTATTTTATTTTATTTCACTTTCGCGACAGCAGAGACAATTGCTACTTCAATTTACCGTAACTCGGCGATGCCCCACTCAACAATAAAAAGCATAAGCTGTCCCCGCGCTGAAAAGTATGCTATGGGTATTTGTGCTCCTGTAAGCGGCTTAAGAGCTTAGCGGCGAGTGCAATTTGCAGCAGCAAATGGATGGAGATAACTTGCCACAAACCGAGATCAGCCAGTAACTAGAACAGTTAATTTTCGAGTGCAATTAAATGCTGCAGACACCTTACGAACTTAAGCTTGTTAGAAACATTAAATTCGTTGGCAAATTTGTCTTAACATTCCAGTAAAAACTAATTGACTGAAACCAAACAAAATTCATTTTGCGTCGTAAGTATGCAACAACTTGCACATCAAATTCTTCAAGCTCTTTGATAAGTCTTTCTTTTGTCATCAAAAATTTGTGTCTTAAATATGCAAAAACTATTGCATTATTTTGTTAAAGCTCTTTGGTGAGTTCCGCTTTTAAACAGGTGCACAGCTTGTGGAAATAGCAAACTCTGTGCGCTTGTAAGAAGAGGCAATGTCAATAGAATTTATTGCATGAAAGCAAAATGGGAAGTTTCAGTTGCAGGCAAAACTGAAGCACTCGAATTGCATTTTCCTCTATTTGCTTTTACCAGTTTTGCTACTGCTGCCCTTGTTCATGTCTCAGGATGTAAACTTTTAGTGCTTTAATTTTCAGATGTATCTGTGTGTGTGTGTGTTGTAGTTGTGTAGTTTGCGAGAAGAAAATCAATTAATTTCAAGTCCGAATTTCGAGTGGCTGAAGTGAGTAGATATCGATGCATTTCATGACTAACTCTGTGTGTGTTGCTCATGTTGTTTTTGTCTACAAAAAAAATTGGGTCAGTAGAGAAATGCATATGATGTGGAATGAAATGTAGAACTAGCTACGTATATATTTACCTAAATTCCAGGATTAAATGCCTAACAGATAATATTGGGTATAAGAATACTGTGACAGCAATAAACATATGGAATGGTTAGTATAAATGAAACGATTGCAAGATTTATTTGGTAATTCGCATTTATTAAAATATTAAATAAATCTTAAGCTTAAAATCTGATTATGCTTGTTATTTGAAATACTTGGGAGGGATTTATTGTGTTGTTTATATTGCTGGAAACTTATATAATAAATCTCCTTTATTGTTCTTTTTTTTAATGCATTCGAAAACTTAATTTTTCTTTGATCCAGAGCTTTTTAGAACTGTTTAGAGGGTATCTAATAATGACGCATTTCCGCCTGGAGCACTTCCACATTATTTTGGGACTGTTGAATGGATGATTGTTGGCCTCGTTTGGTGCATGCTCTGCAGACTTGATTTAATTGCAGGAGAGCCAAATAATGTGAATGTTTTCGTAGTATCAACAAACTGCTGTGGGCACTGTTCATAGTGATTCAATGGGAATTCACTTTAGCATTTAAAATGACACAACCGTCCCTGGGCTTAGACCTTATGCTGTATAATGAAAATCGGCTTTGATATCAAATAGGCCACTAACAAGCCCAAAGGCAGATGCTTGAGAAGGGGGTACGTCTTGCCAGTCAACCGAAAAGCGCAATTTGATTCAAGGGCTCAAGTCTTTAAGTAGAGGCTCCAATCAAGGCGCAATAAATGGCCAGAGCCGAAAAGGTCGCCTTTTCTTTTGATACATACATTAAGTATACGTCTATCTTGTAATGGGACCCACAAAGACATCGTCACAGTGTTGGCTGAACTTTCGGCTTTGTTGCTGCTTGCACATCGAAAGAAGCAAACAAAATGCGCAGTTGAGAATATTCCTTTTCGTTTCTATTTTTTTTTCCTTTTGGGTATTGTCAGCTGTGTGTTGTACAGCACACCAAAATGTAAATAAATAAGTAAACCTTTACAGCCATTTTGGGGTTCCTTTAAGAATTTGCATAACACATTAAATATGCACAACACACACACATACATATATACACACACTGATTTACGTATGCCAATAAAATGACCTATGTGAGCTGCTTAGCAGTCAGCATAAAGCGTGGATAAAGCGGACACCACAAAGGAGCCCTACAAAATGCCAAGATCAAATTGAACAAAGGTATTTCCAGATTGTTGTCGAGGGGTTGTTGGAGGGATGGCGTGGCGGGTTTTAGGCAGCTTATCGCTTTGTCGCTTCAGGTATTCACACTGGCAAGCCAGCTCAGCGCCTGCCTATTGTTTCGGATAAACGACCATGGAAATCTATTTCAATGCCGCCGCAAAACATTTGTCACCAATTCGATTTCAAATGCGGAAAAAACTTTTGTATTGTTTGTAGCTCAATAAAGCTTGCATGTGACTTTGTTTATAGGTGTGTATGTGTGTGTGTGTGTGTGCCACTTCAAATAATTGAAAATGAGTGCAATAAAAATAAATTACTGCCGAAACAAACACGAAAGCATTCGACTTAAAGGGAATCTATTACTTTGACAATAAAGCTATCACAAAAGGAAAATTATGTAGATTTATAATTTATAATAATTGTTCGCATTGTTTAGCTTCTTATTTGAATGGCTGAAGTATTTAAAATAACAATAAATATTCAAAATTATGTGTTTTCTCCTTCTCTGTATTATAGCAATCCATAGAAAATTGTATTGCTTTCAAATTGTCATATTTGTAGTTTCATGAATTTGTTTTGTCAAAAGCGATTTTCAAAAGCCTGGAATTTTTTTTCATGGATTGACTTCTACTTAATTTGTACATGTTAAAAATATACCTTACATACTCCCCCTACTATCCTCCTTTGGGCCCATGACATTAGCTATTTTATTTATTATTTGACTAGTAAATAAATGTTGATGCGAAAAAACCGAATGAGTATGGCTAAAGCCTGCTCAAGTTCTTATCTATTCGTGTTTTACAATTTTCTACTCGGAGTAACTAAAAATCGATATGTTAATTAAACGTTCTTTGTGTTGCTCTGCGTTAAATACAATTTTATTCAATGCGGTTTCAATACTGAACTGTGCGGTCACCCAAAGGTCCTATCAGGTCCCATTTAATCACTATGCTAAACACGTAATATTTTCTATTACGAGTTCAGAGTGCCTAATTGCAATTGGGTAGCTGACTCTTCATTAATGCTATGCTGCAATTAATTTAATAAAATGTGACAGTATTTGTTTCAAGACCCACCATTCGTTTGGGAAATGTTACAGTTGACAGTTTTATTGGGCGACAAATGCCTAATTATCGAATGCCCAAAGTGCTGTCAATTTGATGTCACTGGCGAACACTGCCGCTGACTTGCAAATATACGTATATATAAAACTGTTCTATGTAATATTCATTTAAAATTCCTCTTTGTGAATGGTCAAGTACGTGTAACAATCTGTTTAAAAATTGCCTTTATGAAATGTTCTATAGTATTCACATAAATTCCCGGAGTCTTTCACGAACAGATTTTGTCAGATAGCAAAGAAAAATTCTTTTCGAACTTATTATATTCCAAGCTACTTGAAATTTAAATGTGGCTGTGTATCACTCCAACTTATTTGTCTTGTCGACAAAAAAGGCAAGTGCAGAAATTAGTCCATATCCATATTCTTTGATTAAAGTGTTCGTATTTCACCCACTACTTGAAAGTTGCAAGTTGGTCTTAGTTTACATTATGATTCCAACTAAATTGCCGTTAGCAGTTAAGTCTGACAACTGTTCTCAGCTATCCTTGAAATTACTTCTTTTTGACCCGACTAGGTTTTTCCATTATATATTTGCATATTAATTGAAATTTTGAACTACTTGGTCAAAATATTGTTGATTTATTCATTAAGGTAAAAAGGCAAAAGAAAAAAATAAATAAAAGCCAATTTTCTGTTATAACACGCAAAAAAGCGGAGAAAGCGAAAAGCCGAAAAATATATGAAATAAAGGGTGCAAGGCGAGGATATACCCTGCAACTTGGTGTGAAGAAAACATAAGAAAATAATGAATTGCAAGAGAGCAATTGTATTTAATATTTTATAAGTATAAATAAGAGTTGCAAACATTGGTTTTCAGTTTGAATTTACACGAATTAACACGTAAGAAGAAACGAAAAACAAAATTTGCAAAAGTTACTTATACACTTTATTGCACGTCGTCTGTCAACAGGGTATTGTAAATTATCGACTGAATTATTGATGCGGTTCAGTGAGATGTGCAAATGATGTTGTCAAAGCGAACGCCTGGGAGAAATTTCCAAAGTTTATTTTCTCTGTCATTCAACTGCTTTCACGCGCTTTTCACGCAACATTTAATGTATTGGGGGCACACAAACACACAGCAATAAGAATAAATAAAATAAAAAATAAATAAAAAACAAGTAAATATCAAAGCCAGTCAATCGTCAACGTGAGGTGACAGATTTTGCAGTTTAACCTTTGGGCCGTGTCAGGTGCATGTTTGTAGCAGATGTGGTAGTTGAGTATTGACCAAACAGCTCAGCAAACGATTTCGTGACCGGCGACAATTGCGCTGAAATGTGTTTGACTTGCACAAAAGAAACGTTTTTTTTTTTTGTACAAGAGGGATTTGTCGGGAAAGGGAAGATGCAAGCAAAGTTGTGGCTAGGAAGTGTTAACAAACCATTAAAGGCAGCGTGGAAATTGGTGGGCGTGACAAATGTGAAAATGCTGATCAGGTATGTAAAGCTGACCGCAAATCCAAGCTAAGCGGCTATTGAGTGTGTGCAATCAGTTTCAGTGTGTTCAACAATTCCGTTTTCATTTCCGTTTCCGCCTGCTGAGTTGCATTCGCCTACCTGCGTTGCATATTGCGGCGTCTTTTGTATTCAGCCGTCATTCGCATTGTCAGCAAAGTTCAATGGTTCTCAGTCTGTGGCTATACGTGTGTTTGCGTGTGTGTGTGTGTGTTATGCAATTGACTCGGATGATAAATGGAAAACGAATTGGTTTTCACTCTGTTCAGCTTGGCATGCCGCAACTCGCAATCCCAATTCGATTTTGGCATGTGGCTAGTCGGAATTTATCTCAGCAATTGCAACAGTTTCGCTTTCAGTCTTCATTCTTAATCATTTCAGCCACAAATACCTCAACTGCAGACTCAAACGAATTTTTACTCTTTCTTCAACCACCCCAAAACTGACAGCAAAATCAATATTTGCTAGCTGCTGTGGCATGCAGTTAAATTAGCAAGCAACTGAGCCGAAACGGATTCACCACCCACAACCATCAGCTGAAGCTGTCTGCCCCTAAAATGTCTGCCACCAACAGCCACATATGAGCAGTGCACAAAAAAGTGGAAGTTTTTGTGGTTTTTGTTTTGGGCTAAAAACAGACAAAAATAAAACACGAGAGTAAGATAAAGTACAGACTGAAGAAGAGATTGGCATGCATGGCGTATATGTAATATGCACAAATTAAGTGCACAAAGAGTATAAAAACAAGCAAGAATATAAAAGTCGAGGCTATTTGACATGGAGACACCCTGTAACAGTGTTTTTTTTTTATCGGGCGAGGCTAGATTCTGACAATTATATAATATTTTATCAAAATAAATTTTGATTGTATCTCCTATGAATTTTTGCTTTGATATTTATTATAATTTCGGATACCCTGCCTTTAGAATCTCTAAGATTAAGCAATAGGTTGAAAAGACAGACACTGATAAAGAGCTTTCAACATAGTTGATTCTTGGTGCCTCGTTTGCAATATTATAGGATATTGAGTATACGGGAAAAGCGAAGCAAAAAAGAAGAAAAATGGCAAAGAATTTAGTTGACTTGTGAGCAGGAAACTGTAGCGTATGTTAGTCAACCCGGATGCCAAAGCATTCTGTGATTTCGTTCGAGTATTGTCATGACACCGCAAATAGGGGGACAAAAGGAGAGCTCAAAAATTAATGAACCATCTGTTGTACATTTTGGAATGTGCTCATTCAATGTGTACGTAAAAGGATTGACATTTGAAAGTGATGCCTGCCAAAGAAAATCGTTTCATGACATTTGCCATTAGCATGCCAAATAACCCCCAAGCCCATTTCTAAACGATTTCACACAACCCGAATGGTTATGGTTATGTCTTGATTATTTTGAGCTTCTTTTGAGAATTCGTACTAATTTTATAGAAGTTCACACTACGATATATATACCATTCAATAGTCAAAATAGAGTGCCACATATAATTTAATGAGTATCATTAAGCATTGCTAAAAAATGAGTAGTTATTTAATTCGAATCGTCTGCAGTTACTGAAGTTCAAATTAAATAGTTTGATTGTCTTAATAGCAAATATACTATGCCATTACTTTAAGCCATTAGTATAAACCTAAATTTAATAAATAAGAGTAAATCAAAATACATCTTAAAGCAGCTCCAAAATGCTTAAATATCATATTTTGAAATTTGCATTTTGCTTTATTCATTTAATTCTTGCACTCACCAAAAACTTGTATAAAACATTTTCATGGCATATTGCACCATAGCCAGAGGCAGTTTGCTGTGGCTGTTGTTAATTTGGAATGCGGCTGCCGCTGTTGCACTTGCCACATAAATTCTGTTTCCAGCTTAAATATGGAAAACTTTAACCAGGCTGACCTACGCGAGCTTCGTGCTTAACCTAGGACAATCATGTGTGTGTGTTTTTTTGCTGCAGCCATTATTTATACATTGTGCGCTGCTATACATTGGCAACAACTACTTCATTTTGATAAGTTATTGGAGTGAGTGGCCCGTTCGCCAATTTCAAATTCTCTCTCATTTGCGCATTTGCGCATTTTCTCATGCATTACTGTGGCATCCGAACATCTGGCCCAATCAAAACGAGGTCAATTCGACATAATGAGATATTGCAGGAGCTGTGCGATGTATTTAATTTAATTTAATTACAATTGCTTTTGCCTTTTCAAAAGGTGCACGCAGAGCTTCTTTCATTGCAAAGTTGTCAGGCCAATGCCAAGTCAGCTAATTATATAGTTTGCTATAATTAGTTAAGGGTGTGGCTGTGGCATTAGTTGAGCTTTCAGCATCGCATATCTGTTAAATCTATTTTAGTTACATACAACACCAATTCCGCCCCCATTCCGAATTAAGTCCCGCGCATGAGTTTTCACTTTGCATCGGGGTCTTCCCTCCAGTTCATTCGTCGCTTCATTTTCATTGTGTTTAAATGCTCGTAAAATGCAAAGCAAACAAGTAATAAAAGCTCCACACACTCACACACACACACATACAAGCACACACCATGAAATCAGCCGTAATGTTTTTACATAAAAAATGCATCAGCTGTTTTTTGTAGTCAAAGTTCAACACTGGTAGCCCGATCCTTAGTTTTTCCCCCAGCTTTATTCAGCATTTAATTTCGACAAATACTCCTTGGGAACCATATAAATACATTTTCGTTTTGGGCACGCTTGTTAAATGCCGGAAAATGTGACCGCACGGAATTAACCAACAAAATTGACAATTTCCGGCATATCACTTTTGAGCAGGAAAAGAAGGCCATATATAAATGGTAGTCGGGATAACGGCACCCTCCTGCTAAGTAGCAAATTGCTTCGCTTTTTAATCACGTTTAGCTTATGCAAGTTTTAAATTAAGGATTCACCATAAGGGGTTGCAGCTTAACAGCATTTACCATTAGTTATTTTAATGGCTGAAATCATTCACCTCTTATTTTGTGACGCGTGTATTCATAAACCCACTTATTTCCTCTTGCCTTTGTGGTTTCTGCGATCTGTAATAAAATGTAATTTTAAAAGGAAATACATGGCGTATGAGTAATTTTATGTGTATCGTTTCATTGATATTTAATTGGCCAACGGGAGCAATAAAAGTGCCATCGTACGATGGTTCAATTATGCATGCTGCACATTGAGTAAAGGCATGACGCATGCGACATGTAGGCCAATCGGCTATCAGTGGAGAAATTAAGCAAACAAGCATGCTGAACAAGCAAATGAACAACATTTTAAACTACTTGAACATCACGTAGTCTGAATAGAGGCTTACAGATGACGTACAGTAGGTAATCGCAATAATGCACACTTATTCAGGAAAAGCAATTGTTATTTCAATATTAATATTTTCCGATTATATTTAGATATTTTCTTGACGAGTGTTGAGCTAAATAACATATTTCACTGGCACAAAAACTTACAAGCAATGCTTGCTTGCTAGGAAGCTATAACAAAGCTAATTAGTAAATCAAGCATAATTTAGTATTTTTTCAATATTTATTTTCGCTGTGTTCCACAATAAATTAATTTGTACATTAAAAATTTAGATGACCTCTGCGCATTTTCTAAGCTTCTTGGCAATACGTTTAAATTTAAGCACTCGCTGAGCTTAAGTTATGCTTGTGTTGCTTTTAAACATATGTTACAACTGTTCATGCATCTTGAAAGTCCGAGGCTTTTGCGCTTTGTAGGCGCATCAGGCTGTGAGTCTTTGTACGTGACTGCACGTTTCAAACTTTAGTAGCTTGTTTAACTTATTTTGGTGTCGTGAAACAAGCTACGAAATGCATGTGCAGTCCTCAGAACAGATAAATTCTACCATGGTCTGGCTTTTATTTAGCCATTAGACAAGGCATTCCCCCATTTCCGCCAACAGGGGATTTAACTTATCAACCTAAACGGCAACATATCTATGTTAAATTCGTTCAGACTGAGACTAAGTGCTTTTTCAATAGAAATGGTTTCTGCAGCAAAGTTGTTGTCTCTTAAGAACTTTGTTTAGAAATTGTAACAGGAAGAACGCATAAGTGAATTTCAGCAGCATGTTGAGTGTGATATGTGAACGAAATTAATTAAATTTCACAAGCCATTTCAATCAACTCTTGTGTTTTCAAGATAAAACGAGTCAGTTTTAAAACGAGAAAGAATTTCCTTCTTGATGAAAAGTTGAATTCAAATGTATGCTGAGCTATAAATCAACTCGGTATGTAAATGCTGCAGCTGCACATATCAGAAGCCAGCTAATCCAGTTTAGACTTTATGCAAACAGCATCATACGAGTATGTCACTAACCGGGTCGACTCGCCTCCGACTTCGGTCCGGGCCTCTTTTTTCAAATGAAATTAGATGCAAAGCCAAAGTCGACAGACTCTCTAATTAAATTAAACTGTAGAAAGTTGGCGTAACTCTACCAAAAGCAAGCACACACACATACATACATTGATATTCAAAAACAGCGCAGACTGACTGGCCACATGTGTATTTTCGGTTTTTCATGCCACCTATGGCGCCCTCTTCTGTCCCAGCCACTTCTTGCCCCTTCGGCTGTTCCTGTTGCCGCTGTGTCAAAGTTCGCGTTGCGTGTGCGTAAATAATGTCTGTTGCCATTTAAACTGTGTGAAATTAAGGTAGCTAAAAATTGTAAAAATCCAAATGAACATATACAGGGTGCCGCATAGTAGAGATAATAAGAGGGTGAGATAGTGAGGGAAGATCAGCATATTAAAAGCAATTTAAGATGCAATTATGTAGATACACATTCATAATTTAATTTTTATATACTAAAACACTTTCTATTATTTTTATTATACATTTAAGAACCTTAAAATTTAGAAAATTGACAAAATGAATGCTAAATGAGGTTTATCTTAAAAACTTAAGGTCTCAAGTAATTGCTAAATAAGGTTTATTTAAAAATCTTAAATATCAAAATATGTAAAATAATAAAAATATGTAATACGCTTGTAACTCTATAAATCAATAAACCAGCAATTTATAGCAACAAAAATTAATTGTAATAATCGAAAAAGTCTGTTCAAATCTGTGTGCTGAAATTTATGTAAATTTAAATTAAATTGCAAATCTTTATCAAAATAACAAGAATAACAAGTAAATTTCTCTTTGCCTATGAAAAAATACCAGTGAAAAGCACAAACAAATCACCAATCTGATAAAAAGACACGTAAATACGGAGCTGCAGACTCCAAAAACATTTGCTCCGGGGCTGGCTTAGCTGCTTACTTATGCATAACCCTGTAAGCGGAACATGTACAAAATTTAGACAAGCAGCTGCTTTTTTTGCTGGCATGATGCCTAATTTCATTAAATTCCAGTTACCTGTTGGCTGGTGAAAAACGAAAACCACCTAAAACGATGCCAGCCAAAGAATTCAATTTAACTTCGGGGGCCAAAGTTCTTAGCTGCAATTGACAGAGAGAAGGGCGACGAGTGGATATCAGAAAAGCAGAAGATGGAAATTGTGGCTGCTGACGTGTGGTTTTTGTGTGGTTTTTACGCGCAAGCCGCTGCTTGGCGGCTAAGTGGATAAAAGCGAATTGAAAGAATACCTTGGTGTATAGCAAAATTAAGAAGTAGAGTTCAATTTTTTCTTTCTTTTTTTCTGTTTTTTATCAGGTACTCATCCCCAAGTGTGTGTGCTTGTGTGTGAGTGTGTGTCTGTTTCTCTTTTTGTCAATCGCTGTTTGAAAGACACACGCACATTTTTATTTTTATTTTTTTGCCCATTTTGCACGCAGAGCAGAACCATAACATCTTAATGGGCGTCGAGGCGTTTAAGTGCTTAAAAGTCGACGCAACTTTCCAATTTTTATTGAGCAAATATTATGTGTGTGGGTATGTGTCCACATGTGTGTGTGTCTGTGAGCCTAATATAAATATAAATGGCCTGTGCTTGCTGGTCGTTAAAAGCGCTTAAATATCGATATGGATCATTGCCTGGAAATGACAGTTAAATCTCAGCCGACCTTAGCAAACACCAACCTGTGCTACATTTAACCTTTCTGGTTTTATTTATTCTGTTTTTCTTCTTTTTTTTGCTTGCGTGTAGATTGTTACGGGTACTGGTTGATCTGATGGGTATGGTGCCGTACTACTTACTGAGAGTCAACCCTAATCACATTTAGTCCGGCATCCAGCAAAGCATTTAACCTTTTCAAGGGGCTGGTAAGGGTGCCGTTAAAGGGCCTTGTTGCAACAATGCACTGGGACATTTTTAACATTCACTGGTGGTCGACCAAACACCAACTATACAACCTCCTCCGATCCCCCACACCCAACCACACCCACTTCCGGAGCTTGCAACTGGCAGAGGTTCTGTTGAGTGATTTGCTTGGCCGCACAGCGTTAACTTGTTTGAGCAGTCAAAATGAGCAGAGAGTTTGTTAGCAGCTCGCTGCCAACTTGTTTCTTTTTGTCCTCTTGGCTCTTTCGCTCGTGTTTCTTGCCTCTGAACAGGAAACAGTGGCAGTTTATTTACTCAATGGGTTTGCACTCGGCATTTGTGGATATTGTTGCAGCCCACTAATTGGCACTTGGCTTGCGGCTGTGCATTAATGAATAATTTAAGAATTCTAATTTGGGAACATAAATAAGTAATCAGAAGATGTTTTTGCTTTTTAGATACATGAAAGAACAAACGTAATTAGGGAAATATAGGTTTCTTTTCTTGGAATTGACTTTTCACATATTTTTAATATGATTTCCTTTTCAACGGGAACTGAACTTTTCTGTACCCTCTTAAAAGTTAAAGTAGAGGCCCACAGACTCGAATTTTTCAGCATGATTACATAATTACAGCTGCAAGTTAAAGTTTTCAAGTTAAGTTGAAATTGTTTAATAATTTTTGAAGGAATAAAAAAGTCTCCAAACGAGAGCAAATCGTTGAAAACGAGAACAAACATTAAAAAATTCACGAACTATTCTATTGAATTCATTTTGGTTTCAAACCATTATTATTTAAAAATTCATTCAGACTTGGCGATGGTGGTTAGAAATTTGATATCAGCATTAGCTAATAAAATTAAGTAAAACTTGCATTGTATGTAAATTCTTATTTCTAAAGCTTATATTATTATATGAAAATTATATTTACAAATTTTAGATTTACTACCAATTTATTTCCTTATGTTTTTTTTTTGTATTTATTAAAAAAGGTTTCTGGTGAAAGTTATTCGATTTTTCCGTGATTATATATTATTATCATAGCTTAAATAATTCTAAAATTTTTTTAATATATTTCTTCATCGGGAATACCAAAAACCCTTTTCATTCCTATGCATATTCGATATTATGTTGAATACATTTTTAGTGGCTGAAGCCAAAGCAAATTGTATAATTCGCTTTTGCACGTCTGCCACGTGGCACTTTTCTCTGCTCTGCTTCGGCAATAAAGCTATAAAGAAAAATGAAAATGTCGAGTTATGAATATGACACTTTTGATTGAAAGCAGACACACACACACACACACACTCACACACACACTTGCACCCAAATGTATTTATGTATGAATGCGAGATTGTGTGTGTTGTGTGTGCAGCTCAATCAAATTCATACTCAGCATATATTATAATACTTATGGAGATAGAATATAGTATGCGAATTCTTTAGATAATTGAAAACGTGTCAACAAGTTAACAAGTTGCTCAAATAGAAAACCCTGAAAGCCCACGCAGCTTTTATGTCCTTGAGCCAGACGTGTCGTGGAGCGAAGCTATAAAGATTATTAAGCGACTGTTGTCCCTATAAAGCTTAACGTCTGCGTCTGAAAGTGGTTTTTCTTGTCTAACAAAAATGTCAAAATGTCATTTTTGTAAGATGATAATTATCATGTTAAAAATACGCCATTGATTGGTCGAGTTTTGTTAACAACGGAACTTAAAGTTCACCCAAAAACTTGCCCTTATGTTGAAAAGCTTTAAAAGTTTTAAGCTTAAAAACTATCTTAACTACAAAACTTACATAAGCTAAAATGGGCTCAATCAATCTAGCTTCAAGCCACATATTAAATAGTTTGAAAAACTATACGTTTTGCAGCCGATAAGTCTATAAGTCAGTCTGTGTCACGCATACAGTAAACATTAATTATTGAAGCGAAAATTAGCCAGAACTTGTGAGTGATAAGTTTTGTGGTTTTTATTATATATATATAACGTAAAAGAATATTGTTCACATTCATGAAAATATACGTGCAGATATATGAAATGATTTTTAAACAAAATCAATGAATAACCTATCAATTATACTAAGTAAAAGAGCAATAGTTGTTTGGAATGAGCAGTTTGTCTGGCTTGATTAAACATAAACAACCTTTGGCGTCATAAGTTTGCCGTCCCCAAGGTATTCCACCCTCCCCTTTAACTCTTTCATACACTTTTGTGCTAATGACAAATCAAACAAAACAACACGAATACGTTTGAAGTTCGCACCGAGTATTATCGCTACCAGATAATATGAGTAAGGTGCCGGCGAATTTTGTAGAATTAGTAATGCTCAAAAGTGTTTGCGTGCCCAGAGCGTAGCAGAAAGAAGACTCGATAAGCGTTCGCTGCTGGCCATTTCTAATTGATAACAGAAAAAAGCGATCGACAACTCATTCAGTGTCTCTGCTTGGCAGTTGAACGTGATACTCCAAGAGAGTCGGACGCGTGACAAATTCATTTATTGCGACCACAATTTTCACTTCACTCTGAGTCATTGATTATGAATTTCATACTAGCCGCAACTCTATTGGCATTGACAACGACCACACGGATTACAGCGGCCAATTTTCATGACTATGGTGACAGTGATGAAACCATTGACGAAACCCTGAAAGACTGTCCAAATAAGCAATTGCTATGCAATGTGCAATGGAGAAATAGTACCCCAGTGGAATGTAGGCTGCCGCCTACCATAGCGGATATAACTGGCCTCGCCTACTGCGATGCACTCCACTGCGAGCCGGAGTCGTTTCGCCATGACTATCTAATACGGAATCATGATCAGAGTCCACACGCCAACAGTTGGAAGCGGGCAAGGATTGGAGAACGTTCCACGCTGCACGATGTGTGCCTCCTGCGGAATGGTCTGCCAGTGACCAGAAAGTGTAAGATGAAATCTATGCGTGCCCAATGGGAATCCATTGACGACTGGCAGCCAGTTGTCTGCATGCGGAGATTTAGAGAGCGCTCTGTCAGCGTGGAGCTGAACGCTCTCCATGATGACATCCTAGACGGAAGAAGGCTCACAAACAACACCCAGGAACGACGACGGACGACGGCTGTCATGAGCGGTATTCTCAGACAGCCCAACAGAGCTATGCTGCCAGCTGATGTCCATGTGGCTAGTCAGGTGATCGGTGAGCTGATGGAGCAGAAAAGGGATGCAGCAGTGGGCTCCGATTTAGTCAGCGTTTGTCACGAGATCATGTCCAGCGATGCTCAGGTATTGCGAATCTCATCTGAACTCAATGCGACCAATTCACTGCTGAGTAAATTTGAGGATTATATGGATGCATTGCCTGAGCAGTTTGTGCCCAGTGAAAGCTGTGGCAAAGCAGTTATTAGACCCACAAGTGATGCAAGTGATTCAGCTGAAAACGGTGTGGAAATCCTCAACTATGCGAATATTGGTGTGCAGGCTTTGATGAGCAGAAATCTGAGTGTCTTCTATGTGAATCCCTCTTGTGATGGTATAACTGGCATAGCCATATATTCATCAGCCAGCTCAGATCGGAAAACTTCAGTTAGCGGCATTTATTATCGATTCCTGTATGCCAATGAGAACTTGGAGAAACTGAGGCGGGAGTCCAATCTGGAGACTGCTAGCTATGTGCCAGAGCAACTGTGGCGGCAGCTCAAAGACAGAGGCGCCACTTATCTAATACTCAAGGTCTACGCCCATGACGGACTCTTTGTGGAGACTTCTCAAGTGCGCAGTCGACGCCCACGCAGCAAAGTGCTGTCCATAACCATTCCGGGATTTGAGGGTGAGTTAGACGACACATGTATATATGAATGAATCATATTTAATTCTCGTTAATTTGCAGGGGAATATTTGCCTCAAGCAATGCCCCTTTTGCTGCTCAACGAGAATCATCGGCAACCAGATACACTTGCCATTAAGACGGGCAGTGGTTGTGGCTACTGGAACTATCAGACCTGGTTGAGTGATGGCATCACGACGAGCTCTGGTTCAGATATATTAAGGGATCCGGTTATCGTCTGTCAGACTCGACACTTGACTCAGTTCTCGTTCCTGGTGGGTGGAAGTTATCGCAGCAACGATTTGCGTGAGGAGATCCTAGTTACTCCACTCAATGAGCGTGTCCTGGACATCATATCCATCGTGGGCTGCTCTCTCTCACTGCTTGGTGTGCTGGGTATCTTTGTAACTGCAGCCGTATTTAAGAGCTGGCGCAGTCAGGCCTCCACCAAGGTGCTGCTTCATCTCTGTCTGGCGATGACACTGCAAATGATTCTATTCGTTTTCATCAATACGGATGACATCTCGGAGCAACTCATTGTTCACAGAGATTACAATCGGTGTGTCCTACTTGGAGCTTCGCTGCAGTATACAATCCTAGTACTATTCACCTGGATGCTGATCATTGCCATCCTGCAGTTTCAGCGATATGTGACAGTGATTGGCATTGAGAGACCACGTCGTTATATCCTCAAGGCGGCCCTTGTGGCTTGGTTATTGCCACTGCTGCCCACTCTTCTGACTGCTAGCATCGATCCGGCATCCTATTTGCCCACTGCTGAGCAGCTGGAGACGGACACAGGCATCTGTTATCCCTCTGGCTATGGACTCACCTTTGGCGTAGTCCTACCAGTGACTCTGATAATCGTTGCCAACCTGGTCATATTCGTCTATGTCTTCTACAGCATCTCCCACTCACTCAGCCAGAGTGTTCAGCGAGCCGAGCGCAAGTTGGTCAACAAGCAGATTCGTCTGTCGGTGCTGCTCTTCTTTTTGCTGGGTCTTTCCTGGATCTTTGGCATCTTTGCCTTCATGCAAGCGGGCATTGCGTTCTCGTATCTCTTCTGTCTCACGGCGACTATGCAGGGATTTGTGCTCTTCGTTTACTTTGTGCTGCTCGATGAGGCTAATCGGAATGCCTGGCGGGGACTCTTCTGTCCAACCAGCATGAAGATGGATGTACAGAAGCGCACCACAGAGATGCAGTCGATGACCACCTCCTCAACGAACTACTCTGGCAGATCGGTGCATTAGTTATCTGCTATGACAAACAAAATATCACCTATTAAGTCCTACTCGTTTATAGTAATTTGTATGTTGTATATATGAAATAATAATTATTTAGTTGTAAGCAAAGCTATTATACATATTATCATTATATCATTATTATTATGTAACAATCACAAATTAAATTAAAATTTTTACATATTTTAACATGAGCTGTGTATGTATGCTGATTGAAATGAGTAGAAATGATAGACTAGTTTTGAATTGAACCTCAACTAATTAGCTTTATGGCTATAAATTATATTCAAGTGAGAAGATCATGTCCAGCGATACTCAGGTGTTGCGTATATCACTCAATGCGACTCAATGCGACCAATTCACTGCTGAGTAAATTTGAGGATTTTATGTGAAAGCTGTGTCAAAGCAGTGTCAAAATTATTCGACCCACAAGTGATGCAAGTGATTCAACTCAAAACGGTGTGGAAGTCCTCAACACTGTGAACATTGGAGTGCAGGCTTTGATGGCCCGCAATCTGAGTGTATTATATGTGAATCCCATCAGCGATGGTGATGGTGTAACTGCCACAGCCATTGTACAAAATTATAGTAATAATAGTGTCAATAATAGAAATAATTATACAAATCTAGCATTATTTATGTTTAAAAAATTAGTATTAAACTTCAAAAATATCGATCAAGAGATATTTTTAAGTAAATGATATTGTCAATAGAATTGCATTAAAGACAGTTGAATAACTTAGTTAATGTGATAGAGGGCTTATTACTATTGTTGAGGTTTAAATAATCTGCCCAGCATTTATTTGTCGCTTGAGGTGTGTGTGCGGTTGTGTGTATGTTTGTGTTTATGTAATTGAACATCAGAAAGCTTTCTGTTTGATTAGCCCTGTGATAAATGTGCCGCTCTAAGCTGATTGATAGTCAGTGTCAGAAATGTGGGTCGATTTGCGGGTGGACAGGCGGCTTAAGTAGTTTTTGAGAGCGCCACAATAATTGAACAGTTTGCATTCTGCTCTCTTCTGGTCAGGGTGCGTTTTGGGTTAGTGACAGCTCTTCAACAGATTCGAGTGCATCCCACGTTGAAATAACATGAAAGGCGCATTAGCTGCATTTCGGAAAACTTTCCACTTTTGACAAATGCACTGCATTTCAGTTCACGTCAAGGACGTGCGCATGTGGCGTATGCACAATGTGTGAAATGCTTGGCGTCGAGGTTGACCTGCTGACAGAGATCAAAAACCCAAGAAATTCGCCTCAACTCATGTGTAAGTTGAAATTCTTTTTAAAAAGAAATTTGCTGGGGCTTAGCAGTGTCAACAAACCCGCCGGTAATATCTGACGCTGCAATATCTGAGCCAAGTCAAGTAAAAACTGGCAACAAGTCAACAGGCAAACAGAAAACAGCAACAGTCACAGCGAACAACAAAACAATGTCTTAGATGTGTGCATTAAAAGTCAACGACTCGGCAAATGAATTGCAGGCGAAACAAATTTAATTTGCTCGCAGAGCAACAAACAGAAACATCAAACTTTCCCTTAAGACCATAAGAACCCGATTGTACACTCTCAAAAATGGTTCATGTTGACCAGAAACTATGTGAAAATTTTATCAAAATTACAAGTCATAGTTCTTATTTCTGATCATAAATAGGTTATTTCGAATGTTAAAATATTCCCATTTTTTTCTATATTTGGCTTCGCTACATATTCTTGAACTTGATTTTTAACTAGTTTAGTTCTAATGTGAAAAACTCAATTTTTCAGCTAAATAAAAATAATATTATACTTAGCCTAGGTTTATTTACTGCTTGTCAATAATGATTTATATATATTTAAGTACTTTCAATAACGAATGTATGTCTTAAATATAAAATACGTCAATACTTTTATCAAAGATATTTTTCAATTCGGTTGCGAATATATTTCTGAGTGTAGTCGCCATTTACTGTCATCTAATTACAGTTTAGGTTTTCATGGCAAGCGCTGCGTATGAGTTATTTTCACGACATGCCTCATTTTATTATCCGGGCAAAATTTTGACTTGCCTTTTGCTCAGGTTGCGTCTTTTGTCGGCCACATCGCATTAATTTTGCTAATTGTGCGAATTATACGTTCCTTTTCTTGTTTTGTTTGTGGACAGGTCTACACTTTGATTGTATTTTATGTGGCACAGGGAACTGTATTTAGTGGTGGCTCCAAGCAAAACTCATGCGTCTGCTTAATTGCCCAATTAATACAAATTATTCGGCCTGATACCTGTTTTACGACCAGACCGACCAAATTGATTATAGTTGCGTGCCATAAAATCTAACCCATTAAATATTTATGCTCTGTCGTCAAATCTTTGTCTTTAATAATTCAAGTTTACGTTGGGCATCATTAAAGATTTGAAATTAGAATACGTCGCGATTGAATTGCAGACTTCCAATTATATTATATTCATCTGGGCCTCTCAATTATTTTTGCTTTCCTAGCTTCAGATCACGTTGCTCGCATCGAAGTCGAACGTAGACAGGACCTCAGGTCCTTGGGGCCAGCTCGAATGGCAACCATCTTAATTGCACCTTGGAGTTCAGGTGACGCCTGCTCACGTATGAAAATGTGCCACTTGCCCGCAAAATTGCCCTTTCGCCAGCTGCTGCTGTTGCTGCTACTATCAAAACCAACTGATTACAATTTCAGAGTCGCCTAAAGAGAGTGCGCACCTAAGAGATAAAGAGAAAGTTAACGGGCAATGTTTTGGTTCAATTGCGCAGCTGCGGTGCTCTCTGGTCTTTAAGGATGCCCCGCCTGCATTTCATTACGTTAAACGTAAGGCATTACGTATACGACGTGGCAAAGGCTAGACCACAACAGTTTGCGTAGACTAACGCATTTGTGCGGTACTCGAGCGGAACTGCGAGCCACCAATAACAAAACTGAACAGAAAACTGAATGAGTCTTAAGCCTAAGGTCCAAGGTCTAAGGACCTCGTCAAAGCTGCAGAGCACAGCTAAATCGTCTGCTAGACTACAATATTTTAGCAGGACCCGTGTCTTAATCGTCCTTCAGCAAGTGCCCATAAATTTCCCGAGACTCTTTTAATATGCTCATAGATTCGAATTCATAAAAACGCTATTAAGGCAGCGCATTAAAAGGCGGACAAAGGTGCCTCGCCAGCTGTTCAATTAATTAAAAAAGCTAAAATCAAGTCAGAATAAATTGCTGGCAAGATTTAAGCTAAAGGTCAAAAGCAGGAAAATATTTATTTAACCTACACGCGCTGACAGTTGGCAGGCGACATCCTTCAGATATTATCAGGGCTAGCTAGCTTTGACAACAACGCATTGAACTGGACACATGCAGAGTTCAGATGGGTCTAAAAATAGGCACCACAAAAGAGCATTCTTTAATTGCCGCAAATAGAAGCACATGTAACACCTTTTATTTACACCTGTCGCGCCTAAAGGTCAGCGGCTTAATTTCGCACGCTATGCTGACCAAAATATAAATGAACTATTAATGGATAACGAGCACGTGAGTTGCTTGACAAATAGCACATGTTTTATATATATGGGAAAATGTTCTTTAAGTATTCGGGAATGGAGCTATTATCAGCACTCAAGCAAAAGTATTTCGCAATAAATAACTTAATATTTTATTTCACTTCTGCTGCTCTGTTGAGAATTAGCAGCTGGCAGTTAAATTTAACTCAACGATACTTTGGCTACATTATAAATAAAATGCAATTCAGAATTAGACTAGTGCCATATCTATAAAGTGCAGGATGTTATGGTTTATTTGATTTATTTATGCCTGACAATTGATGTGGAATCAACTAATAGTTGATTTTCCTATATTCAAATCATGCTTGTGGCTCTGTGGGTTTGGTTAGATAATTTATTTAATATATTTGCACATTTATTTGAGCTTAATTGAAGCAGCTGCTCAGACAAGTATAATTTGTGGTTTCTGCGGCATCTCTTAATTCCTTAAGCATTTCGGTGAGCCTTAAAACGGCTGCCACCGCAACATCAGATTGATAGATGCGTGTAGCTAAATTAAGTCATATTGGACTAACTATATATGTGCATATATATATATATATATATATATAATTAACAGCCATATCTATCTGTCATGCTGAGACTGCTCAAGGACACCGGACCTGGTACGTAATTAAGCGCAGTGCTTAAGCCTGATGAGGTTTTCAACGCGAGATAAATACTTGCTTATTACAAAAACACAAGACCTAAAGCCTACTGAGGAACCAGCACCAGCATTCGCACCAGCACCCGCACCCGCACCCACACCCGCAACCCTCACCATGGCTGCTCTCTCCTCTCCGTCTGTTGTCTGTCTGGCCATTCACAGTAGACTCTTTCCTTCATGGGACTTATAATTTAGAGGGAGAGGGTGAGGGCGTGAGACAAAGCTCACCATATTTGCTGGAGCATGAGCATAATATTAATTTGATTACACTTGAGCTGGCAGTTGTGTGGGTGCTGCAGCATACTTTTATGCGCCACTGTGAAAATTACGACAGGGCAGATTGAGTTGGTAGAAGTTCAGTTAATTTTACGATGCCTACATTTAAGTTGGTTAGTTTGTGTACTGCTACTCCTTTTGCCAGTCTGCATAAGCACCACTCAAAGCATTTCAATCTTGCAGTCCTTTATCCATTTTTAGGACGCATTACGGCTTTGACATAAGTGCATTCCACAAGTGCCATCACTGTATGTTGTGTGCATTATTCGACTCTACTTGGGCAAACTTCAAAGCAACAAGATAATTGAAATTCCTGCAATTTTTCACGTACGATTGTTTACGCTCAGTAAAAAATCAAACAAAGCAAATTCAGCGCTCGCGTTTTCACTGCTTTCACTGAACACATCCTCAAGAGTTAAATTATGTTTAAGACTTTAAGAACCCAGTAAATGTTACTCCTACCATGACTTAAAAGCACTGGCTGCATTTTTCAAAGGAAATTTCCAAAGTAAAAGAAAAATACGAAATATTTAATCAGATTCTGAGGCCGTCAGGGATTACTCTCAAATTGCTATTCATCACATTAAATCGAAATATATATTTAATTCATTTGAGTTTGTCTGCATTTTAAAGAAACAACATGAAATTCAACCGAACTGATTTAAAATGTTAATGCAATGAATATCAAATGTATTTATTTTTCTGAGTGCACGAATGGATTTTGCAGCTGCAGCAGATGTACAAACGCCATTGCATTTGCATTGTTTATTTATTTATATGCCTGCACTTTAAATATAATAGAGCTCAGCTTTAAGTAGACCAGGTGTGCACAACAAAACACACGCACACAAACTGCGAAGTTTATTATTCTACTAGCCGTAGTAAAAGTTTTGCAATTTCAGATGAACAAGTTCGGCTGCAACAGCAGAAACAGAAGCCAAATAACCAGGAGCACCATCAACTTGGAAGAGTTTTGTTTTTTGTTTTCGTTGTATTTTTTATTTTATTTTGTTTTTGTTGGATCAGCTTCTTCTTCATTTTGATGCCAACTGCAAGTGGAGAGATTGTAAGACAAATACAGGATGATATACTAAATGTGCATAGATACTAAGAGAGAGAGAGGGATAGTTGTTATTGCTGTTGGGAGACAAGGAGTAAACGGAATTTGCATATTTCATGTATTTATGCATAAGCGCTAAAAGCCAACTGAGTGCTTTTAGCCCGGTGGCAACAAATGCCGCATTAACGTGCCCCTTGGGAGTTGTGTCAAAATGAGTGTTCATATTTTGCATGCAGATATCCAGATACACAGAGATATATGTATATATATATATATATATAAATATAGATGGGTTGCACAAAACGCATCAACTTATTAAATATGCGAATTTATGAGTGGTCTACACGAAAAGGGACTTTCGCAATTCGCTAGACAATAACAGTTGCACTGAGATGATGATGATGATGATGATTATGAAAATTAAAATGAACATGTGACGACTGAGACTTAAGGTCAGACTGTCTGTGTGTCTGTTTCTGTGATGAATGTTGCTGGTTACCTGAGCCGTTCGTCTCACTTGAAAGACACAGGCAGCATCATTAATTATGCACAAGCTGAAATGTCAAATGTGAATCAGCGCCACCAGGCGCATTTTTAGGTCTTACACAAAATATAATCCCACTCAGCCGATTAAGATGTCGCACGGTGGGACTTCAAAGCCATTGTTGCAACCCAAAACAAAATGTTCACAATTTAATAGACAATACACATATATTAAAGAACAAAATATGATGATACATTTGAAGGCCTACATTTTTAAAAGTAAAAATATATATAAAGAAAAGAAAATAGCAACTGGAAGTCATGTAAAATATATTTTCATTTAATGAAATGTTTTTAGAAATTTTTCTTCTTAGTATAAATGAAATTTTTTTTGCTGGTGTTTCGTTCAACGAACTTATTTTAATTAATTTATCGTTTGTTTGTGGCCTGTTTGCTAAGTTTATACACATTTCGTTTAGGTCTTCATCATTTTGTTTACCTTGTTTGTCTGGCAAGGATTTTATGCCATTGTAACATAAAATCGATGATCCATTTGATCAGCCTGATAACTGGAAATTGATTGCGACGTTTGGCAATGGTGCACCCACCAAAGGACCACTTGACCGCTCCCAAAAATTACTCCTGTTCGTCCTGGTAGTCTCTGGCATTTGTGAACAGCTAAGGCACGTGAGCGCGTACTTTTCTATGGGTTCTGCGCGCTAAGTCAATTGGAAAGCTATTCGAACCCAACCCATGCCAGTTGCAGCTGGAGCTGGAGCTGGAGCAGTGACTGGTCATGCATAAAATATGAGCGTGTTGCGATTGCCTGTCGGGCATGACTAAATTTGTTGCTGCTCCGGAACACACACATCTCTTTGCCAGTACATACACAACACATCATATCATCGTATCTTCCCTAATGCCCTCGTCATTATTATCAAATCCGTAGGACATGAAATGCCTCGCCTCAATTGGGTTTAGTTCAAAAGCCCATCAAACTCATTACATAACAGTCGACCGGAACACTGAGAGAGGTTTCCGATTCAGAAAAATTGACCTTCAAAGTCAGCTGGACGAAAATAAATATAAATCATTAGTTTGGGTTGCTGAACTGGAAGATAACCTATTATTCAATATTAACCATACATTAAAACATATATTTTGTATTTCATTTCTAGAATAGTTTAAGTTAAAGTTACTCATAACACATATTTTTACTATATCAGATTTTGGTATAATTGAAAGATTAATTAGTATAGCAAACGAAAAAAATCTTGGATAAAATAATGGGGTACTGGCTATATGCAGTATTCTGGCAATCAATAATGCCCTGGACTTAAAGTCAAATTTACTGAATACAAAATTTGTCTGCATTATATGCATTTGTAAAACTAAACTGACTAAAAATTAATAATAGTCCCTGTTTCATACATTTTATAGATGGAGGGTATCAAAATGGCATTCCGGGTAGGCAGCTTGAACTTTATGATGATTATGATGTGTCCGTTGTGTGTGTTTTGGGTGAAATATATATGGGCCTTGCTTGAGCGCAGGTGCGCAGTGCGCTTCTGGGCAAAAGGAACCCTTATCAATATGGGACTTCTATTCAACCACACAGGATGAATTTGCTAGCCCATTGCCAGTTAAGTTAATTGCACAAATAATTTACATAGTAATTATGAGCGCTCAAATGTGTCCAGAAAGCTTTTACCAATCCATTGCATTCCGGCTGTTTAGTTTCAATCTGAAAGTAGTTTGCATATAGAACGAAATGTAAATGCAATTGAGATGATGTGGATATAATGGCAAATTCTAATTACGTAGTGGCGCTGCTTAAATCAATTCCAATGCAGCGCTTTAATTAAGTGTCATGGCTGTTGCTAACATTGCGCATCATTTCCATTTCCGTTTCCTTTTGCTTTTCCAACTGATTTTTAATATCTCTCTCTCTCTCTCTCTCTCTCTCTCTTCTCTCACATCCCTGATGTCTGTGGTAGTCGCTTTTACTCCCCCCTGCCTCAAAGTGAAAAACGATTGGAATTAGGGTGTGGGTTTATTCAGACAGAAACTGTTTGGTTACGCAGCAATCAGCAATTCCTATAGCAGCATGGGCTTGGATGAAGCGAAAAAAGGATGCCTCAAATTGCGATGGATTCCATTAGATAATTGCATTTCTGAATGCGTGTTAGCCAACATACATATGTAAATTGAATGCACAAAACGGATTGAGGAAAAATGATTTCATTTTTATAAAATGTGTTAATAAAAACAACTCATTTTCCAATCTATGTTGATTAAATTGGAATCGAATCGCTAAAGTTAAGACTAATTTATGTTACTCACAAGTTTTAAGTTAATTTAAAAACTGAGTTTATAGGGGTGATCTAAAATCAAATTTAAAAACTGTTGAAAATATATATTTATATAACTTGGGAGAAGTTATTATAATTTTATTGTTGAGTAGCGTCTCCCACCTCATAATGTATATATATTCTCGATCACTAGCACTGGCAGAGTCGATAGGAAATTTTGAACATATTCCTTTTTTTTGCTGGAAGCAGTACATAAGTCGGAGCCGCCTATCCTAACCAAACTCACCAGTTAAACGTGTTATTATTTTCATAACATTTGAACAACAAATTATCAACGTCGGACTTCTATATCAATTTTCATGAGAACAATAAACAAAATATTCAAAAATGATGCCGTGCATTCAAATCATTATATACATAATAAAAAATATTTTTAGATGCTAAAGATCGACAAATTGATTTCTTACTATTTAAAATACTAATTTTTATTTGATGTCAGTGCTAATGTGCGAAATATTGTTAAGAAAAAAGACAATAGTCAATATCAAATTTCGTCATGCTAATTGATTAGCTATTGCTACTCAATCTTTAGCGTAATTTAATCTATGATGTCTAAGCAGGCCACTTAGTAACGCATAAGCATAAATAATTTCGTTGTTATTTGTCATCTGAATACCCATTTAAACAAATTATAAGCAAACTTGGCTAAATGCAGTGAATACAATATATTTAAGTTAAGTTGTCCAGTAGACACGCCTTAACTTAGTAACGCATAAACAGAAATAATATTGTTTGTTTTTTTATTTTTGCATTTGAATGGCAATTTAAACAAATTATAACCAAACTTGGCTAAATACAGCGACTACAATATTTAAGTTAAGTTGTCAAGCAGACAGACAGCTCAAGAGCTCAGAATGACTACAGTCAGAGATGAATGAATGAAGTATTTTGAATTCATAAAACAGACTTTGAGCCGCTTTGTCTGGGTAAGCATAAAGAGGCAACCGATTAAAAATCAATATAAAACTACATAGATTTGTTCACCGCACGCCTTTATAGACATCATACAAAAGGGAGTGCTAAGCTCCACTGAAAGCAACTGAATTAAATTAAAAAACACAAATAATTAATAGGTACATGCAGGCACAAGAGAAGAGGAGTCACAAAAAAGATATATGCTGATCTGTCATTATCTATTTGCATAATTATAATGGCGTGGACAGCAGGAAAAGAGTCGCCTCATTGTCTAAGCCAGATTAATAAAAGTTACCAGCTTAAACATAACCAGCAGATTATCTCCCCAATCTCAACACGTCAGTTGAGAAATTTGTGGAGATTGTCATTGCCTTTGTTTTGAGCCAACCGTGGGCTCTGAATTTGGTGGCTACGCGCGCTTCCATCTCTGATCAACTTAAGGTGATTGATAAACACTACCAAATAAATCTAAATTAGGTATGTTGTCTACACGAGAGTACTAATCAAGCAGATACCCTAGAGTTGAGTAATTGATCATATAACTTTTGTGCTTTAAATCCAATTCAAATGAAGATTGAATTCTAAACACAAAACTACTATTTATTTTTTCCCCAACTGCTGAACATTAAACTGGAAATACCACTTTATAATAGTTATAATATAGAATTTCAAATAATATATTCTTTGAGATGAGAATATTAAAGCAGAGTAAGTCTTGAATGTTATTCCAGTGAAAATTGAATGGTAAACTCAGCAAATTCGCAATACTATCTCTGAAGTGGGCTTTACAATCCACCTATTATTATTTGCTACCATTTTATTTATAGTGAAATGATAGATGATGTGTAGAAATATACAATTGTCTAAAATCCAATGATATATTCTCTGGGAGTCACACCATTGTGCTGAGTTTCATATTCATAATTTCTGACGTCGCAGTTCTTCATCATGTGCCTATCATGATACCCTTTGGTTTCTTTTCCGAGTGGGTATAGATTATAAAATAATATAAAATAGAAACAAAGGCAGAACCAGATCAGGTTGAAATTGAAATGATACAAAAAACTTTTTAAAAAATTATATAAATAACATCATGATACGAACAATTTGCATAAGTGCCGTGTCTAGTTGGCAGTGCTCGAAAAAGAATTAAGCTTTAAAAATAAAGCGGCAGACTCTACTTAGAGAACTATAGAGCAGCAGCTCTGCTAGCAGATGTAGATACTTGGTGTCTGGCCAGTTTAGAAATTTATGTAAATGCATTTTGCGGCCCGTGAACTTGAAACGCGCCGTTTGCCATAGCCACAAGATTTAGATTCAGTTGCCCAACGGCTGTGAAGCGAACGAGTCTGCGAACGAGTTGAGCGAGTGAGTGAAGCGTATGTGTGTATCGGGTATCGAGTACAACTGAGTGCCCGATTATCGAGTACCGAGCTTTGTGTGGGTCGAGTGCTCTCAACAACTGTGTGAGTGTGTGTGTATCTGTGTGTGTAAAATATAACGAACGGCAAAGAGTTAATCATGTACAGGACGTGGCTCTGTGTAAGTTTTAAGTTGAAGAGCTGAGCAGAGCTCAGCACAGCTGGACTCAATTTGTCATTGTATGGAGTGTAATTTGTCTTGCAGCTGATATCTGTGCTGAGCGTTGCGAGTGCCGCCAATTTCGCCTACTTGCCCCGCTCGACACAGAGGGCGGTGCAGCCAGGACATGCCTATTATTACAATGCACCTGCCCCAAGCACATCACAGGCTTTGCGTCGCATTATCCAAGGACATCTGCAGCGCTTCCAGCAGGCGGACAGACAGAGGGTCATTTCACCACTGCCGATGAGGGTGGAAGTGTATCGGCAGTCGCCACAGCAACTAATCTTTGAATTTATGCTGCCACCGAATTCACCCACTCCCAAGAATTATGCGATGAATTTTCTGCCGGAGGGCAGGGACGTGGCACCCGGAACTTCCTATATACCATTAAAGCTGTTGCGAATACGAGTCAAGTGAGAAAAAACTTGGTCGGCATCTTCTGTTATTCAAATGAGTTCTGCGTCTGCTAGGAATGCCAGTCTTGTTAAGTAGCGGCGGCGGCGGCAGCGGCGGCAACCAGTAAAGGAGGTTAATTTGTCATAATCCTCTTGGTTGTTATACAATGTTAATGTTAACGACATATTAATTCTTCGATTAATTCGACATTCAGAAAAATATATGCTATAAGTGCAAACAACATCAATGGAAAATCAGAATTGATATTTTCAAGAATAATTTTTAAGCTCACGAATCACATTTCTTAAATGTAGAAACATTTCAATATTTATTTATACGATTGAAAAACGCATTCTATCTGCTTTTAGGTAACAACGTATGAATTAAAAGCTTAATTTGACATTCATTTTTAAGTGTAGTATTAGCATAGCATTCCGAATTCTAATTTAAATCCAACGCTAATTTGTGCCAACAAAAAAACTACTAAAAAAAAAACAAATATTAATTCTAAAAGCGTATCTGTGAGCTACGGTATTTTGTTCAGTTTGTTTCAGATACAGCCTCCAAATTGCGGAATAAGATAAGTAAGAAATAAATTATAATACTGTAGCTACGCACCTTTCGTAATGGTCACCAACTACGAACACTATGTTAAAATACGAAATACATTCACCAAATTAAGTTTGTCATATCATTTACATAATTTAGAAGCTATAAATTAAAACGCACGGAAAACAGCAGAAACAACAACAATAACAACTAAAACAACCGGACGAGCAGCAAAAACAAACCCACCGAAGAATTGCAATAAATTGCTATTTAAGGTCATACACCGAAATGAAACAGTAGTTGTCATTAAAGAGCAGCAACCATCTGAATTCTCTATACCTTAGAAATATCAATATTCGTGTCTGTGCTTCGTTTCCAAAATTTAATAGGCTCACCTGCCAAATTAAACTATCTCCCAATTAAATATTCATAAGATATAAACATAACATTAAATAGGAATGGACAACATTTAAACATCTAAAGTGACACACCCCTACCATTGTGAGTCAGTTTCAAATGATTCAGAAGATAAAAAACCATTTGAAAAATAAATATTTACATAAAATGTTTAGAATTTCGGAACATGTTATTTCATAATTCTATTATACAATAAATAAATATTCAACTATTTTGCTGAAAACAGTTTTATTTTCATATTTACCCAGTGCCTTTAAAACTTAAAACCGGTTTAGTTCGCAGCTAAAGTAGTTAAGCATGCGGCAATGTGGTGTTTGTCTTCGCTTGCAAACACAGTGGCTGCCAAAATGTGCGATGGCTTGCCATTGCTAAACTTTGAAGCTTGCTTTGGCCAGCTCTCATCGATTAAATTATTAATAAGAAACAGCTTGAAAATTACTTAATCAGACATTATTAGAATCAGTTAATTGAAAATGCTCGTATTAGTTGTTAAGTTTAATGATTATAGTTCATCATCTTCAATACTTTGATTGATTAAAAGCTACTTTTCTTAAAGATGAGATTAGTCATCGAGGTATAGTCATGTTGAATAATGAAAATATGAAAAGTTTCAGGTAGAGCTTGTGCATAAATATTTAATAAAAGCATTTAGTATATGTATACACAGATAGCTTTAGGTTAACTAAGACTTATTAATCATATTTATCTTTGTACCTTATGCGATGTTTTATATTATAGTATTTTCATTTAAAAACAGGTTTCAATCTGAAAAAATTAAAACAAATTATAAATTTAAAAAACTAAAAACTCTACGGGTTTATAGAAGTGAAATTAATCGATAGTTATTATCTAGGATTGCGTTATTCTGAAGCTATTGCTTAAAGACGTGGTCATTGAATTCTGCTCCATTGTGCGCTTCGACACATTTATCTTTGTTTTGTTGGGACAGATAAGATTTAGCCAAGCTCTGCGATTTGTCGTGTTCAAGAGCACAAAGTAGACGAAGAGTACAAAGCCCTGCAGTGTGGCCGTGAGACAGAAGAGATATGAGAATATAATGCCCAGGTGCATATAGCTGCATAGTCCAAATATCCAGGTGAGTCCGAGGAGGAAGAAGAGCAGCACAGAGAGACGAAGCTGCTGGATGATGAGCTGCCGTCGAGGATTGAGTGCACGATGTATGCTGTAAATAATGCACAGCATCATGAGGACATTGGCAATGGTTACCATAGCAATTGGCAGCACTACGCCCAAAGCGAGACCATATCCCGAGGGATAACACAATGCCGTGTGGCTATTTCGCTGGTAGTCGGATGGCTTGAAGGACTCGGCATCAAATAGGACAACCATGAGAACTGGCAGCAAGGGCAACGTCCAGGCAACTATAGCTGATATGAGTATATAATGATTGGGGCGTGCTACGCCAATAACGGTCACATAACGCTGAAACTGCAGAAAGGCAATGATCAGCATCCAACTGAAGATGACTAGCACAGAGTATTGCAGCAAGGCGCCCAAAATCAAACAGCGATTCCAATCATCCTCCGACCACTCCAAATTCCCGCCGAGGAAGCCAAAGAGGAGAAGCTGCAGCGACAAAGCCAGACAGAGATGCAGGAGCACCTTGGTGGATGCCTGATTGCGCCACTTCTTCACTAGTGCCGCCGTTAAAAAGATGCACACGAGTCCAAACAGCGACAGGCCACAGCCCACCAATGTGATCATGTCCAGCAGTTCCTCATGTGTCGGCAATGCAGATTCCAGTTGAAGTTGTTTATCCTCCACATGCAACTGAGCATAGCTGCCACCCACTAGAAAGGTGAACTGCGTCAGATGATGCGCTTGGCACAGCACATTTGGCGCCCACTGTGCGTTCTCCTCCTGGCAGGTGGTTACCCCATCATTTAGCCAGCTGCCATAGTTCCAATAGCCACAACCGCTTTCACCACTCGAGTATTTGCCCTGCGGCAGTAGAAAGGGCAATGCAGATGGCAATTCAACACCTGCGAAATTAAATAAATATTTAATATAAATTAAATAAATAAACAAGTTAAATTTTTGTTTTGCAAATTGAATGACTGATTTTTATCGCATTTACTCTTTGTATTTGTCCGATAGTACTTTTATGGAAGGGGGTTTATTAGTTTAAAAGAATAATAAAAAGAAAAGAAATATCAGTTTTTAAATGTACGAGTATATGAAATATCTACTTTGTGAGAATAGTTTTTATCGCAACGGGCAGACAAACATGCTACTGATGAGGAATGTATTGAAAATATTGTATCTTTGATAACGAACAGACTTCATGCCAATATCGAAACTCTTTTTTCAAACTCACCCTCAAATCCTGGTATAGTAATGGATACCACCTTGCTGCGTGGTCGCTGACTTCGCTCCTGAGCAGTCTCCACAAAGAGTCCGCCATGGGCGTAGACTTTGAGTATTAGATAAGTGGCACCTCTCTCTTTGAGTTGGTGCCACAGTTGCTCTGGCAAATAGCTAGCAGCCTCCAGATTGGACTCGCGCCTCAGTTTCTCCAAGTTCTCATTGGCATACAGAAAACGATAATAAAATCCGCTGATAGAAGTTCTTCGATCTAAATTGGACGTTGAATAAATGGCAATGCCAGTTATATTTTCACAAAAGGGATTCACATAGAATACGCTCAGATTGCTGCTCATCAGCGCCTGCACTCCAATGTTGGCCAATTTGATTGTTTCCACGTCGTTGTTAGTTGTTAAGCTTGCATCAGTTGTTGCCTTGCCACAGCTTTCTCTGGACACAAGCTGCTGAGGCAGTGCATTCATATAATCCTCAAATTTACTCAACAGTGAGTTGGTTGCATTAAGTTGGGCCGAAAGTCTCAGCACCTTTGCATCGCTGGACATAATCTCTCGACAGATGCTGACCAAATCCGCACCGAGAACTGACTCCTTATCTCTCCGCTCCGCCAGCTTGGCAAATATTTTCGCAGTGTTGTAGATGTCCACAGCTGCCAGTTTTCCATGTGCCTCGCTCAATAAATATCTCAACTTGGTCAACACGACCGGTTTGTGGCTCATCTCGCCAAGCAGCTGTTCGCTTAGGTGATTAAGTTGTCGGCTCAGTTGGTTGCCCGCCAGACAGGTGATATTCCTGACCTTTTCCCAGTGGCCAGTTGCATTGCATAGTCGCCGCAAGGGCAATCCTTTCGCATCCAAGCATAGATCACGCATTGTGGAAAATTCTCCAGCCTTGGTGCGCTTAAAGTGATTTAGATGCAGTTCAACCTTTACTTTACCTGCCCCAACATCCAATGCGTAGTTGTGCTCAAAATCTTGTGACTCACAGTAGGCTCGTTCATTGGAGGCAGGCTTTACTGTAGTCCTCGACTGCCATTGCTCTTGTGGAAACAAATGCACACTCCGCCAAGTGCTGCTGCTCGTGTTGACAAATTCAGCAAGTCTCACATGTGCTTCCGCACTGGGCCAAGCCATCAAGAGTAAGCAAATTTGCCAAATCATTGCCATTATTTAGCTAATTATTGCGATTAACTTGATACATTGTCTAAGCCGTTAAGCAATTAAGACCGTTAAATCGACACGTTGTTGCCTCAGCAAGCGCAATACTCAACTGTTGAGACGACTTTGGGTTTTTCAAGCAATCACGACTTGAGGTAATAGAAGTAATAGATTGTATGGCCAAGATGCGCTTATCCAAGCCACGTAGTTACTCAGTTGCTCATTCATTAATAAATAAATACAATAAATACATACTTACAATATATACTTTAAGCATATTTCTCTGATTTTCTTGAAAGCTTTGACTCGATCTTATGAAAAACTCAAGTTCAAATTCGATCGGTAGCTGCTTCACGTCAAAACAATAAGCAGTTGAACACAAGCCAACATCTCTCTCACTCTCTCTCTCTCTCTCTCTCTCTCTCTCTCTCTGTTTGTCCCCCCACCCGTCTCACGACAATTACTCAATCTGTCGATATTTATATAACAAAATGTTGAATAATATATGGTAAGCAACAGTTTCATCTTCATCGTCGACAACTTCTTGATATTTTCGAAAGCCTCTCGAGATTAGCGCGCCGCGTCGGCTGTCAGCGCAGAATTGATTTAATTTTATTTTGCTGCTTTGATTCGCTTTTGATTTTTGGATTTATTCATTTGTTTTTATGGCGTTTATTGAGTTTTGATTTTAGATTGGAACATGTGCGCTGTCTGCCGGTCAAGTATGTGGCAACTAGTTGATTGTGGTTATTTTTTCCTTGTTTTCTGACAACTCTCAAATTACGTGAACTAAATTAATGGGCCAATTTTGCAAAAGCTGTTAGAAGCAGCAAGACCATGTCCGAATCCAATTTATCTCAAATAGTATCTATTGTTAGATCATCAATAACTTTGTCGTCAATAAAATTGTGTTTATCTATTTAAAGGCAACATTTATTAAGGCAATATATATTCATTTCCTAATTTGACATCGAGTTAACTTCAAAAGTAGAAAAAATAAATTGTTTAATATATATATTAGTTCATGCCAAATCTTTTTTTTTATTTTGTAGGCAACATGCTTGAGAAATGTTGACATTTTATTTTATTGTGGGTTGTGAATGAAAAAATAATAACAGAAGATGAATGCAATGCATTAGTTCTAAAATGGTTATGTTTTTTTTATAGTATTTTTATGTTTTTCATAAACTAATCACAGAAAAATATGAATGACACGCAAAATAACTTGACTATCAACTAACCAACAAACGAATTAAGTCTCTCTAATAAATTCATATTTATTATTATGCAATCTGCAAGTTTCTTAAACATTTATACACAATTTGGATTTATTATTATTATTTTCAGCTAATACAAATTGAAAGCTTCTGTGTTTCGAGCAAGTCACCTTTAAGATAATTTAAGGCACATACGAAGAATCACAGCAGCAGTTAGTTCTTGTTAAATGCAATTTCATCATGTATGCTCTTTTAGAGCAACTTACAAATGGCATAATAACAAGAAATGCAAACTAATGGTACACTCTCTCTTTTGCTGTATTTGGTATTGCATGTTTGCCTTTTGCCATTCGCATGCACAATTGGTCAAGGCAGGTTCTTGTCATGCTCTGACCTCGGACTTCGAATTCTGCTCAATATTGAAATATTTGTGCAATGGCAAACAGTTGACATGCACAGGTAAATGCAATAAAACTGCTGAGTTTCAAAGCAATTCCACCCGAGAAATATTTCGATTTAATTAAATAAAATTCTCTTTTGTAACACATAAATAATTGGCATATTTCCAGCGAGTTGACTAAGTGAAAGCCAAGTCAACAACTGAAACACTAACAATAAAATATCCTGACATTTTTTTAGAAAAATTCTTATCACCTGGCAAACAATCGGTTTGTGTTCTTAAATTTACCATGAAATAGACTCCACCTTGCAAGGGTATGTAATCTTCTGTTTGCCCAAGATATGCGATTTTTCATGTTTAATTTTTGGTAAGCTCATCTGAAATTTAACTTGAGAAATTCCGGACTAACTAAGTAAAATAGATTTGTACATACATATATTATTATAAGAATTCATCAATATATCCATTCATATATGTTGAGTGAAAAAAATAAACCGGTATATGCCATTCTCATCCATTTAATGCTTACAGAATATGATAATAAAATTAAAATTCATTAATTCGATTTCGCATGGTCTTGCACTGGGAGTATGAATTCACATTTTCACAGCTGCATTTCATTTAATCACATTACAACTTATTATTTGCATTTTAAAGCATCAAAATGTTAAATGCAAAATTGTTTTCAGCAATAAATTTCCAAACGCCAGGCATTTGATTATGAAGACTAGTATCACTTGCTTTGCTCTGTGTTTGCTCAGCTGAGCTGAGTCACAGATTGAGTGATTGATTGGATGATTGATTGGATGATTGATTATAGAAATTGGCTAAGCGATTACAAGTGCTGTTAGCTGCCCAGCCTGGGCGCTTGATTAAATATTTGAAATTATGTAAACAAAATGGTTAAGTGCTCAGCTGCTCGAGTGGAACATTTTCAAGTGCAACATTTTCTCTTATCAGATTAAATTTGCTTGACATTGAATCAAATTGCATTTAAATGCAATATTCCTACAACTATATATATTTATATTTATATTTGTGTTTATGTATATTATATCCTATCTTTGTCTTTATTGAGTGGACGCATAAGCAATATTGCTTGGAAAATGCACTGGGGTGGGGATTGGGTGATAGCTGTTAGGCTATGTATTTCAAGATGGCAGCAAGACTTTGGCGCTGGCTGGTTGCTTGGTTCCACTTCAGGAGTTTATTTACTCAAGTGTGATGCGATTATCCTGCTGCACTTTTCCTTTGTTTCCATGCGCAACCAGCAGGGCATTAGGCACACAGTCAGATGCCATTATTGTCAGTGACTAGGATTTGTGTGTGAGTGTGTGTGTCACGCAGCGATTGGGTTCGGCTTTGTGGTTTGCGACCTGAACTTCTTCATTTCGCTTTTTGCTTGTTAATTAAATATCCTACAGATTGTTATCCTCTGGCTCTGAAGTTGATTAAAAGCCCGGATCGCCCCATTTCATTTGCACAATATGCTTACGTCTTTTTTCTTAGTCGTCTACATTTGCTTTACAGTGGGGAATGTATGAAAATGGAGCATATTAAGTTTATAAAAAGTATTAACTTATTCATTATATATAGGATATACATATATATATATATATATACAAACAGCATATAAAACATGTCCTTGGTTTCGAACGTGAATTGTGGGTTGTCTTAAAATATCAACAGGGGCTTCCAGCCTTGATAGATTTATATATATTTATGAATAAATCATTTCTATGATTTTCTATTTCTGTTGTCTATTTATACACTCTACAAATAGAGTATATTTTCTTTTGCAACTGATTCTTTTTGCGTTGTTTGTTAGCTGTGATTTTAATAGTCTACCGTCAGCTGCTGCTGGCTCCCTAACTACAGTTCCTCTTTATCTTTCTCTTGCCAAGGCCCATTCCATCAGTGTCAACGGCATTGTCGGTCTGTCAGCATCAGAGTCAGCGTCAGAGTCTGAGAACCGCCGTTGGCCTCATGCCGCCAACATTTATCAGGCATCTCAGCTGACTTTTGTTATGGTCAATGTGGCTCCATTTGAAACCTTTAAGCGGTGGTTAAATAAAAGCTGAATTAAAACAAGTAAGAATTTCCCAGGTAAAAATCAATGAGTGTGAGATACTGTCTTATAATACTCTGTAACAAATGTTGATTCGTTAGTTTTTGCTCTCAACCAAATTATTATCATAGCCTTATATTATACTAAAATTGTTTTCGTGATATGTGTAATGTATTGATTAAAAAGTCACTGACCAGGTGAATTATACAGAATTGTGATCAACATTACTAGCTAAGCCATGTTACCAAGTCCATCTGTTTAGCTGTCTGTCTGCCCATCTGCCCATCTCCTCATATTTTACCCAAATTTTTAAATAAGTTGAACTGCCTCAGTTTTAAAGCTACCTTCTTGAAAATTGGCATATATATCATTTGGTTTAAATTAATTATATATTAATGAACTAATGAACTACCTAAAATGTGTAAATTGATGTCAAAAAGTAGACATAGCTTGTAATAATACGCATTTAAGGTTTCGCGTTCAAAATGACGGACATTATGTTCAGTTTACATCACAGAATATTGCATTATCATGCAGGATGGCAATATTAATAAGAGCCGCCAGGCATTTAATTGTTTTGTTGTTCGGCATAAGTGAAAGGGAAACCAATAAAATATGTGCAACGCATCTGACTAATGCAACCTTCAAGCACTTCAAGTGCTGATTGAAATATGGCCACAGAGTGCTGCAGCTGGTTCCTGAAAATTACATTCCAGTTAAATGCAATGCAATTGAGTCAAATGAGCAATATTCAATTGAATGCAATTTTTATGAAGTTAGTTAAAATTTTATAACGCTAACAGAATTATTTTAGATTCAGCTAGATTTCATCTTAAGCGCAGCATCGCCATCTATGGTTCGGTGGCAGCAGTTAAAAGCAGGAGAGAGAGCGCAAAAGAGAGAGAGAGAGCTTTTGGTTACTCGCAGCTTTTTTTGGTTAACAGCTGAGCTTGCCAGGCAATTGGCAAGCGGTTGCCAGGCGAAAGGAGCTGCCACAGCCAGTAAGGCAGTTTTGAAAAGCGCACAAGTGTCCTGGCGCTAACTGTGTGTCTGCGTGTGTGTGTGTGTGTGTGTGTGTGTGGTGTCCCTTTAATACAACAAGCTGCTGGCGGCTGCTGTTCAGTCGTCGATGGCTGTCTCAAGCGAACTGTTGTTCAACGCACATCCTGAGCGAAAGAGCCCATAACAGAAATAGGCTCGCGCGTGCTACTCGCTTATCAAAAGTCAGCCGAACGCGAAACGTGTGTGTGCATGTGTGTGTGTGTGTGTGTGATTCTCAGGATATTGTCAGTGAAACTGAAATAAAAGTCAAATCCAAAATACAAAACAAATAAATCACACACCAAAAAAAGCAAACAAAAAGATACGTTGAAATATAAATACGCGACTTAAATCGCTCAGTAATAAAAACAAGGCAAATATAAATACAAAAGTAATAATACAAAAAAATAATAATAAGAAACAGCCGCCAAAGGAAAAGGTCTCGCACAATGCTGCTGTTCTCTAGCACGAAAATTAAAGCATACTTTTGAGCACTCTAATTTATCTCGGTCGCTATTGTCTCTGTCTCTGTATCTGGTTCTCTGTGAGAGAGAGTCCTCTGGGGAGGCGTGTAATAATTTATGTTTTACTGTTTTCTTGATGTTCGTAAAAAATTACAATAACACAAGTGGACACAAAACGAATTGAAATATTTGCCTCAATATGTCAAAGTTTATTAAACATTTGGCATTGCGTGCCCGCGGCAATTTGTGGACAGTTGTTGCAACTTTTTTTCGTACAAGTTGTTGCTGTTCCTGCTGCTGCTGAGGAAGGATAGTAAACATCCATTAGGTTTGATAAATGTGTGCACAGTCATTGTACATACAATTGCCCAATTCAATTTGGCCACAAACATCTAAAAACTCAACCAAAACATTCTCTGGCCTTGTCTTCGTTCATTTGGAAATGAGTTTTTGGTGCTGTAATGACCGGTCGGTCAATCATTTAGTCAGTTTTATAGCATATTGACAGACAATTTGTTCGCAAATAACGTGCAATAATATCATTTAGTTTTTTCTAAATGGTTTTATTTAAATAACAATTCGCGTGTTGTGCGACAAAATTGCGAGAAATATTTTGAATGCGACAACAAAACTGTTGGCAGTACTCATTCGATGGCACTCGAGAACCTTATTCAGAATTTGGCCGAAAGCATTTTCCAAAATGTCAAATGTTGCACGTAATTAAAATTCGCTGAATTGGAAGCCTCTTCAACAGAAGAGGTTGCTCAAGGTGGAGATGGGGGTCTTGGTGCTGCTGCCAGTGCTGCCAGTGCGACCTCATTTGGCAAGCTAAAATCAACTGATTAATATGCAATAAACGCTTAAATCAACTGGGACTGAAAGCAAACAAAGGCGCTAAAGGTTGATAGCGATAAGCGAGGGCAAAAGTTAAACAATGATAGCCCAGCTCTAAATAAAGCTGAAATAAGTACAGTATAAATATATATATACAAGTGCTTGTGCTATGCACCATAACGAGCGTGCTAATGGGCAGCAGCAATACATATACATACACACACACAAACAAACATACACACACACCAAATGAAAATCGATATTTTAGCATGGGCTTTAAAACCATGTTCAACTTGGTTGGCAACTCAAAAGGAATAAGTCAGAAAGTTGGCTTAAAGTCAGCTACTCTGCCTACACTCACAAAAAAGTTAATTTAAAAAAAAAACCGAAAAACCACATTTATAATTTTTCATTACCTGGTTGAATTTGCATAATTTTCCAAATATTGGATTAAGTGTTTTAAACTCAAATTTATACTTTTCAGAATTATGTTTCTTGAAGAATGTAGAAAATTAAATAAATTTGGGTTTGTAGATTGAAAACAAGCATTTCTACACATAAATAATTTTTCTTCTTTTCTGCAATCATTTAACAGAAATATATTTGTATTTTTAAGAGCGACTTGGAACATTTTTTTTTCTGAGTGCACTCGTTTGCTTTACCATAAAAAGTTCCTCTTTTTTCTGGCTACTACAATCCTACCTAGTTGCATGCCTGACACAGTGCTTTGGCAGCAATTCTGAGTGCAAAAATAGGCGACGACTTAATTGCCGCACACTTGGCGTGGCACATAAATTTAGAGTTACGCTTGACTTGCCAAACGAACACAAACAGGCACCTTTGTGTGTGTGCTTGTGTGTGTAATTAAAGCAGCCTTATGCATCCTTTATGCAGATGGCTGTTGCCATTTTGGCTGCTCTTTGCCATTATTGTGACCCAGTTGGTGGGTTTGTGCGCGACTTTAGCTGCTGCACGTGTTGCATGTGGCATGCAACAAACAGAAATGCTAGAAGGCAATAACAGCTGCACTAACGTCGACAACAACTTGCAACAAAAGAACAGCTATTGCTGTGGGCCAAACGCTAGGAGCTCCTTGAGAACTCCCTTGCACTCATTGGAATATTTGATTAGCATTCGTCCTTAAATAACAACAAAAAAATAAATAAAATGAAACACTAAAACAGCCAGGAGGGGTCTTAAACATCTGCGAGTTTAGGCCGACATTCGAATATACATAAATAAAGGCAAAGGCCAGCAAAATTTAAAACCGAAAACGAAACGGAACAGAATGAAATGAAATGCAGAGCTGAATACATTGTAAAGCCGATTTTAATGTATAAACTCATGAAATATTCATGTCCATTGTGGCATTTTTTGATGCTACTTCAGTGACAGACAGCAGTACGACCCAAACAAATCCTTAAAGTCTAGGCTCAACCTTTATGCACTTAAAACGAAACATTAATCTTATAACGAATTAAATCCCGGAAATTTGTATTTCCTTCAACAGATGTGCAAGCCTTTAAAACAAGTATTTAAACTAAAATGAATTGAAATTAAATATTAAATAGGTAATGTTTCGCATTTGATTACAATTAGTGCAATTGGATTAAAACGCCAGCAAAAGTTTCCTTTTGCATTTGAAAATAGCAGCTAAACACCAAAAAAGCTGTCAAAATGGTAAGTAATTTTATTCAAAATGAAAATTAATAATTTTAAGCTTAGCTCACTAAAATTTTACCATAAAGTGATGTGAATTATTAATTAAAAAATTTAGCAGAAAAAAAACCAATTACATTTTCATATTAAAACTAGAAAATTTTCAAAATGAATAAAATGAATGAAAAGCTAATACCATAATACACTAAATAACAAAATATTTGAGTGGGGAAAAATGTTGAGCTTGTTGAACAAATGTATGAATATTCATAAGCTATGCAATGATTGATCTAATAAAATATTTTGATTGATCTGAAAAACAGTTTGAGGTTGTTTTTGTATAACAAGCGCGTCAAATGTGAGATAACATTTGTAACGGAGAGTAATAAATATTGAGAAAAAAAAAGAGAAAAAAACTAAAACATGTTTTCCACGCAGTATAGAAAAAAATTGTTTTTTTTTCTGCTAAATTTTTCGAGCGTTATTAATTTATCACACTTTAGGGAGAGAATGAAAGCAAAAAATGCAGTAAAGCCAATAAATGTAATACAAATTTAATTCGAAGCAAACAAAACCTTTATAAATTCCACTAAAAAAATTTTCTTAGAAAAAAATTCGTGATGAACAAAAAATGTATTCAATATTGAGAAGCTTAGGTTTGGCTTAAGTATCTAAGCAGTTACTTATATTATTATTTCCTTATACAGCTGCTGTGTGACTGAATTCAGATGCCATAAAGGCACCAAAATTAATTAGATTCAATGCAAATATTTTGAAGACATAAAGATGCTGAATTTCGCTTAAGATATATAAGTATATCGAGCATGCTGATTATTCGTAAACAACAAAAGCTGTCTTTAAGATTCTTGAGTAAAAGCAAATTAAATGCCAAGGACACAGATAAAAATCACTTTTGCCAAGGGAATCAACTCAATGGCAAGGCAAACAAAATTGCCGGTTGCTGACATGCCACATTCGTATACGCATACGCATACAGTCTTCGACATATAGGCGAATGAATAAAAGAAATGTTCACATCTAATGATTGCGATTTTCGCATTACTTTGCATTACTTTGCATGCTTTTCGATTCTATTTTTCAAATTACGCTCAGCAGGAGCTACCCACGGGTAGTTCTATCATTTTTGTTAGCTATTTGGTTACTGCTGTTGAGTTTTTATATTTGGGCGATGTTGTTGTCGCAACATTTCAATATGTGCACAACAAAGGCAATAAACATCAAATATCGGTTAGATACATCTTCATCAGGCAACGAGCAAAAACCGAGCAGTCGAACTGCTAGGGGGCGGCCACTAGACGTATGCGTAATGTATGTAAATATATTTCAAGTATTTTCCTTGCTTGCTTAGCATTACTTCCGGCGGTTGCGATTGATTGTGTAAGCTCCATACTTGCAGCGTTCTCTATGAGCATTTAAGTGCCTGTCTGCCTGTGTGTTGGAGTGTGTGCGAATGTGTGTGTATGTCTGGGTTTGATTTCGCATAACAAATCAAATTGATTGCTTGTAGGATACATTTAAAAGAAATGAAATGCGCAATCCTTATTGATTTCACATTTTTTGCATGTATCAAACGAGCAGCTCCAAAAATGAGCTACAATTATTTTTTGCTTGATGTTTTCCTGTATTTTATTTTTTATTTTTTTTTTTGCTTTTGGTTTTTTTTTTGTGTTAGTCCATTTTTGGATGGACTTCATTTTTATGATCACTTATTTCGCCTGTAAATGAAATTAAAATGTGAAGCAGCATTCAATTTTGCTGTCGCTTTTATGATTTCATTTTGAGTGGCCATAAAAATGTCTCTGTAATTTCAGTAATGGGGCCACACAAGTGGGCAGAGAGTTGATTTTCCCAGTCACACTTAAATGAAAACCAAATAAAATAATGTACATGTACTATCCAATAAGATAAAGCATTAATATCATGCTGCGTAATTATAATAAGATATTCTATTGTGCCCATAAACTAATCGTTGTTGTTCTTGCTTATGTGTTCACACAATTATTTCTTTCAGTATGGCTTTGTTAACTACGCCTTGGAGTCGCTGGTGCTCAAGCATTTTGGCGAGGAAATATGGGAGAAGATCAAGTAAGTAACGCCAAAAAGACAACGACTCTCCAACGACAATCCATTAATAGCACTTTATGGGAAAACTACTACTGTTACTACTACACTCCAGTCTATAAGCAGAACTCGAAATGGCATCAGGAATTAATGCGCCACTTTTATTGTGTGTGTCTGGCACAGATAAATATTTAACAAGTCTCCCATGAAACACACTTAACCAATTACAAGCGCCACGATTCTTGGAACATCATTTGTGGTTACGTCTAATAAGAATAAAGAATAATTTTGGTTCCTGTTTTCATTAGCATATTGCATTATGCATAACTCAATTAGCTGTTGGAGAAGATAAAAACGGGATAGCAGAAAGCTTCCTTGTATTCACGTATATACAAATAATTGACGTCCGCAGTTTTCACTTGAACTAAAGTTACTTAAGGGTAGAGAATTAGTTTAGTAGGAAAAGTTTTGGTTAGTTAAGTATTCTTATGGCTAAATGACTTAAAGGGAATAATTGCTTATTCTTCTATTGCTAATGTTCGAAAGCATTTTGAGCCAGGTGAAGTTTATTATTAGATGGCCTCTGCTAAACTTTATGTTAGATTATATTGACAAAAGTAATCGAGTACAAAAATTGTTGCTTGTGGACAAATATTTAAGAATGATAGATTCTACAGACGAAATCTGTCTTAGAAACTTATTTTCCCAAGAGCTCCTAGTTAAACATAGCCAACAATATAATATGGAAATTGTATATACAATCTGCCTCCCAGGAAGCATGTCAAAGATTATACCAATAAAACACCAAATAGTAATAACAATAAACGCAATTGCGAAAAGATAAAGTAATTATAATAACTACGTGTAGTGTCAACACCTAGTCACCGTAGTCAGTAGCCTGATTTTATTTCTAATAACACACCCAAGCTCTGACGAGCTCAACTAATTTCGGCAAGTGTGCATAACAATTTGTGTGTGGGGATTATTCTATTTATTGTCGGGTTTCAGTTACAGTTTGGGATGCTCTTGCATGTTACTAACGTGGCGCATTTAATTAATAACTAAAATACATAAATTTATGCACAATTGTGTGCCCAAACAGCCGACAGAAGCCGCAATTAACTAATTATCCATTTTTCACATGTGCCACGTGCTGCCTCTCCCGCCGCTCGCATCCCTCATGCCACACACACGAGTACATAAATTAATTGTTTGTATGCGTCTGTGTGTGTGTGTGTGTGTGTGTGTGGCACCCATAAACAAGCAAAACACGCGTAGCATTAATGCTAACAACGATTTGTGGACCTCGAACTGAGCCAAAGGTTCAGAATGCAGTGGCAAGAATTAACGGATATCCGGCCGAAAATACTGTTCCGTCCCCGCCCCCTCCTCGACACTCTCTTCGTGCTTCGTGTGCGTGCGTTTGTCTCTCACTAAATACAATACGCATTTATCTTAATTAAGTTATTGATATTGCGTGCGTATTTGTTTAGTTGTCCATTTGGGGTTGCCTTTGCCTGAGTCATGCGCTAATTTTCCCTAATGGCGGCTAAAGGCAAGCCAACCAACCATGACGTCAGAGCTGATTTTGCTAATTGAGCAAGATTTATGAATTTTGATTTGCTTGAGCGTCAGTCAGCTGCCCAAAAACTCGTGGCATTAATTCGCTTCAAGAAATCCTTTTAATTATCTTCAACGGCCAACGAAAAAAGATCGGGCGAAAAGGCAAAGTTTTTCGATTTGTTTGTTCGTTGGTAGAAAATAAACGTCTTGACCCTAGACTAAACGGCTGCTAACAATGACTCTGGCAATGACATGACTTTAATTACATTGCAGCCACTTGGCATTGGCAGTGGGGCAATCAATGCAACAGCAGCAGTAGCAGCAGCAGTTCAACTCGATGTGGCAGCTAGCAGTGGCAAGAGACTCACTCATTATTCTGCCACTTGAGGCGCCCAGGCATTGGCATTGACGTTCGTCCACACTTGAGTCAACATAGACACACACACACACACACACATACACAATTCTAGTTGAGCAGGTTTCGTGTTTTCTTGAGTTGCAAAAGCCCGCATGATATAATACTGGAAAACTTAGACTGCTGGCTTTCAAAGTTCAAAGATTCAACAGCAAAGTTTGTACATGTAAAATAATACTTGGTGTCTTAAATTGTGCAGCTGCGGTTGGAAGTTATTTGATAAATTTTAGATTAGTAAAGTTATCTTTTTACAAATACCACAAAAATATCTTTAACAATTTTGGTTCTTTATTTATTTGATTTCGTATATTTATTCTTTGTTAGCTTATAACATAACATGAGTACATAAAATTTAATGATTTAAAAAGAGTACAGAATTCATTTATGGCCACTATCTGAATAATGATCGATGTATAAACTAATAGTGGCTTTTGGTTGTGTCCAATTAGGTATAGAGAGTAAAATGAATCCATGTTGCTTGTTTTTATGACATGTGCTACATATTCGTGTCGTGTCACGACGGCATCTCTGTAGCAATAGTCGTAGACGGCAGTTCTTGGCCTCGTTAGCCCCTCGTTCAGTTGCACTTGAAGGCATTGTCAAAGCGTTCATTAAAAAGAAGGCAAGACCAAAGTCGACTCACATTGACAGGATACAACGAGGAGCAGCTTATGCGTGCGTGCCCGTTATACTGCTTGTCTGCCAGCCTCACTCCCCCTCAGTCTGTCTTTCCTTCCCTCTGCGTCGGTGTGTTTGTCTGTCCGACTGTTTGTCTGTGTCTCTGCCTGTGCCTTCAATATGAGTGCCACAGGCATTTGGTTTGATTGACGCACTGCTGACCGCAATTGAATGAATGAATAAATGTAGTCCCTCTATGTCTCTCTCTCTCTCTCTCGCTCTCTTTCTGTCTCTGTCTATCTCTCTCACTCGCTGTCTCTCTCTCTCTCTCCCCTCTCTTGCTCTAATTTTCTCTTGCAATCTCTTGTTGATTACTTTTACTTACTTGGCTTTAAAGCCGTGTGGCCGAGCTGCTTCTGGCGGCACTCGTGCTCGCCCGCACTTAATCAGAATCTGTGCGCTAAGTGCTTTATGGGCTGCTGCTACTTCACAGCCGTCTTCATCTTCTCGTTTTTGTTGTTGTTGTTGTTGTTGTTGTTGCCGCATAATTGCAACACATCAATCTGCAAATGAGCCTCATTAATTTGCCACAAGAACAAGATTGAGCTTCAACTTAAAGCTCAAACTCAACGGCTTGGAAATATGTGCTTGAATTATGCTCCTGCTGTTTGTGTGTGTGATTTTATTTTATTTTAACGCGGCTTGACTTTGACTTTGATGTGGCACAAGGATCACAAGGATTGCTGCACTGTGAGGCTGGCCCAGAGACTGAGACAGAGGCCGCAACGCTTGACATTAACGCTCGAGACAAGCACGGACAAGCACGCAGTAGCACAGAGACACACAAACACACAGTTGGCCACGGTCAAAGTGGCCGTTGTTGTGCTAATACACACACCGGAAATGTGAAGCATAGCCCCATACCCCACCCGATCCCTTCCCCCCAATACGCCTCCTAAATCGGTCTATGCTGTGGCAGTGTCGCTTTATTGTTATTGTTGCGAAAGTCCTTGTTATTGTTATCGTTGCTGGTGCTGCTGTTGCTACTGCGTCTGCTGCTATTGCTGTTGCTGTTGTGCGTGTTTGTGGCACTTTAGACAAAAATCGATTTGCCTATAAAATGTTTTACAACACATGCAGGCACACATGCACACACACGCACACAAACACGCACACAACACGACCACAATATGGGCATGCTGCTTGTGCCGGCATGGCGTCTAAGCCTCATGGCCCTGCAGCACCCACCCACATCTGTCTGTATGTCTGTCCACCCAGCCGCCTGCCAGCCTGCCTGTCTGTTCATATATCAGTCAACTGCTCTGTGTATACATATATTTTAATACTCAGCTGAGCTGCTGCTGCTATTGCTGCTGCATACTGCCAAAAAAAAATTCACTGCTAATGGCTAAAACCCCAAATCCCAAACCTTGACTAACTGCTGGACCACAGAGGACTAACTGCCATGCGGGTAACTGCTCCCAGGATTGATTATGCACACATTGTGATGGGCGTTCGAAACGCTTTCAACTCAATTTCTCTAAGCTATAAATAGACAGTGGCTTTTTTCGATGAGTTCATAAATAGAGACCACCTGGCTGCCTTACACAGTGGACCTCAACTTGATTTTAGGGGAGTTTTTATAAATATAATTTACTGTATTTTTATGAAATGATTTATATTTATTCGATTTTTGTTTGTTCAATTTACATTTATTAGAAAATTAAACATTTTCTTCAGAAATTCACTTGATTAACGACTACATATTTTTACGATAATAATTTGATATAATAGCTCAGCCAAAAAATAATTCTGATACACCATTTTTTTTTTTTCCAATTACTATTGAATGTATGACCCAATATAAACCATAAACATTTGCTTCAACAATGCTGTTAATATTTTCGAGCTTTTTCATGTTTCTGTGTGCTTTGCATCAATGTTTACAAGCCCATTTAAAACAGAAACATTTTTCTAGAACGCTTTCATAAATCTAAAATATGATGGCATTCATCAGAATCATATCACAATTCGTCGCATATGCAGATGGGAGCATTATCTTTGGTATAGGAATTCTAATCAGAGCCCAGCTGAGCTGGCCATAATTTTGAGACCTGTCCATGTCATCATGTCAGTTCTAGCTATACTTTTAGCACTAAGAGCACAGCTAGTGGCATGGAAAATTTGATATATTGACAAGGCATTGGATTAGCTTCACGCCTCGCTTTGCTTTTGGGACCATATTTGCGCAACGCTTCACTTAATGCGCATACGCCTCGTGGTTCATGCCACGTGTGTGTGTGCGCCATATTAAATGTAAATTTGTGCGAGTTTCGCAAAACACATTTGTCGTCGTTGAAAAGCACAAAGAAGAACATTTTCGCGACTTATTGACTTTGCAAAGGAGTGCAGCTGTTGCGGCAACAGCTGACAAAATTTTAAAGCCTCATCAATCTTCAACTTGCCCAACTAACAGAGTTAGCCATGGGGATGTCGTTTTGTGAGTCAGCTAGAGCTAAGCACCAGTAAAAACACATTTTAACACTGATGTTAATTCAGAATCGGTTCACTAAGTGCCGCTTAAAAACCCGCGAATAACATCTGTTTTTTTTTTTTCTTGGCTCTGCTCTTTGGGCCATTAGGCGGCTGCTGATTGTGACTTCATGCCCCATGTCCGAGCTTCATATTACTGGCATTTATTTTTGCCAAGCTCGCTACTCTTTAGTTATTCATACCAGCACACACAAACACACACACACACACACATAGCATTCATATTCGACGCCCTCGCCAGCAGCATTATGTGGTGTTTTTTTCCTCTCGTTTCTTTAGGTTTTTTTTCGCCACACAAAAATCGATCGCATTTTCATGGCAGACATTATGGAAATTCGAGTCGCTTTTCAAGTGTTTGTCTGTGTGAGTGTCGGAAATGGCATTTCTCAGGCATGTAACGAGTTGAGAGTGTGTGTGTGCCATTGTGGGGGTGTGTGTACATATGTGTGCTAATGCGTCAACAAATGTGCGTTGGTGCGTCTCAAGTTTCAATCCGAGCGAAAAGGCGTTCGTTTTCCACAAAAATTTCTCTAGTTTTAAATATACATATAACACGGAAAGTTGCAGGCGATGTGTGATAGATGTATGTATATGTTACTACCCAACCCAAAAAGGAAAAAAAAAAAAACAGAAAATAAAACAAGCAAAGTTAAAACAGCAAACAAGTTGGAAAGCGCGAGTTGAGAGTGTTGGGTGTGGGGATACCCTGTAAGTGCATATCAGGTCTTTCGTAAATGTAAAAACATATTTATTAGATAAAATGGACATTTTTAATATTCAGAATGAAAAATGTGTTAAATTGCAAAATGTACGTTTTTTCCTGGTAATAATTTATACACAAAATGAAAAGTTTTCTAAAACATGCATAAGGTTTTCCATTCAAAAGCTACGCTTGTGCTCATAATTTATTTACAAAATGACACAATAGCTTCAACCCTGATAACGAATTCGTATAATTTATGTATAATAATTTAACTCTTCCGCTTTTTTGAAACTACCCTTTTTGCAAAACTCAGGTAAGGTTTCCCGCAAACAAGCTACATTTTTGGTTATAATTTATTTACAATATGACAAGTTTTATCAACATCACCACACATACGTTTTTCCATTCAAAGGCAACATTTTTAGAAAACGAGAAGTTTCATCGAGATAGCTACAACATTTATAACGAATTTGTTTACTTTGTAATGAATGTTCCGCCTTTTCAAACTACCCATTTTACTGAGCACAGTTGAAGCCAGCAACAATACAACAACTGCCAGTAAACCTTTCCATCTTTCACACAAACAAACTTTAGATTTTGTTAGTTTGTCTTTCAACTTTTCGTATTGCTGTTTGTCATATTTTCATATCTCAACTCAAACTGTCGTCGATTGTTTTCGACAGCTGAACGCATCCAATAATATATATGTCTGTATATTTAATATCAGCCTGCACCTCCCCCTTCCCCTGTCTAACTGACTCCCCATTTGACACGTTTTCGCACTTATCGCCGAGATTACTTTTAGCTTTGATTGCATTTCCCTTTGCCTCGATGAAGGCAACTTCTCAACTTATCGCTTTTGGGCAAAGCAGCATTTATTGTTCGTTTGATTGCTTCATATTCAGCGTATTGGCTGCCCACCTGGCACAGAGCCACGCCCACATTTTATGCTTGTATGTTCGCGTTTTATGTTCAGCACTTTTACCGCTTTATGAATTACGCGTTGCGTGCGTGCGTTCAAAAACTTGGTGGCCACGCGGCGCATACGTAATATGGCAACGCCAACTGAAAATCCACAGCTGAAATCCACTGAGCTCACATTAATGTCTGTTACAGCTTCCCAATAGACATCCACTTGGCCGACGACTGCCCCTTCGTGCATTAATTCACACAGAAGACATAAAATTATTGCCCAGGCTCTAAATTAAATATATCGCCATGGACATAAATATTGACTGTCAATACGATTAACACCAAATTTTGAATAGAAGTGCATTTCAATAAATCTTCAGCTATAGGCGAAAGTAATATCTAAATTTAAACCTTAAGCATAACATTTTATAAATTATAAATGAATAGCAATAAATAGAAAGTAGTTTTTCCCCATATTGTTTTTTAACCAATGCACAATTCTTGATAACACTTAAGTACATTTTGTGACTGCCAAAATGTATGTTAACTGAAATCTGACAAGTGATATAAAGACAATGGCCAAAGGATCCCAGTTTGTTCAATAGAGTAAAAAGAAACGTTAGAAAACTGTTTGCAATAATAAATGTCAGAAGTTTGTTTGTTTTTCATATCAATAATAGACTTAAGCCTGTTCACTTACATATTATATTTCTCATCTCAATTTCGTTTAATTGGAGTTAATGAGAAGCAGTTGAGTGAGCCTATGCATAAAGATAATAAAGCGTAATTCACTAAACTAGCTTAAAAGTTACAAGTAACAGAGCACAAAGCCCGCTTGTGATGGACTTGTGGAGCGAAGCCTTTGTATGCCGTTTTTAGCTTGTTTCCAACTCATTTCACGCCAAAAGCTAATTATAAATTTATCGACTTTCGTGCCAAAACTTAAGACCGCACAAAGCCCCATTAATTCATAATAATAACTTGATACAAGGCAAGCAACAGCATTTCGAACAAAAGGCAGCTGCCAACGCAGTCAAACCACCCCAAAAAAAACCCCCACACCCCCCTGATACCAGCAGCTAGCTGCCCTCAGGCAGTTCAACGTTGGCGCCAGAGGGTAGGCAACAAATATTAATTAAATTAGTTAAATATGCTGGTCTGGACTGTTGACTGGGGCGTATGCCCAATGCCTATCTTGTTAATCATACACCCAGTGTGCGAGCGCTTTCAGAATGTTTCAACTCTCTGCTGCACAACAGTAAAATTACATTCATTTTCATTGTATGGCCAACGTGGGGGCGTAACCCGTTGAGGGTGGCACATGGTGCAGGGTTGTTAGTTGCGGGGGTTGCGATAAACGGACCCACGTATTTCGTGTGTAAATGCATCAGTGGAAAATTCTTATTTATTGCATTTGAGAATTGCGCCACTGTTGTTGGCGAGTTGTCTGTGTGTGTGTGTGTGTGTGTGGGTCTGTTGCTCCTTTTGGGATGCCACGCAACGCTTAAATGCAATTTATATGGATTGTTGTTGCAGCTGTTCAACAAAGCGCAACTGAACAGGCTATTTTTTGTCCTCTTTTGTATTGTACTCTTCTTATATTAAATTTAAGTCGTTGGAATGCCACAGCAAATGCAACTGAAATCACATAGAATCCAATTGAATTTGTTTGAGTGTCTGCAACGGCGTATATGTCAATTTGCCACAGTGCCAAACGTCCAACTGGAGGCAGCTGTCTCCTTACAGCAATTGCAACAGCAACAACAACGGCAACTGCAGCTGCATCTGCATTTTTCTACCGCAGTTACTTGGCTGCCTTAGCCCCAGCTCAAATCAAAACCCGTTTATTTCCTTCTTTTTTCTTGCCTTATGCCTTGCAAATCGATGGAGTTGACCAAGCAGCAGACACTGTCAAGCCTTGTTCAATTTTTCTCCTGATTTGCATACAATAAAACCAACTGCAAGAAAAACAGCAACAAGATATTGCCGCACATGTCTGCGAATGTTTGCTTCCGCTCCACATACACACACACATGAGGACGACAACAACATGGGGGCTGGGAGGTGCAGACAGTCAACAGCCCGTGGCGACGTTACAACTGAAAACTTGTAAACTGCAGTGGCATGTCGAACCGGAAGTGTTGCCTTGTGTGCCACTGTCAATTTACGACAACATTTCTGTTTGTTGTTATTTTTGTCACAGCTGCCTCGCTTATTTCATTTTATATATGGCATTGCTTTGAGTGTCGGCTTAGCTGTTAGGCATCATTAAATGAAGCGTCTCTGCCAACATTATTACAAAATTACATCCTGAAATGACATGGAAAAGAGCATACTGAGCATCGACTAGTCAAAGAGAAATTAAAATTTGCTTAAGTTGTGCTATATTGCCAAATAAAGAGTAGGTGCTCTTGAACGATTATTACTTATCATAGATTTATATTTAATTACTGCATGCCAATTTTCAACAAAAATTATATTCACAAAAGCAATAATATTATATCAGTAAAAATAATATTGACTTGGAGGCAACTTAACACATACAACACATGACTATGACCATAATTAAAAACCTACTTAAACTAAAAGAAATTCGTATACAAATTTGACAAAATCCATCCATTTATTAAGTGTTTTCCTTAAGTATTTATCATCAGCAGTATTACACACACTTTTCTAAAATTGAAGACCAAATTTCATTGCTCCCATAAATGTAATGTTTATAGACACACATATAGAGGGTAACTAATAGTCGAGCACTCTCCTACTCGTAATTTTCGTTGCCAAGTTGTGGAGGACACAAAAAATATATAGCCAAAATACCTAAGTGGCAAGCAGTCGAGGCAACAATCACAAGTACAACTTTTAATTTTGCGTGCTCATCATTTCTACATCCGCTTCAGCAAAATCATATTATAGATATCAAAAGGGAATTTAATATTTTGACAGATAAAGTACAAGATGCATTAACATAAATACACACAAAGTTTATTATTAAATGGATAATAACAAGGATATTGTCATTACTTACGCGTATTAGCACCCGCTTTGGGGCAGCTTTAAAAACGAAGTAAATTAAGGACTCGTGACTGTACACACTCAGAATTCCGTCCAGTCAGCAGGATTCAGTAGGCAGCAGTCCACTGGCCCGAACTTGCCGCATTTATCAGCGCGTATCGACAGTTGCTAATGATGTCCTAATTTCGAGATGTCACAGTGAGCGCGTAGATAAATTTTTTTAGGCAAAAAAAATATAAAAAAGGAGAAGAACTCACAGGCAAAATACAGGACAAGATGGGCGAAAGTCAATCGATGAGCGGCAGCCACAAAATGCCAGCCATAACAAATGGCCAAGTGAATTGGAGGAGTGGGAGTCGGAGTTCGATTTGGTTGCCTCTTGTCTCTGTGTCCGCAACAAAGTTGCGCGCCAGCTTCGCATGTGGACAGTTATTAATGAGTTGGCCGGCAACGCTGGACACAAAAGTGGCATTCATTAATTTCGCTGAACAGGCTGAAGGTGCTTGGTTGATTCTTTGTCTCCTTCATTTTATCGGTCTAACAGTTTCACAACAGATTAAGCTCTGCTGCTGATGCTACTTGTCTCAATGGAAACTGCGTTAAAGGTTAATCATACGCCCCGTGGCCGTGGCAAGACAGCAAAAATGCTAAGCCGCTGCTAAATTGACTTGGCTCGGCTAATCGCAATCACAATGGCAATAACAATGAGTAAGACTGCGACAATGAGAATGTGAATGACATTCGCAATGATGATAATAATGATGATGGTTCAACTCAAACTCATAATGAGACTGAGACTGAGTCTGGGGCAGAGACTGGGACAGGGGCTGAGACAGAGGCGGCGCCTCCTTTATCATTAACGACTTACATCACGTCCTGCAAGTGGTTGCTCTGCCAGCGGTTTAACGCTAATCGCATACAAATACAAGCATACATGCAAACTCAGCATACTCATACAGAGAATTGAGAAGGCGAAGGGAAGGAAGGAGTGAAGTAAACGCAGTGCCACAACATTCGCAAAATACGTGCAACTGCAAACCATCCTCATTGACTTCTGCTGCTGTCCCACTCTGTATGCAGTCTGGCTGTTTTGAATAACACGCCTCAAGGATTACGACGGCCAAGCCACATTACCCCTCCGTATAGCAAACGGCATGAATGTTTTTATTTAAATGTGATTATCTTGTAGATACCCTGTTTTAAATGTCTTAACACACATGCGGACCAAAGTTGGGGTATATTTAGATGGCAATTCCATAAATTATTTGGAATATATTGTTGTATGGCCTAACTTGAATTATTATTTATATCAACATCAATATTACCTGAACTATTTTTTAAGTTATCACATATAATATTTTTGAAATATCTGATATTATTTCATTATAATAATTATATTATTCATTCTATTATTATATTTTTATGACTACAAGCACATTGGCAGTTACATTAATTACCAGTAGTTATATTAAGTATAGTATAACCTAAAATATTATTTAAAACACCCCAATTTAATTTGATCACAAAAGCGTCAATAAATGAAATACTAGAAATACCTTCTCTCTTAAATCTGAAAATATCTATTATCCAAAAACATTTACTCTCTAAATTTCACGCTTCTAGGGTATGTAAATCAAATGGACAAGTGGCGTCTGCACTGACTGCATTTTCAATGTCAATTCGATGGCTCTTACAAATCGATTTGCAATCTCAATGCAATTGATTGGCACTCCTCGATAATGTGCTCACTATTCTGTTTTAGGATACAAGGATGCGTTAGTTATCGCCCTGGCCCTGGTCATGGCCCAACTTTAGCCTATATCGAAATGATTGTGTGTGTCTGAGTGTGTTTTCACATTGTTGGCTCTTCTACATTTGTGCACAATGAGACATGTGACTCACTTGAGTTATGTGCCACATTAACTTGCACAAGTCTTAAGTGGCTTTTAACCTTATTTCGCTTCCGCTTTCTTCGCTGCAGCTTGGCTGTGCAACACACATACGTTATTTGGGGGGTCGCTGCAGCGGCAGCTGCCACTTAGAAAACCAGCGACGAAAAGCTGCATTCGAGTCTAGACGACTACCTAAACACCTTTGTATGATTGGGCAACTAGCTAAGTAATAAATTTTTATTATTTACCAAGAAAAACTTGGTAAAACTTAAACTAAAATGTATTATTATCAATGTATAGAAAAAAGTTGTAGTTTTGATAAGTCAATGTGAATTTATTGGGCGCAATTTATTTTGCTAGCCAAACTGATTTCAAATAGCTTTTATTTAACATAAAATGTTACAGTTTTGCTTTCTCTGAAAATAGTTTAGGGGGAGATATGAAACTGGAAGCCATGAAAAATGATTTAAAATACCAACATTGTAGAAGCAAAATCGAGACCATTATTTCTTTATGGTCCACATAAATTATTTATTATTATTAAAATCACTTCCTAGATGACCTGCAGCTGACTTTGATAATGAATAATTTATGTTAACTTAAAAATATTAAAATAGTCAGAGTTTTCGCAGTTTTTCACAAAAGTATTTAACAGTTAAATATACATTTTCACACGAAACAACCATTGAGCTTAACAGACTTTTGGGAAAGTGAGAAGCCAATTTATTATGCACTAATAAGCATTACTGGAAATTTTAAAGGATTAAACTTTAAGCTGCACATATTTTTTCATCCATAGAGTTCAAGCTAAATACAATTTCAGTAGAATTACCACGCTTACTGGCTATTCATACGGCTGTAAATATCAAAACTCATGTTGCAGGCAAAACCACAAAACCAAAGGAACCTACAAAGCCGCAGATAAACGGAATCTGCTTTATATATATATACTATATATATACTATATATATACTTATATTTAGTTGAACAGAGACAGGCGTGCTCTTTATTCCAAGTGCCCAAGCAACGCGTTAGTTTCAGTCCAAGTGTGTGTGTGTGTGCGGGTGTTTCTGTGAATGAATGGGTGACTGTGTGTGAGTGTGTGTGGCTGTGAAATGTGGGCGACACACATGCGAGTCGTAAGTTTTGAGCCGCCTACAAAAGCGAAACAACTTTGTGGCAACTGTCATGCACGGAAGCCAGAGCTCATAAGCCAAAGCCAAGGCTGAAATATATGTGGAAGCAGCAGCTGCCAGAAAGCCATCAATTTATGGTTGTATCTGTAGTGATTCGCAATTTAATGCTATTAGTACATTAAACCCTCAAAGCACCGCCAACTCATTAAAAATTCGCAACTAAGTTGAGGATGCTGCCTACCGCAAATGGCAAATCAAATTAGCTAATTGATTTGTTATCAATTGCGGTTGACTTGGCTAAAAACTTTGTAAGCCAACTTCAAGTTAAAAGCTCAGTTCAACAAGTAGTTCATAATAAAGCGATTAAGTGGGGTGCTATTAAATTGAAGGAACCCCCCAATATACACACATGCCACAGCAACAGTTGCGTGTTTGAGGCGCATAAAATGCCCCAACTAACACATGTGTTCGTTTTTCTCTCTCTGTCTCTCTCTCTCTCTCTCTCTCTCTCTCTCTCTCTCTCTCTCTCTCTCTCACTCTCTCTCTCTCTCTCTATCTCAGTGTGTGTGTCTGTGCCTTGTGGCAAATTAAACAATAATATTTGCGCGTCAAACACAAATATCATGCCTCTGGCTGATTTCGGACTACAAATATGTAATTGCCAAATGGCCAAAAATTCTTGCCAACATTTTCGGCAAACAATTCACGTTCAGACAGCTAGGTAAAAGCTAACAGAACCAAAAACAAACTCCAATGAACAGCTATGTTTGCATATTATTTGCCGGCGAAACGCCATTTAGCAGATTAGGCTACTTAGATGTTGGCCTGGCATCAACACCCCATCCACTTTCACCCCAAGCCACCCGACAATATTCAAATGAGCGCTGGAGGAAACAGAGAGAAAAGAGCGGAAATTGAATTTGTAACAAGCTGAAAGACAGAAGCAGCCGCACAGCCAGCTACTAAATGTCTACTTGCATTTGTTACGCTCCGCCAACACGCGTATACTTAATGTCATGAGTAGCTGCAAATAACAAGGTGATAAATTGCCAGGCGTGTAATTAATTTGTACAGCATAAATTAGCTTAAATGTCCGAAATTAATGTTTACTTACGGCCAAAAGGGCATATAAAAAACTTTCTCTCTCGCGTTTTTTTGTTTGACAAACACTTATCGCTAAATTTGATTAGATAATAAACGCGTGCCAAAAAAAATAAAAAAGGTGCATACTAAAAAAATGTATACAACAAATTGGGCAATTTTGATTGTCGCTTTGTTCCGCTCACGCACACATTAACTTTTTCAATTAAGTTGTCTGTCAAAAAGGTGCCACAACCACACGCACATTCGCGTAAAAACACACACACACACACACATAAGCACAGGCTGGCAGCATTTAAATCAATAAAAATCAATCATACGCTGCGTAAACAGGTGAGCTGTGCGATTCCCTTTTTGAGCCTAGCACTGAAAATGTGCGCACCTAATTTAATTTGTGTCCTTAACATTTGCTTGTTGTTTTTGCTCACCATCCAAATGAAAGCCACTAAGTTAAAGTCTATGTGCATACTGCCAAATGAGGCTGGTGACAATATCAGAGGCAGACATTAAGACTACCTTGCAGCAATTCAGCATCTATATTATTTTCTAGTGCTATTTATCAACGCTGTGACATTTGACAAATTATTCTAATTTTCATATTTTAAAAGCTGGTAAAAATAAATAAATAAAAACCAATTTTTAATTATACTTTAATTCAAGTGGATATTTTCTTTTTGGTCGACTGTTAACTTATAATTACATTAATTTAGTATGTGAATCTTACCAAGTTGAACTCACACTTAATTCCCTTACGTATAGATTAAAACAATTATTGCAAAATTACTCGATTTAAAATAAGCCCTTATTTCAAATCGGCTTAACTCTTTGAACATACATAAATAAACGATCAAATTGGGTAAACGTTGCACAACGACGCCAGCATAAATCTTATTTTCATTTTTAATCTCTTGCAACACAGACACACACGTGCAAGTCAGCTACAAAGAAGCAACCACATGCAATTTATCATAGAATAATAAATCGCAGCTGGAAAATCAATTTCCACATTTCGATGCGCAAAATGCGGATGCTCTTTGGAACAATGCTTGTGAGAGTCCTGTAGCTGTTTCTGTCTGTGATGTCCACAGGAAATTAAAAATCAACTTACCATTTACATATACATTTTATGCTCCAGTTGGCCCACGCAAACGTAAAGACTGTTTTTCGCAGTGCTTCAGATATTTGCGGCAACAGCTGTTGATATCATTTGCAATTTGCAATTTGCAATTTGTCAGCTGCAATATGACAGCTGGTTTTATTGCGTTTAAAATTAGCAAGCAGTGAACTGTTGTTGCTGCCCTCGTTGACATCAGCCCCCCCTCTGTGATACATCCTGCCGCTATTTTGTGGTGAGCGTGAGCTCGGGAATATCAGAAGTTAGGCCAGGTAGACATGAGTTGGGAGAAAATGGAAAAACTTTCGCACGTACAACATCTACTTTTCTATTACTTTTCCATATGATTTCTATTCGGTTACTTTTTCTGCGACGTTCGCTGTTTTTTCTTTTCTTTTTTTCTTTGTTTGCCTCTCCCCTTCGCAGCAGCTGTGTGGCACGTTGTATTCAATTTGTTTTGGCAACAGCTTGGCACAAGTTCTATTAAATAATAAAGTCGATTTGCACAATGTTTACTACAATAACAACCAACAAGCATTTTTTTTCTTGCTTATTTATTTTTTTGGTCTTCCTTATTATTTAATGCAAATGCCATTCAAGTTTTGCACGGGAATTACCATTTAACAAAGCTCTTTAAATACACTCGAAATTGTGTAAAAAGTTTATGGGGAACATTTCTAAATCGCAGAATATTTGTTGAAATGGTAAGAGGCGAATGACAATGTTTAATCTGAGAGCTATAAATTCAATGGGCCTTCAATCAAAAGTGCTTACAAGAATTAGGGATTGTGTACAAATACCAAGGACATGATTAATCAACATGACTACCAAATATTGACAAAATATATATTTTCAAGAATAATATAAATAATAAAAATACGCATTTAGGCAGAGACTTTACTATTTCACTTATATTTTAAAATATAATTTTCGATTAATTTAATTTTAATTTAATTTTTGTTCCATTACTAAGTTAATAAAATGCAAAGCGTAAAGGAAATATTAATTATCAACATAAATCTTAGCTGGGCCAAACAAAATAAGTTCAAATGTGCGGAATACTCTCTTAGATTTTAGATCCCTCGCCAGTAGCGGTTGTAAAATCCAGAGCCATATGCGCGTCCGTCAGCTTTATGGCTGCTCCAGGACAAAATACGCATAAACAAAATGCACACACACACACACACACATTAACATCTATACACATATACATATACAAGAAGCAATTTAATTAAAATTAATGTGTGTATTTTCTGCTTGTGCTGTTTCTTCTTCATCTTCTCGCTGCTCCTGTTGCTCGCGCTCTTCATATTTCGGCTTTGGCGTTGATATTACTGCATCCGCCGCTCTTGGTCCCTCTGACGTTTTGATGGCACAACAACAACACCAACGACAACAACAATAATAACAATAACAATAACAAAACCAACAACAACACCAACAATGAACAGAAAAAAGGCCATGGTCAGCATGGAGGGACAGTTTCTGGTGCGTCAAATTTACGATGACGAAATCACATACAATCTAATTGGAGCAGCTGTTGAGATACTCAGTAAGTAGCAGCCAGCGAACACTTAACTGGTTATTACTGTAGTTGTTTGCCACATAAAACATGCCAACATATTCTTACACAGAAATACCAGCTGACGATATTTTGGAGCTGTTTGGCAAGACATTCTTTGAGTTCTGCCAGGATTCGGGCTACGATAAAATCCTACAAGTGTTGGGCGCAACGCCGCGTGATTTTCTACAGGTAAAATGTGATCATTAAACTGGAGGTACAGTCGAGCTTCTTTATAATGTACCGTAATGTAATAAATTAATTATTTATTTACAGCTAACTAACGTTTTGTAATTATAAACTAACTAACATTATTGAACAATGCCTTATAAAGGCTTCAGCTCAGCTTACCTTTCTTAATAATGTTACTAAAGTTGTTAGTTGTTGAGGTTCACGAATAATAGAAGTGCTGGAAAATTCAAAAATTTAAGATTCATAAACCAGGGAGAAATAGGTACTATAACATTTTTCACAGTACGAAACTAAATCTTAATTAGGTTAACACTGAACTCCTGCTGCTTTTATAATCATTATTAAGTTCAGCAAAATCTCAGTTATACACTGAATAATGAAAGAGAAGGTGCTGCACGGATTCCTCCTCATTACGGCAGCTTCTGCGGAATTCGCCGTGAGGGACGCGCAATCTGCTTGCATAAACTAAATCATAGACCTTTATAACTTTCATCTTCTGTAACTTCAAAGGACACGTCACAATAGCGTTCTGTTTACTCTGTAAATTAATGCTTTTAAATTTTTTTAAAAATAATTGTATAATTCTTATGCAAAGTTTAATAAATATTTATGGAAACGAATATAGCAACAAATGAACACAAACAGTAAATTGTCCATCTACCCATGAACAACATAATGAAGTGAGCAGCTTGTCCAGCATTGTTATTTTTACAATTCCATTACAAAGAAGTTCGACTGTGAGAGCGTTTACCAATCTTTAATTAAGCACATTTCGCATTTTACGCTCATTTCACATGCATCACACAGCTTCTCATACAACTAGTGGCAGCAACACCAGCAACATCCGCATCGCTTCATTTCATCGCATTTTCCCAGTGGCAATTTAGCTGCGAGTCATTTTTCATGTTGCCATCGAGTCGCTGCTCGTGGCTCATTCCCAGTCGCATTGATAAGAATTATTTTGCTTCAGTGCGCACACACCAAGACACACGCACACAAGTCAGGCTGCCATGGCCTTTTGTTGCACTCACATTTCGATTTATTTTCAATTTTTCACACTTTTCACCGCACCATCAACGTTGAACAGAAGCCAGCCACATCATCATCATCATCATCCATCCATCCATCCATCCATCCATCCATCCATCCATCCATCCAATGAGACCCATACCTTAGTCATAATGAAAAATGAAATCCAATTTTTATTGCACTTCAACGAAAATTAATAAACATGTATATAGAATTTGGATGCGTTGCACGACCATTTGGGCACCCTGTATCCGGGCATGAGAGCTCCCTCGTTTCGTTGCACGGAAAAGGACGGTGAACTACTGTTACATTACTACTCGGAACGGCCGGGTCTCGAGCACATTGTCATCGGCATAGTCAAGGTATCGAAACTGCTGTGTGGTCGACACACCTCAACAACCGCCATCCCTTAACTCCTATTATCCTCCTGTTATCTGTGTTACAGGCCGTTGCATCGAAGCTGCACGGCGTCGAGGTGGAAATTGAGATTGTGAAGCGCAAAGGTGAGCCCATCGATGATGCTGAGAAGGAGCGAGCCTTGGCACGCGAACAGCAACAATTGGACATTGAGACAACAGCAGCAACCGGATCGGATGGGAGTGCAGCTGCAACATCTACAACTGCAACAGTTCAAGTTGCTGCTGGCACTGCTCCAAATAGCGAGCACAACAATAATCACAATACCAGCAACAATAATGGTTCCATCGCCGGCAACAACAACACCAACGTCAACATCAACAACAACAACGATGGTCAGCAAATCGCCAGTGAGCTGGGTAAGCTGCCAGTTCAGGCTAACAAATTGCTTTGGTCTCTCATTATGTGCCCCATTAACCAACGGGGTATAATGATGTGGCCAGCCAATATGCTACTACTGACTATTAAGCATTTAGCTTGTTGCATGGTATTTAACTATAAATGGTAGTCGGCACAAACTAACTAATTTTTAGCTGAACTCAATCGGGCACTAGGGATTTATGCAGCAGATCGACATTGGAGTTGGCTGCGTGTCAAACTTATTCTCAAAGGGGATTAAACTTCAACTACTTCTGGCACGATAAAAAAATATTTAGCACGGCCATCACAATTTTCATTGTAATTTGTAAATCAATTAAATCGATTATGTGTTTTTTTACTAGACGAGAGTATAAGTATATATTTCTATGTGTGGGCGAATTAATGGATGAACACAATTTAAGATGCCGTCATTAAGCAAATGAAAATACGCAGCTCATTTTCAGGGGTAGTTAGGCGACGGAATAAAGGCTTATAACTCAGCCATATTCATGCAGATTCAAAATATTCAAAAAATCCGTTAAAAAGTATCTTATCTTTTTCTGCAGTATCCTGTCGAATTCAATTGTCTACAAATATTATAGTAAAGAAGTGAAAAATTTTCTCGAACTCATTTTTTTATACAGTACATTGAAAATAGTAAAATTTAATTCTATACGAATGTGTAACAATTGTCTTTTCGGAAGAGAAAAGGAAAGTCTTAAAACTCGTACATTGTATACAGTATCTGGCAACTTAAACAAGCCCAAGGCCCAACATAAAACCCATGTCACAATAAAATGAATACGAATAACGCCCAACGCAAGTTGAGCTTGTAAATGCTTAGCTGTGTGGCTATTGCTATTGCATTTGCTATTGTTAGTGTTATTGCTATTGCTATTAATCTTCGATTGTAATCGCCTGGCTCTTCCAACCCACCCACACAGCTGGCAGCGAACAATTGGCGGCCACATCGAAGGGAGCTGGCCTGATGCCCAGTGGGCCTCTTGTGCAGGATAGTTTCGATTGCGATGGCGGCAAGGAGCAGCAGTGCCTGCGCCTCCTCAAAAACAAAAGCGATGACATCGAGCGCTACGACCATGTTCAGTTTCTGATACGTGAAATCAGTGTGGCAGCCAAATCCCAGGCAGATGCCAAGAAGGATGAGGCAGCTGCGGCCACCGATGACATGGAGTTTCTCTGCGAAGGTTAGCTTTTCTCTATTAATTTGGCTAATTGCCAGGCTAATCGGTTAAAGCCTCGTTGTAACCATTTTGTGGATCACCTTACAGCACCCCTCATCTCGCCAGCGACATTCTGCAAGGTGTTCCCCTTCCACCTAATGTTCGATAGACAAATGAAAGTCGTGCAGGCCGGCAAGGCCGTTTCCCGCGTTATACCCAGGTGAGTGGGAATGGGTGTGGGCGAAGGCCAGCCAGCCCTAATGGAAATTGCCCCAAACCCATTATTGGCCATCTTGTTTGCGATTTGCCATTATTACTGTTTTCATTTCCCCCTTTTTTTATGCCCGTTCACTTTTGCAATAGAGTGGCCGAGGAGGACTGCTCACTGATAGAGGTAGTAGAGGCCATCCGACCACACCTGCAGCTCACATTCGAGAACGTTCTGTCACACATAAACACCATCTATGTGCTCCAGACGAGACAGGGTGCCATGAGCAGCCGGCACGAGCAGCGATTTCTGAGACTGAAGGTAAATTTTCTTTTTCCTTTTGCTTGCCTCAACAGCTGTGTCTGCCCAATTGGCCGCATTGATTTTAGCATGCGGCCACACACACACACACACACTTCTATAGGGACACTTCCACACAGACAGACACAACCACATTAACATAATGAAATGAATATACAAAAAGACCTATTAACCGCAGCCGTCGCCATTGAAATTGAAATTGAAATCGCTCTGCATTAAATTTTATGCGGCTTGCCGTTTTATGATAATTGTCTCATATCCAGCTCTTTACTCAGCCCTGTGTACATACTTATTTTCCAGGGACAAATGATGTATATACCGGAGACAGACCGCATATTGTTTCAGTGCTATCCCAGCGTCATGAACTTGGATGACTTAACTAAGTGAGTAAAAAACAAACCATTACGGAATGTGTTTTAAAAGTCTTGAGAATAAATACTCAGATTATTGATTCAATTAATTAAGAATATATTATTTGCAATACATAGAACGTAAGAATTGTTAAAAGTAATCCGATTTATACTGATTTTTTACTTTTGTCTAATCTTAATTTATGAATGATGTATTGATATAAAAAATATAATATTAGGAAACATGCTCACTTCTAACCAGCCTCATAGTTTGTAATTTTAAGCAACATATTTCAATCAAATAAATCAATAATAATCAAAAATAATCAAACTGTCCCCAAAGTTGATAGTTTCCAAACAAAGCAACTCGCCTCAGGTATTTGCCATTTCTCATAAAACAAAAACCACAGCATGACAATATTCCAATTTAGACACAGAATTTTGCAGCCTCTCATATTTTCACCCCGCATATATTATTTATGTATTTGGATATTGTTAACAAATGAAAATAAATATTTTACAGCCTGTTTGGATTCTACATAGCAGTCTGTTCTTTGTGGAGACATCTTCTTTGCCATCACAGACCACAAAAGTCCTTTGGGGTAGTTCTTAAAGCTTTAAAATGTACTGGTTTTATTGTAGCGTAGATTTATAAAGCAGCAGCTGTTGTTTATTATTTGTGCATTTAAATTGAAAGTAATGGCAAATATCCCGCTACAATTTATTGGTGACAGTAAATAAGAATTGTCACACCTGGCTGTAAGCCCCCCGTAGCACTCTAATACACACACACACACACACAATCTTAAGCTCGTCTAGTGTTGTGTACATATTTTATTTTATTCAATTTTATTTTTGATTCCGCCTGTATATAGAATTACTCTCCATCTCTATATTTATCTATCTGTCTATAGAAAGGGACTGTACATTTCGGATGTGCCGCTGCATGATGCGGCCAGAGATTTGGTGCTGCTATCCGAGAAATTCGAGGCCGAATACAAATTGACCAAGAATCTGGAAATGCTGACGGATAAGCTGCAGCAAACGTTTCGCGATCTGGAGAGTGAGAAGCAGAAAACGGATAGGTAAGAAAAATGCTGCAAAGCATAGCCAAAATTGAAAAACACATTAAGGCGTTGTAAAACAAAGAGCGTGGAGCAACGCAAAAATCGTTGCATGCTTTCGGGCGCGAAATTGAATTGAAATTACTCGAACCATTTCTTTCCATTTGTTTGTCATTTGCTCCGCTGCGACTGCTACTCAACCTTCACCCCGTTCACCACCTGACTGGACACCAGGCTACTCTACTCGGTGCTGCCCAAGTCTGTGGCGAATGAGTTACGACATCAGCGTCCAGTGCCGCCCAAGCGGTAAGCTTTAGCCCCTAAGCATGGTTCCAAATCCCAATTAGAGGTGAGCGCGTGTCGTATTTGGTGAACACTGTTTTGAAGGATATTAAAAATAATATAAAACGATACAAGAAAAACAATTCAATTTTAGTATTTTATGGATGGAACAAAAAATTGTTATTTTTAATTTCTTTCATAATTTTCAGTATATATTACAATTAAATAAAATAACTAAATAAAAATAATAATTTTAAATAACGTCAAACCAACAAATATTTCAGAAACTCAAAACAAAATTATTGTATTAAAAAAAATATATTGCAATAAATAAATATTTTAAAACGCTGACACGCGCTCCTCTCTAATCGTGGAGTAAGAGTTATCTGCCAAATGGTTATTAACAATTTGCTATTTGCGCAATTTATTTCCTGTACATACTTTTATATATATATATATTTTGACAGCTACGACTCGGTAACGCTCATGTTCTCCGGCATTGTGGGCTTTGGCCAATATTGTGCAGCCAACACGGATCCCGAGGGTGCCATGAAAATTGTGAAAATGCTTAACGAGCTCTACACGGTCTTCGATGCCCTCACCGACTCCAAGCGCAATCTGAATGTCTACAAGGTGAGTGCTTTCTATATATACTTATGTATATACTCTAGGAAACATTATAAATATCCATTGAATACTTGGCACGGCGCTGCTCTAATGGCTGTCAAAATGTTGCCATCAGTCCGACAAGTAATTACAATTTTGTACTCTGGCTACAATTTACTTGGCAACATTCAGGTCAGCTGTCAATTAACCAGGCAGCAACTAAGTATTGCGAATTCACAATTTTCAATATTCACGCACAAGTTTCTATATCCTTTCAGGTGGAAACTGTTGGCGATAAATATATGGCCGCATCCGGTTTGCCAGATCTTTGCGAGGATCACGCCAAGTGCATGGCACGCGTCGCATTGGATATGATGGATATGGCCAAGAATGTGAAAATGGGCTCAAATCCAGTAGTGAGTTGAAAAAAATATATACTTTTATACACATTATATAAATTTGAAGAATATACAAAAATGTAGTTATCATTTTTGTGGCTTCCACTGAATATTCTTTGTTATTGTTGTCGGTTTTCTATCCAATAAATTGCCCGAAATGAGAGTCGACCAAAATCTCAATTACCAAAAATCGTAACGTAACTCGATACTGACATTAAATGGTCAATTGACTTAGCTATTCAATAGTTAGCCTTTTGAGAGGCTTTAGCAAACTATTTGACATTTTGGTAAATGTTTTATTAACACGATTAAATTGATCCTTATTTAATCCAAGCTAAGCCTAAAGCAAACTTTCAGAAACAATCTTAAAATGATTCGCTAATTTATGAGAAAACTTTTTAAGAATGTTTGCACGTAAAATTTGAGTATATTTTGCAGCAAGTTGCAGCTGTCTGTTGCACACTTCGACGACTATGACAGTATTAAATGAATGCGCAACTAATGTTCAAAGTTTTCAAGTTTTCATCTGCCTTCTAATTGTGCGCACTGAAAGCATTTGAAAGTTGACATCCGCCGCTGATTTTGCGCTTTCTGTGTGTATCTGCAACTTGAACAAGTTGCGCGCAATTTGTTGCTTAAATGCATTTGAGAAGCGGAGCGGCAGCAACAAACTCAATAGTGCATAAATATTAATGGGGCGCAAACAAGACCAAAAATCTCATGAATGGCTTGCACGTAAAACATTAGCAAGTGTGCAAAAAGTAGAGAAATAAAAAATAAATTGATGCGCTCGCAAAAAGTTGTGTCAAACTGTGTAAATTGCTAAAATTAATTCGAAATGGATGACACCATGTCAAAAGACAGAGCAGCAAATTGTGTGGCATGCTCAGGCTCTCTAGCTCCCTCTCTCTCACTCTGTCTCACTCTATCTCACTCTTTTGAGTCCTTGGCTGCCTTTGGCACTTGACCGTCAACTGTCATCAACTGCGGCCTGCTGCAATTTCTATACCCTGTACCAATTTCGAATAGGCAAAACGGGTGTCAAGTGTATATAGCAGCCAGAGATATATTTCTTCAATAAAATGAAACTAATTATTTCCAATTTTGAGTGCATAAAAGATTAGTTAAAAAAAAAATGCTTTATATATTATACTTTTCTGGGTATATTTTAGTCGCATACTCTCGCCAGGAGCATTCTTGCCAGTTATTTTTTTTTTTTTTTTGGGCTTAAACACTTTGGCTGTGAGTGGCTTGAGCTTAAAATATACCAGAGATGGGTATATGTATGTATATAGAGAACTGTACGCACTGAGGGGGAGACGAGAGGGATGTCCACTTGATGGCATCCTTCAGAATTACAGCAGCCAAGCGGCGTCGACGCCGACGTCAGCATTGTTATACGTGTAGACAATGCTTGTGGATTGTCACTCACTTTGAGTATATGTGTGTGAGTGTGTGTGTGTGTGTGTGAGTGTGTGCAACATGCCATAACCACATACATACATACTCACATATAGGAAGAGTGCGAGCGAACAAGTCGTCCTCGAATGTTCAGCTTCGGCTTTTCTGTTGTTTTTCTTGTTATTGCTGTTGCTACAATTCTCATCCCGTTTTTTGGTCTTTGTTTGCTGCTTTTGCCCCAGCTCCCCCTTGTGCCTTTATGCCTTTGGGTCGACTGTGTCTTAAGCCATCTTATCCATTTCATTCGCTGTGTTGCAAGCCACGTCTGCAGTCAACTGCTGCGGTTGCCACTATTTCATATTTTGAGTGATTGCTTTTGGTAATATAGCCAGGACACCGGTAACCGGTATATGCTTCAGCCCAACAGATGGTTGCACGCAATATTTGATGCATATGCAGCAGTCTGCTGATGCAAACGACACTTGCCACTGGCAAAGCAAACACAACATCAGCAAAAACCAAATCAATGGATAACGACAGGCAGACAGACAGATATCGTTTGGCATTTGACAGGCGAACGAGGCAACTTTGATGGATGGCTCCAAATGCAATTAACAAGACCCACAGCGGCTCTTGGCAATGTTGCCTCATCCATTTCTCGCTTCATTAGCTGCTGATAACAAAAAACTAACCGCACTCGAATGGCTGCAAAAACAATGAAAATGTAACACAATTCGCCACCCATCCCTTTTTCCCCCACTATGGGCGTTTTCCATTTATCATTTTATGTAGCCAATTATGCAATGATATTTTCCAAGACAAAAGTTTTCCATTCTTCTGCTTCTTGCTAGTCATCTTTCCATGCTTTTGTTGGCAGCAATGAAATCAATAAATATAGCTGCAATTGTTCAGACAAAGTTCAGCTGGCATATCTTAAACTATTGAGGACATTAGCTGTCTATAGGGTATTTGGGGGTATATAAAAAATAGATATACATAAACTAAAATAATAAAATATAAATTACATTTATTAACCAAGTAAAATATTTGTCGTCTATGAAATCAATTTACAAAATAAAGTAAATAATATTTTTACAAGTAGTTACACGTTATTTTAATTGTTAAATATGTTATTCTATAATTATATACCACTATTTTTGCTAATCATATTATCCCCATTTTTGCAAGTACCAGTTATTTAACTAAAATAAAATACTCACATTTCGAAGAAGAGCAATTCCAAGTCTCTGGGAATTTTCTCGTAAATGCTGGTCTTGTTTACAGAGAAAAAAATGGAAACAGAAACATAAATAGAAATAGAAAACAGTAAAGAGTAAAGAAACGAGAAACACTCTCGAACTAAACTCACTTATCAAAATTGCATTTACTGGCCGCATGGTTGGCCTGGTATTGATTTGATTCAGTTACTCACTGTATCAGTCAAGCTGCTGCTGCTGCTGCTGCTGCTTTGTGTTTCTAAAAATACACATCCATAAAAACCTTGGCTTCGCTACTCAATGCTGTCCAAACGAGTGGAGAAAAGATTTCACAAGTTCCACCCACTCTCGCACTAATGTAAGAGCTCAATGCTTCTGTTCTACTATCGGCAAAACTAAAACACGTAATTGGTGCAGCGTAATAATATTGATACCCTGTGTCAGATCACAGCAGAAAGAGAGTATTGTGTAATATCAAATTTTCTTAAAATGGTTACTGCTATGTTTATAATTATTATATAAGCAAGTGTTGTACAGTCCAAATCACTAATACTTCATGCATCGAGCACATTCCTGCTTATTTTCAAACCGAATATCCATGATTTTGGCTATTTTTGCTTAGAAAATAGTCAACATTTTTCAGTTTTTGCTTTAATAATTGCAAAAGTGTTTCTGCTTCTGTGCAATTAGAAATACTATAAGTCCAGCACTCTTGATTAATTTATTATTTTTGCAAGGGTAGCTTTTCAATGCCAGACTTTGAAATACTTTCCACATATGTTACACACGATAGCTACACACACACACACACACACACACACACACATACACGCATATATATATAAATAGATATATGTATCTTCCTGACCATTTTTGGCAACGTCACCTAGTTAGGATAGTCGCTTTTTGCTCTTTTGGGGGGAGCATTTGGTTGTTAGCACTTTGTCGTAGCCGCAGCTCATTTCGTTTTAAATTTAATTAAAGAAAACTTTTGCACACCACAGCAGCGGAGGGGACAGAGGCAGACAGACAGAGGGAGGCAGAGTCAGTGGCAATGGCAGTGGCAACTGCAACTTTTTCCAAGTAATTGTGGTAACTTTTCGTCGGTTCGGCTTGAAACTTGCAACTTGCTACATTTTCGTACAGAAAGTGAGCCATTACTGTTGGCTTTTCTTTGGCTCTGAAACTTTATTGGGAATATCAAGTGTTTGACTTGGTAATCGGCGAGTGGCACATATATTTCATTACTAACACACATATTATAAATTGTTAAACACTAGAAATTTCACAGTTTACAGATTGTAATGTTGTACTCTTCTCTAAATATACCCCATACAGCAAATCACGATTGGCATCCACTCGGGCGAGGTGGTCACCGGTGTCATTGGGAATCGTGTGCCCCGCTATTGTCTCTTTGGCAACACAGTCAACCTGACGAGTCGCACAGAAACCACCGGTGTGCCCGGTCGCATCAACATCAGCGAGGAGACCTATCGGTGAGTTTGCGAGTACAAAACACTACTTAATAGCTAGCTAGCTAAGCGTTGAGGGTTGAGGGCTCTTCTTCTCATTGGCCCCAGTGGCCGCCACATAGGCGGCCACAGCCGCCTGTTTGGCCTCCTCGGTGATGGCGCCATCGCTGGTGGCCACAAAGGCAGCGACAGCCGCCTTCTCTGCATCGGTGACCGGCTCCAGCAGCTGAAATTGATTCTCGCTCTCATCATCCGAATCGCTCTCTTCCCCGCTGCTGTTGATGGTCTCCAATCTCTGCATGGCATTTGTCAACTTGTCCATTCGATTCGCTTGCGAAGGTAGCGGTTGCTGCTGCTGCTGTGGCTCCTGCATCTCTGGTCCGTCCAGCTCCTCGGTTAGGTCAATATAGCGTTGCAGTCGCAGCGGCAACCGCAATGTATCGATGCCATTTGGGAGCTGATTACATTCCCGCAATATATCACGAATACGACAGCTGAATCGTGGGCGAGAGTAATAAGAAAGAAGAAAATTCTCAGTAGTCGATATATAATTAAAAATTGTCGCTTAAGTGAACCGGAAATTGGAAACATTATTTTTAGTGCAGTCAGTATTGTAGAATCATTATTTTTATTATACATAATAAAATGAAACAGCTTTTGAGGAAACGTTTCACCACAAGTTCTTGATCTAAAGTTTAATCCTGTTGAAACTTGATGTAACTGATTAAATTATTATAAATAATTTTATCACTTGTATTTATATTTAAGAAATTTATTTTAATTATTAATTTAATTATTATTAAAAATTTTTTAATTTACATTTATTAGTTTTTTTTATGATAATTAAATTGTATATTTTTTAAACTATAAATAGACTTGTTATTAAAATTGTTTAATTTACATTAATTTGTTTATTTATGATAATTAAATTGTATATTTTTTAAACTATAAAATAGACTTATCTACAAGTTAAGAAACTCGCATATTCGTTTTCACTTTGACATTTTTTCGCGCTTGCTTCCTGTCAATCTGAACAAGTTGCATATTTAATAAATTAATTTAAGTTTCACATATTAAGCTGATATAGAAAGCAGCAAAAAATATATATAGTCAAAAAATGAGCAGACAAAACGGAGCAAAGTTCAGGTGCTTAAAACTTTTGTTGTAGCAGAATTTCTATAAACTTTACTTTTGCTTACAAAGTTGCGCTCTTTTCTGTGCAGCACTCAAAACAGAAACAAAAACTAAGACAAACTCACAAACAAAAAAAACAGAATAAGAGAAGTTCAAGTACCGGAAATTGTGAGCGTATTTTTTTTTTACTTTTTCCTTATTTTATTCGTGTACTTTCTCACTTGGTTCGGAGGCAATCAAGCGTCTTTCAGGCATAGTGAAAGCTGTTTTATCAAGACAACCCGCAGCAAAACTTTCTATGTGAGTGCACATGAGTATGCGAATTTTTGTGTGAAATTCTTTAAAGTTGAAAGAAAATAGAGAAGGGGAAAGGGGAGATTTTGACATCATAAAACGCGACATTAGCTTTAAAATATGCTAATCTGTCGCTTAAGCTGTTCGACGCCATCAACAGTTGCCTGCTCGGGGCTCAACTTTTTATGGTGCCGTTAATTTGTGTTGTCAACATTATTGAGGGCTGCAAATGATGTGCGCCTTTTGTTTTTGGTCACTTTATGAGCCGCCACCAATCAACACAGCCAGTCCCCAAGCGTCAGCTACTAAGCGACCATAAACAAATAAAAACCACTCCCAGCTTCCGCAATATTGGCTTAGACTCTTGAATTTGCCTGAGCGGAGACTTGTGACATTAATGAGCAGAAATTGAAATCTAGCGCAGTGCTTGCATAGCTAAATAAATTCCACTCGCACAAGTGAAATAAAAAAAACAATGATGCAGAAAGCGCAGCAGCAGCAATAAAAACCGGATTCGCAATCGACAACTAAAAATAAGCGTCAATCCAATTGCATATATGCAAATGTATACGTGTTGAGTTCAGAGAGACATACATATATATAAATCCATATACATTACACATTCCCGTTCAGCTTACTCTAGTCCGCTTTAGTACTATGCAAGTGAAGCTTTTCACAGTGCGGACAGGAGAAAAAACTGGCAAATAGTACGTAGGAAAAAAATAAAACACAAATGGCGAAAGAATGATTGACTAAAGTTGCCCTATAAACTAACTTAAATTGCACACACTCTAATCTGCTACTGTTGTGATATTTATTTAATGTCTCTACAAAACTGAACAACTAACTTCTACGTGTGTGTGAATCTAAAGAGATGTTGCCTCGTCGTCTACTTCTCCATGCCCAAGATGAACTATTTAGCAGCATAGCCTTATCGAACCCATTTCGGCTTACAGGGCATATAAAACACACACACATAGTCCAAGTGAATTATGGGCGGTTGGGGTAGGGTGCCAAAGTCGTTTGCGATTTTTATGTGACACGTGAGTTGGCAAATGGCAAACATGCGAACCATATACAATAATAACGGAACAAGTTGTGGGTCAGAACGTTTGTCAGCTGCACTGAAATCCGATCCGATACGAAAATGGGCAACGGACCAAACTTTTGTGCTAACTTATCAAATTAGTAAATAGGTTGACAGCTTATCGATTAAATACCGAGTACTAATCAAATTTGTAACGTAATTCAATTAAATTTGGCCAACAGCTGTTGGGCTAGTTGGAGTCTATGCGCTCATATCTTTGGTATGGATTTCACGCAACTTTGCGCATTTGCTTAAGTTGCGACAAAGTCGAATGGTCGCAAGGGCCATGCTAGGGCCACAAAATTGACTTAATAGACAAAAGACAAAGCGAATTTGCAGTAAGCCTCATCACAAAAGCGGCCAAAACAAAAAACCAGTAAATGTTCTTGATAAAAGTTGCACAATTTCACGTCGACAGTTGCCGCTGTGACAAACTGTCTGTCAATCAGACGCCGAAGTGGAGGCGACTCTCGGCTGCTTTTTGTGCTTATTAAATTTTCCAGGCTTATCGCAGGGAAAACTGTAAAAGCCGTCACGGCAGGCGTTGAGCAACAGCCAGCAAAAGCATCACCAAAATAATTGAATAAAAAACAATGTCTAACTTCGTTGCCAACCGTCAGCAGTCCACACTGCTTACAGAGCTGTCAGCCCCTCCCATCGCATTTCTCTCTGTGTATATTTCAAAGACAAACGGACAGTAGGCATTGGTATAGGGAAATTCGGTTTCTAAGTTGATAATTACCGGCAGAAATGACGCAAAGTCGGCACGCCGTAGACCTGTTCCTTGGCAATGATTTTATCCCTTAAGAGTTGTATATAGCGCTCGAAAAAGAGTTGCCGTCTCTCCCCATAATTTGAAGGCTGTAAAGAGAAAAGATGACAAGTAAAGAGTTAAGTTTTTGGCAATAAAGACAGACAGCTGATGTCCCGCATGTGAAGCTTGTGTCATTTGCCAAGCAATTGATGAAGACATTGTTACCAAAAACACAATCGCCTAAAATCACAATCGCTATGAAAAAAAAAAAAATAAATAAATCAAAAAATAATTAAATAATAAACTAAAAATGCACTTACTTATTAAATAATTTTCAATAGAATAGAAATTAAAAATTTGTAAGACTTGAAAAGTTTAAAGTTACTTTGATCAAAATATATTAAATACCAAACAAAATTAAGAATTTTCTTTAAAGTTGAGTGCATCACTATTTTCTGCTTCACTGTTACTGTTCACATGAATTGAGAATGTTGCCACTCACCAGCATAAAGGGTATTTCAATCATGGCCAGATTGCGCATAAGTATGTTGAGGCAGAGAACTAGCTCGTAATTGTAATTGCGTCCATCCTCGATAAGTTTGTCGAGCAGCGCCATTATCACGGAGGTGCCACCGTCTGGTGGCAATGGGGAAGCACCGTATCTGCAATGATAAGCGGTCACGAAACTGCGGCTAACTGCCAGCTACGTGCAACGAGCTGCTTGCCAGCTGCCAGCTGAAGCACGTAGTTGGTTGGGTTGCGGTCGGAGTCGAATGCTCTGCGGCTGTTAACTGTAATTTGTAGACGACATTTCTCAACCTGCACTCAAGTGGGTGGTGTTGTGGTTTTGGGTGGTGGCTCAAATTTGTTATCCCATTCCAGTTTGTGGACAAAGACAGGTAACTGGTAATAAATGTTTCTTGCGCTGATAAGCACAATGTGCAAATGAAATAATGAACTGTGCACAGTTCGCGGTCATGTAGTTGATATCCTGTCATATACACACATACACATACATACACAGAGGGAGAGAGAGAGAGAGAGAGAGAGAGAGAGACTGAGAAAGAGAGAGAGGGGGGGAAACGGAACCAACGTTACGTATGATGTACTGTGGTAAATTGCAAATGAAGTGCAAATGTGGCAAATACGGCAAATGTCGCTCCACGGCAAATAGTTAATGTTGAACCACATCAGCATTGTCACATTTTAAATTGGAAATGTTTGTCACGATTTTTGATTAGGCTTCATTTTCTTTTCATTTGCATTTGGCCCCGATAAGCTGCTTGATGTATTATAATGAATTTATATAAGCACCCAGAGAAACATTTTGTATAATGAGGGTATTTCCACTCATGTACATGTATATTTAAATCAAAGGTGTTCTTTAACTTAGCGTAATTCTTGTTGAATACCAAAGTGAAAAATTATAAGAAAAATATCTATTCAAGCTTTAAAAGAGATAGAAAATGTTTTTTATACTAGCTAAACATTTTTAATTCAGCTTTTCCAATATAAAAAATGGACTACAAATTATTATGATCATTATTAAAAAAATAGATTCAAAATAAATAACATTATTACAATTAAATTAAATAATCAAACATAATCACTTATTAAAAACGAAGATATAAAATAATCTCTATTCAATATCCAATAAATTAAAACATTTCGTTGAGTATATAAAGGAAATTATATATTTTATATACTTCAAACAGATAGAAAAATATGTGAAAATATGCATGTTCCTTATACAGCTTCATATTTACAACCGTATAATTTTCGTGAATTTAAAATGAGAATGCAACTAAGCAAAAAGTTGCACGCAAATGAAAAGCACAATTTATCGGAAATCAGGCAGAAGGCTACAACAACAGAAATAAATAACAATAGATAATATACAATAGACTGATAAGCGACCCCATAAACATCCCTCCCTCTTCCATTTGTATATCAATCGTTGGCATTGCATTTTAACCAAGCAATTCACGTATCCCGACAACTCGATGCAGACTATTTGAAAACTGACTATAAATTGCCAAGTAAATAGCGAGGACTGGTATGAATAATTGAATAAATGACAAAATTGCATTATACAATTTAATATCCACATATTGAGATCAATATCTATATCACATAACAACATTTACTACATAGTTGTGACTGAAGTTTGTGATTGAGATTTTGAGTTGCGTTTAAAGTTATATTTACCACAATGCTTGAGGATGGTTTAAACTTTGGAGAAAAAGCGTACGAAAATACTTAACAAGCTATTAAATTAATACCTTACACTTTCCTCAGAAGCATAAGATTAATTACAATTTGCCCTTATTTTGACACTCAAGATTTCTAAGCAAGAATTGGTTTCAGTGACAAATGGTGTTTAAATTTTGAGAAGATGCAGTGTCCGATTACTTGAAGACATTAAGATTCACGCACAAGAACATAATAATTTAATAAAATATGATTTTTAACCAATTATATACGATAATATTCAATACATTTTCGAACTCAAATTCTTTAAAATGTTGATTTATTTTATTGTAGCAGCTGGGGTTCTATTTTAGAGCAGATCAAGGGTACTTAGAGTTGGCAGACTTTGCAATAACTTGTGAGTTTGCTGCTTTGATTGCAGACGCCATTTCTGATTTCTTTTTATTCTCTTTGACTGGAATCAATATTACAATTTAATGCAAAGCATACTTTTTGGCGCAGCATCAAAAATTGAAAACGCTGCATCCGTTGCCAAAAAACAGCTGAACATGCAACAAACAACAAGAACGAGAACAAAAAACAAGAACAACAACCACACTGATAAGCAATGCACATCGAGCACTACCCAGTTATGCGACAATAAATTGCCAACCGCAGAGGCAGCGATGAGCTGAACGCATTTTCAAGGCTGAGAACCATTTTAAGCTATAATTTTCCCAGCTGCACTCAGATAAAAAACTTTGTTCCAAATTAAACATGGACGGAAGTCCTAAGATTTTATTTGTCTACTTAAAATCAAACTATCCTGCTATAGAGCGAATTTCAAGAACTAAATTTTGTATTTCAGTTTTAGATGAGTTCATATGTAACGTTTAAGCATAAAAGGAATCATACTTAACTTAATTTTAATCAACTAGAAAAGCTTAAATAAAATCGGGCTTCAGGAAAAAAAGAACCCAAAATAACAAATACTTACTGTTGTCCACAATATTCTGACAGTTGCCTGCTTTTGAGCACAATGAGCTCCACATTTTTTGTATGTGCACCAATGTGGTTGTTGTTGTTGCTGTCACTGCTGTTGACTGCACACGCGTAAGTTTGTGGCAGGCAGGCTGCCTGCGTCGGCCCTGAGACAGAGTGGAGACACACTCGCGTCGCCTTGTCATGCAAATTCGCTTTGGCAGGGACTTTCATATTTAATGTTAATATTTGCATCCGAGCGGCGGGTGGCAATGACGTTGTCAAGGGGGCGTGTCATTGTCAGTCCAACCACTTGATTATGCTAAGCGTTGCATAGAGTTTTATGTTGCATACATTAAGGCAACTTGCCCATCACTCTCCCTCTCTCTCTCTCTCTCAGTCATTCTTCCAACTCACCAAGTGCCATCGTGTTTTGCATATTTTTTGCGCTAATTGAAGTGGCTGACAAAACACAAATCCCCACTACTTGCTCCCTTCATATCCTCACCTGAGCAGCAGCAGCAACAATTCGGGCGCATTTGCTTGCAACGCAATGCGGAGTGGCGATGAACGTCCACAGGACTCGATGGGTACATCAACGAATCTGCAAAAATGCCAGATAAATACTTAGTTGGTTAGATATGACCAGATAAGTGGCTTTAACAAGAAACACCGACTGCTCTGCTGGCTCTGTGACCCAGAACAATCCTTGACAGGCAGCCCAAAATGAATTCGAGTTTTGGGAGCAGGGAAGCTGGAAAGCAGGGGCTAACTGCTTACTGCCAAAAGAAAATAAAGATGCTCGCTTGTTGCTTTTTGCCTGTCGCCTCTTGTCACATTTTCGGTTATGTTCTGTTTTTTTTTTTTTTTTGGTTTTACTACCCTTGCAGAGGGTGCTTTTATTTTGTCGTGAAGTGCGTAGTTACATTCTCGGCCTGCAGTAAATTTTGCAACAATTTACATTTTAATAACACCAGAAATTTTATATGTATCATTTTACATTTTATTTTATGTGTTACATTCTACATTTTTACTTAACGATTCCATTTATCTTCACATTAATTATTTTTCATTTATTTAATTTAATGTTCTTAATATTTTTTTTGTTTAATTTTAGTCTTGTCTACATTAAGTAAATAAATAATATTAAAAAATAATCCAGCAATAAAGGCAGAGGCGATATATTTGTCGAAATCTGACTGATCATACTACTATAACATATAAATTAACAAGTTGCAAGACAAGTTCTTGTTTTAAAACTTATCTTTTTGAGACAAGTTATCTTAATCCTCCAGGTCACAAGACGGCCTAAGTTTATTGTCGCAATTATTGGCTTATCTCGAAAGCCCACAAAAAAGTCGTTGGCACTTTTATCTTTATCTTGAAATTTCTCCTTTTCTAAAAATAAATGTATTTTGCCACATTCATCAATTGTCAACTTCACACGACTCTGACAGCTAATCTAATCATCAGCATGTATGGCAAGCGCTACAAAAAATAAATTGATGGGATTCTCCAAGTTAGTTTTCCAAAAAAAAATTTGGCAACACGAAAATTTTATAGCGAATAAGCAGGCACGAGAGGGTTAATTTATTAATTTAAAAATAGATTGCTATGTCAGTGTATGTAAACTTCTGCTTGACGTGTGTAGCTCTTCATACTTCACTTTTTTTGTGAGTTCTGGTCTCTGGTCTGTAAAATTGTCCTTGGGGTGCAGAGCTTCAATATTGCGTATACTCAGAGCTGTTAGAGGGCGTTTAGCTCCATTGAGCCATTAGCATGTACACCGTATGCACTTCAAGCGCTTTGCGCCACATGCCAGACAAAGAAAATCATACAACTGAGTGTGTGTGTGAGTGTGTGTGTGAGTGTGTTGTGCGTTTGTATGTTATTTGCTGTGCTGCCGTGCTGGCTTTAATGTCTACGCATAAAAGTGGGAAAATAAAAGCCCAAAAGCCCCAATAAAGCGACAGCAACGCATATGCAGGTGATTTACCTACACACACACACACACAACACACACTTTCAGGGACACAGCACTGTTGAGCAGGCAAAAAGCGAATTTAACGTTCTACACACTTTTAGTTACAAAGTTCTGAGCAAATTAATTTACAGCTTAGCAGCACTTTGGTCTGTCCAGTTAGCATATTAAAATTTACTTTGTGACCAAGCAATAATAGTGAATAAAATTAGAAATTATGTTACAAGTACACAGGAGGCTAACACCAGCAGCTTAAGCAGCAGGTAGTAATTTAACACATTTCTCTCCACTTATGCTACTCATAACAAGAAAGTGTGTTTCCAGTTAGATCCTATAATATGCATTTAATTATTTATGCAGAGTTTCAAAACTTCCAGACACTAAACATTTAAAAGTCTTAAAGAAGCCCTGCTTAAAATGTGCTAATTATTAAGAACCGTTTATGGTTATTATAGATAATGTGTGCATCGTTTCTCAGGGATTATTTTACATTAAACGAAACAGTTTATAATAAAAACTAGTATTACTATTATGATAACTACTTTGTATGTGGTGGCAGAAGCAACGTTGCAGTCGGGCGTAAGCGACTGCAGAATACTCTGATTTACATTAAAATTTTATCGATGCCTGACGATGGTTATCTTTTGTGACTCTAGCTCAAATACTGTCGAAGATATAGGTATTTCTGATTTGAAGAGATGGAGGGGCTTGTGATATTGGGGCAGAACCTGGCCGATGCCGATCTCTGAAGTAAGTTACCAACAAGATGTGGATAAAATTTGATGAATTCAGTTTAAAAATTGTTCGAGTATATTTTCCAAGAATCAAGTTACTAGCTTAAAGGCTATCTAATGCTAAGACTTAGATTAGGATTCTACGGATTACATTTAATCTTACTCTGCTGTCTTTTTCCATTGAAAAATAAATAAAACTAGAAATACAAATTTTAGATTTTATAAAATGTTTACATCTCTACTATTAAATTGGGCAACGTTGCGTATGCGTAACAAATATTTGCAGTTTGTCTACTGAAGTATAAAAAACACCTTAAAAAATTATTATATTAATTTTTTTGAATATACTCGAAATAATAATAATTTTCGATTTCATCATTTGCTTGCGTCTTTGCGATTCAATTCAATTGGGCAACGTTGCGTATGCGTAACAAATATTTGCTGCTGGCCTAATAAAGTGCAATTAAAAGTGAAATAAAAAGAAAATTACGCATTTTACTCTTATTTTTGCTTATAAAATCCAATCTTTTATATTTGTCTATAAGACAAGTTGTAAATATTATATGGGCAAATTCATTTAGGTATGAATCTATTTATACTCTATATATACGAAGACATGTTACACATTTGTGACGTTGATTTGTGCTACTTTTAGCGGCACTCAACGCCAATGTTTATAGTGACATTACTCGCCTCCACACACACACAGACAAACACACACATACACATACACTTGCAGATATTAATGCTTATTCATTTGTGTTGGTGTTTTGATGGAGACACTGCTTAAGCTCGAGCGTCAAATGAGAGGGCATCATAAATGTGCTCCTAATGTTTGCCAGACAGCTTGTCTCATGCTTGTGTGTGTGTGTGTGCGGTCGTGTGTTTGTGTATGTGTGTGTGCGGGCGTGTGTATTTCAGCGCTTGAGTGTTGGCCATGTGCGCTTATTACACGCATTTTTGACTTTAATCCTTCGAAGTGTCGGCAAACAAAGCCAAAATAACAAAAGGTTTACATAGCTGCCTGTTGGTTGGCAGCTTATCTCAGCACACACACACATGTTCATAAATCTCTGGCAGAAAAGAAAAAAAAAAGGAAAAGGAAAATGAAAATGAGACAGCCAGCGAGCTGAGCTCATGTTAGAAGTGAAAATCTTAATTATACATGACACCAACAGCAGCCCCTGGCTGCAGGCAGCGTCTGAGATTGAAAGCCGCAGCGGCCATTGTGCAAATTAAAGTCCATGTGTGTGTGTGTGTGTGTGCGAGAGTGTGTGTGTGTGTGTGTGTGCTTGTAAAGTGTCACCAACTTTTACTCAATTATGGCTGACAAACACGCACAGCGAACAAACAATGCCAGGATGTATTAATTTAATTAAAATCCTTTTATTTGCAATTTTCTCTTGTTTCTTTTTTTCTTATTTTATTTTTTTTGCCTGCCTGTTTTTACACTGAAATTTCCCAAGGGGATCACAGCAACAGGCGTTGCTTGGCCTTTGTTCTGTCATTTAAGCCAGCCATTCATTAAATTTGCTTCAATTTCCCAGGCTTTATCTGCACGGCTCTAAATATTTGAAACGCGTTCTGGTTTTAGCCATATTTGCAATTAATTCGCTGCCCTGATTTAAAAAATTGTACTCAAATTGCGATTTAATTTCAACTGCTTAAATTTCGTTTTTATTCTTTAACAAACAGATTCTCTGGCTTAGCAGAATTGCTTTAATTGGAAAATATTACGCCAAATTCAATTAAAATGATTGTTATTCTCAATTAGTTTGACTAACGCAACAAACTGTGTGCTAAGCTTGCCACAATTGGGGGAGACGAATATTTTGTTTTGTCCGTGGCATGCCAAGCAACAAACTAACAGCCTTCGCTTTATGAGGATCTAGTCGTTATGAGTTTTACTTAAGCTAGCTAGATGAATTAAACTGTAAAATATTTCGTTAAATTCAATTAAAATTATTAATATTCTCAAGTAGCTAGACTAGAAAACCTTTAGCTGAAACACAGCATTGACATTGTTGCCAAGCAACAAAAACAACACAGCAAAAGCAAAAGACAACAACTTGTTGTTTGCCAGTGTCAGCTTGAAAGTCATTCTATGAGCACTTGAGGCATTTAGAGCATGGCCACAAAAATTTATGTGGCTCTTTTCACTTTTTTTCTTTGTACCATAAATTTGGTATGATGTCAACTTACCTAAGCTGGCGCTCCTGCTCGAAACGAGGTATCCACACGGGCAATGTCAGTTTTTCGCGTGTTGCATGCTTCAGAAAGTAAACCATGGCGCGCACATTCTCATGCTATCAGGCGGAAAAACAAAAGAAACTGTCTCTTATATATACGATATAATATAACTATGAGTGCTTGCAGCAAATAGCTTACCTGGTCCTGAAAATCGCTGCGCCAGCCGGCTATAAAGTGCGGTGCATGTGGCCCAAATAGTGCCCCCAAAAAGATGCGCTCGAACGTCTTCTCGCACTCATAAATAGCCACTAAGCAGGAGGAGAGAATGTGAGAAAGACAGAGTTAAAGAGAGAGAGAGAGAGATGCATAGTGAGATAAAAAGATAATAAGGCAATTATGACATATCACTCCACAAGGAGTCGCTGCAAAAACATAAAGCAAATTACGCAGTTGTACTTGTTGACAGTATTTTTATTTTTTCATTATTTTTTGTTTTTTTGGTACACGCTTGCCGGATGTGGCGTCTGCCACAAAATAAAGTCAGAGCACCGGCAACACAGCAAAGGCGCAACGGAAACTTGCAAAATGTGGGCAGTCAACTACAAAAAAAACCTTGCACTATTATATAAACGTAGCGTTGTCCAGCTAACTGCTGCTGGTAGTCGTAACTGGTATCCGAATGTATGCCACGTAAAACGCACGCTGCACAAGAGGCACTTGCAACATTTCGACTGCGGTTGCAGGCGCGGAAATTTTCGCTATAAAAAAGGAAGTAAATATTTTGCAATGGAGTTTTCACTAACTATACAATACTCTGTTTCCGTTCATGGTACAATTCAAAACTCTAATGTGCTACTAGAAATTTAATTTAAAAAAAAACGAAAACCTAAATTCAAATTTTCAAAAAATTGTGTGAAATATTAGATAAATGTTAAATATTTAATTTTATTCATATACTACAAAGCTTAAACCTCTGTATAAGCTCGGTGTGGCAACCAGCTAACATGATATTTACAACACGTATTTTGTATTGTGTATTACATCAAAATATAAAGATTAAAAAGAAAGAAAAATGAAAAGAAAAATAATAATAAAAAAAGTATATAATCCTTGAGCTAAGTCAAGGTCTTATCGATTTTCCAACACCCTGTTGACTTGTCACAATAATCTTAAAACTTTCCTGATAAAAAATAAAGTAAGCCAACAAACAAAGATGGCACAAAAACACTCAAAACTCCTTCTCCACCCTGGGATCAGTGTACAAAAATCGCAAGTTTTACCGCTGCCATGTCAAACGTAAAGCGGGTGTAAGCACACACACGCACCTACACACACCCACACACACCCACACACACACAGGCAATATATAGTTAGCTTGGAGGCAAGGCACACCATTAATTCCGCAAGTCTTCGGGCTGTCAAGTTTCACGCAGCATTTTAATTAGAGGCAACACACGCATCGTCTGAAGGCATGGCCCAAATAACTTGCAACACTTTGGAGGCACTTTACAAGTTTTATGATGCAACAAGAAGCAGCACAGTAGCAGCAGCAGCCATAGCATTAGCAACACTTTCTTCTCTTTTGCCTTAACGCAATTTCCAGCTGGCAATTAGCAGAAACACGTGATTAAATGAGATTCGTGTGAATCGCGTCTGCTTACTTAAGAGCGTTATAATCTGATGCAAAGCCATAAAATTCATTAAAACATGCAAAACAAAAGGACACGCCCCAAATCACACCACAAACAAACACACACACATCTGTGTATATATATATGTTGTGGCATTAAATTATTAAGTTAGTGCCTTTGACTTACCCAACAGCTGAACGACAACCTCGGAGTCGCGTACTCCCCAATCCCAACAGCAGCGCAGCGCAATATATAAAATGTTGTGATACTTCCCCATGAGGCACACCTGCAAAAGAGATTTCCCCTTTACTCATTTACCCTACTCCTGTTCTTGCCATAAATTTGAGCTCAAAACGCATTTGAATTTAAATTAAATGCTGGCGTAGGATTTTGACCAGACACATGTGTTACACAAATTACATTGGAATTAAGCAGAACTTTAGAGCCATACGCATTTAGGCTTCAATGCTTCTGGCTAACAATACTAGGAAACAGAAGAACACAAATACATAAATAAAAAACATTTGCATAAATATTCACATAAAATATACACAAGTTAAAATGGCTCTGAGGCACATGCTTGATTATTCATTAGGTCTTACAAATTGTAAGAATTGCAAGCAGAAATTCAATGAATGTTAGTTCTTCAGAAATTGCGTACAAATAAGGTAAAAACCAATTAAATAATCATAATATAGAGTTGGGTTTTCTCGATCTAAACACAAAATACAAAGTTTTTCTCAATTATCAATTATCAAATTCTGAAAATGTGTAAACACTTCTTGATTTAAGCACATATGATCGGCTGGCCAAAATGTCAGTTCAATTAGATTACAAATTTAAGTACGTTTCAGTAAAAGATTGAATCAAGTATAAAATTCTGAAAGTGTCTAAATAATTCTCGATTTAAGTATTCAAGTCCAAAGATATATGAAGGCGATTTTAAGCTCAATTAAAATCGAAGCAATAGCAGAAACAGTTAATAAGAAGTTAAAATGATCCTGTTGAGTAAGCTTGATAAGGAGATATTCAATTATAAAATATATTAATGCTGATTGTTTAGTGTATGTTGACCTCGTTTAATAATTTAAATATGTATTTAGCTTGATTGGTATAAGGTATGTAGCAAATCGAAAAAATCAATTTACCAAGCCAATTTATCAACTCTCACCTTTCCGTTGGCCTGCTTGGCCAGTCGATGGTAACGCAGAGCGGCAACAACAGCCAGGCTGGCAACCTCAGCCGTCTGAACATTTTGACCCTCGCTGCAGCCCTTGATGATGGCACTCAAATGATCGAGCACGTTGCGCCGAGACTGACGATCGTGGAGACCGTTGCGTGTGATGTGCTCGAAGGTGTCGTCGAAGAAGCACTCGAAGATGTAGTCCATGACCAGTTGGCGTCGTGGTCGTCTGCCACAGCGCTGGTAACTGGCTCGGCTGGTTGCACGTGGTGCCACCAATGGCCGGAAGCCGTACAAATAACGCGGCACTGAATGCAGCCAAACCGAAGCCAATTGACGTTTTAATTGACTTACCAACTGCTGCAATGTTAACAGCAACTGCTGCAAAAACATGACACAATCGAATAAGAATAATATATGAATGTATTACGGAATTTTAATGAACAAACTGGTTTAGTTAAAGGCAGCAGAAGACTAAATTCAAACACAAAAAAAAACACGTTAAGCCAAGTTCCGCAGACGCAAGTGAATAAATTTCGAGGCTACGAAACATCGAAGGAACTTGCTTCAGGGTGAGCTCTCTCGCCGCTCTCCCTCTCTCTCTCTCAGTCTCCCTCCCTCTCATTTTGATTGCTTTCTCTCTTTATTGATTTTTTCATGCTGGCAACATAGTGCGCAAAAAAAACCAAAGCATTGACAATATGTACGTAAAAAAACGTAAACAAACAAAGTATAGTCGTTTTATTTTCATTTAATTAATTCGTGGTAAACGCAATGCAATCAACTAAAATCGTTTTTCAAATTTCGTTTACTGTAATCATTTCATAGTGTTTACATTTGCTGTGTTGTTTTTCTTTAATATATATAAATATATATATTTGGCCGGCTAACAGGTGTTCGTTTGCCAGATGAGCGATTGTAATTTCATAGCTTGTTTTGGGTAGGTCACTTGATAATACACTATGACAATAATTTGCTTGTAAATTCAATTTGTAAGCGACTCAATTCACATTGCATAAAATAGATAAATTCGCACTGTTCAGCAGACGCCAAGCAACTGAAAACAACATCAAATTTGTTAAAAACACAAACGCTCAGCTGTTTTTAGCTGCTCACTCTCCCACAATCTCTCGCTCAGCCTTTCCACACCTCTCTCTCAGTAAACACCCTCACCTACGCCCACGCACTTTTCCTCTCTTTCTCACTCTCTTTCTCTCTCTCTCTCTTTCTCTCTCTCTCTGTCTCGCTGGGTATTTTTCTTTGCAAAAAACAGAAGCAGAAGTTCAGTTTGTTGTTGCTCAAAGTGCGTAATTGATAAGCGCTTGCAAGTGTTTACATTACCCACCCACCCGCCCACCCACCCGCACACTCCAACACACATACATACTCACAAAAATACACACACTTTTATAGGTACAAAGTAAAAAGAAACTCAATTGAATTAAAACCACACATTTTCAATTTATTTATCACGATATAAAATGCTTTTTTATAAATTCGCCAGGGGATATTTTCATTTTTACAATAAGGGGTAGCGTATTGCATAAATTCTTTTTGTATACTTATGGAATGTTTTTACATACTAAGTGCAAGCTTATATGAAATTATGCTAATTTTTCACTTTTGACATATATGTGAATTGAATCAGGAATTTAATCCAGATTTTTATCATCTTTGTCAAATTCTACACACATATGAGTCTATTAATCGAAAATTTCATTGTAAATCTATTGCATTAATCTGTAAATAATAATCGTAGAACTCTTATAACAACAATTGAAACATACATATATTAACTTTAATCAGCTTAATAACATTTAACTTAATGTTTAAGCATATTTAAACTTCGGTGCAAGAAACATGCACATTTATTTCACGCTACAAATGAAATGCAATTTTTTGTTTTCCTTTGAAAAGAATCATTTACTTTCACCGCACATATATATTTCATATATTTTTTTTTATTGGGTGGCTCACAACATTGGTTATTTGCATATGTCAATTGAATTGTGGATTTATAATATATTTACGGGTTTTTCTGCTTAACCAGAAGCTATTTTTTTCCAGTAAATTTCAATATAACAAATATTTATTGGTTAGTTCAGTAAGTTTAATGCTTACCCATCAATTATCGAAATTAAATATTTATACTGCACACGTCTTACTTACACTTATACCTTAAATATTTACTCGAATAATTACGCATCGGGTAATGAAGATATTAATTAAAACCCATTCAGCTGGGGAGAAAATAATGTTAATTGTCTGCATACATGTGAATATTTCCCCTTAATTAGTTGAATAAACACGAATAAGCTGCTATGAAGGTACTCCGCTATGAGATACTCTGTAGTTAGATCTGATCTAATCATAATCATGTATAACTGACGAGCTCTGCTTCCAGCTATAATACCCTCCGGTGCAAGGTCTACAGGGTATATTAATGGCGGAAAATGAAAATGGAATTGGCACACTTATATGTACATATATTATTAAGTACACCTTATAAAGTTCATAAATTTGATCTTACTTTTATTATTCTATTAAAAAGTGACCCATTTAATTTGTGGTCAAAAGGTGCACTCTGAAAAAGTGGTAAATGAATTGAATAATCAAGCATATCATCCATTCACACCCACACACACATATTGACTGGGGTATTTATATGAAATGTTGTGGCTGCCCGGAACGGAAACGGAAATGTGACCACAACAAGACCACCACTTGAAGCCAAACAAATTCAATAATGTGCATGAAGGATGAAAAACGGCAAATTGCGTAATAAATTTTATGGAAAATGCATACAATGCACACAATTTGCATACATTTAAGTCGGGAAATAAATACATCGTATGAATTTACAGGTAGAATAAATAAATAAACATGTTTGATAAGAAGTTAAAGTCGCAAGCAATTAATTTAAAAAACAACCATAAAAGCAACTTTACAACTTAACTCATAAAGTTAATTTTATGCCTGTTTTTTAAACATCCAAATGTTTCAAAGGATTGACATTGTTTTCAACTAGATGAAAGTCCCTTTTGCAGACGTGTGAGATAATGAGTTTAATTGCTGAAATTTAATGTTAAAATAAAATGAAATCGCATTTAGGCATACACATTCTGTTCTTCATAACTTCTTATCTTTAGCCTTCACTCTTCTCCTTAAATGGTCCCCCAATTACAATTTATGCAATTTGTCCTTTGCGTTCTTAACTGGGATACTAACAATAGTTTGCCTATCGTATTAGACTTTTAATACATCTTTCTTCTCTTGCTGATCGTAGAATCATGCTTGGTGTAATCTTAAACACTAAGTAAAAATATTACATATAAACACTAAGGAAAAATATTAAATAATATTTATCGTAATTATCATTTACCCTATGTATCTATTAATTTTTTTTATCAAAATAAAAAACTATTATAGTTGTTATTTTTTAAATTTTTAGAGTTCTCATAAAAAGTACGCAGTGCTTGTAAATAATTCGCCGCATAACTCTCAAGCTAGCACTTAAGTAACTGTATTTGTATGTGGCTCTAAGACGACATGCATTAGCCGCGTGCTTGTAATAAATTGGCTAAGCCACGCCCACATCCGTTTGGGTTTGGTGCATGCATTATGCGAATATGAAGTAGTCGTAATTTAAATCTCTGTGTGCACTTTGCGCCACAAGCAGCACGCGATTGTCTTAAATCATATCGTGCAACACAACGCAACTAATGCATGGCTAACGTTTGCTGTCTCTCTTTTGCAGGTTACTCTGCCAGGAGATCAACCAGGACGAGTCCTTTCAGCTGGAGTATCGTGGCCCGGTCATAATGAAGGGAAAGCCGACGCCGATGGACTGCTGGTTCCTGACACGTGCCACCAGCAACACGACCAGTGGCAATGGCAGCCTCGACTCGCCGCTGCTGCAACCCACAACGCCAACGGCGACAACGCAACGTTTGGCCATGGGGCAACATGCAAGCGTCTCACGTACGTCCTCGACGGGTCCTGTGGCGCCAAAGGATGCATAGGAAATGCACAAGCAATGAAATATTATGCTCTAAGGCAAAATCTATGTGTGATTCCTTCACTGCGACTGTCTGTCTGTCTGTCTGTGTGTCTGTCTGTCTGTCTGTGTGTGTGTGTGACTGTCTGTGTCTGTATGTGCGTGTGTCCTGGCTACTTAACCACTTCATTTCTATGACTCTGCACTTATCCTATCTTGGCCCGCATTTGTCCCGTGGAGCAGAAGCAGCAGCAGTTGGCATCAGCCTCGTTTGGCTTCGTTGGCTCGCAAAAGGTAATTTATGTTAATGCTCTTCCGCCTTCCATCTATTCCATCGTGCATCTTCCATCTTGCATCTGTACTCTTTCGATTGGCGACACGCCCACACAACTTAGTTTACACAATGATTTACATTTTTACAGCGATTACGCTGCGTATACTTAATTTATGGCATATTTACAACGCTTATTTGTACTGCATAAATCAAAATCGTGTCTCTACTCATGCCGAATTAGCATTATGTATTATTTTTTAATGCCACTTGCCGATATCTCTGTAGGCATTTGCCATTAGTTAAAGTGTTGTTTGTCATTTGAGAACTCTAAACAAGGATTGCACATAAAAGAAAACACATCCTGTACAAGTTTGCTGTGTTGTGTCGGTTGTTTTTGTTGGCCCAAGTCTCTGTGCTTATGCAGTAAACTAGATAAGTCCAAAACAACTCAATATAAAAGCCATAATATGGCAAACAGTTAAATATATATATCCTCCACTTCACTGGCTACCGAGTCTGAGCCTCCAACATTTTGTAGCATACTTAGCCACGACTGCCGAGCCAAAGGATTGTCAACAGCGCCGAGCAAAATGTTTGCATTGACTTTGTTTGTGCTCATTTTTTGTTTTTTTTTTGTTGTTGTTTACAAAAGTTCGGTTAGATCCATGCTGCTGTTGTTGGTGCAAGCGCACTATATGTTTACATATATATATGTATATATATATATATATATATATATATCTTACTATATACCCAAAAAAAACCACAACAAACTGAGCTGCGCTGGTTTGCCAGTTTGAAAGAGTACAAACGCTCGGAATTTAACACATATTTTCATATCAAATATTTGGCATAAGCAAACAACCGCAAAAGCAGAAAGGCTGCTGCCATTGAATCTGCGACAGATATAGATGCGAAAGGGCAGTTTGAAATGTTTATCAAATGGGTTGATGGAACTTAAGAGAAGTAGAGCGAGAAGGGTTACATATATAGTTGAGAAAGATAACAAAGCTAATTAAAAAAAAAAATGAATGGCATATTTATATAATATCCTGCTATCTACCTTTACTAAATATCTTAGGAATAAATTTCTAGATCAAAGTTCTCTATATTTCTCTTCTCTCTCCCTCTACCACTTTTCTTGAGTTGGTCACTTTTTTACATTAATGCATTTAAAATTTAAATGGGATATAATAAAAGATTATAAAATAAAATTTTTTATTTCTGTTATGTTTCATTTATTTTTTAAGGACTAAATTTGCTGACATTTAAGTATATAGAAACCTCTGCTCCAGACCCAAAATTCGTAAGCAACAAGTTTAAGTCCAAAATATTTTATGATTTTTATATAGCTCGATATTAAATCAAAGTAGTTAAGTGTGTGATTTTAAGATCTAGTGCCTGCAAAATAAGTACTTTTTTATTCCGACTTTCAATGTTGTAAAATTTTTACTACACTTTTTGGAAAATATGATTTCAATATTTTCGACTTGAAGACTTGCCACGAACTCCATATACTACTACTCCAATCGCCCAAATAATGTTCCACAACTAAAGCTAATTTGACTACTACTACTATTTAAAAACAACCATAATCAAAGAAGTTTTGATGTTATTATTATGCAATTAACAATTGAACAATCGCAAAGAAAATTGACTATTATTCCCAAGTGTGCAGCGACGACCCTCGCTGGAGTGTAACTCAAGTTTATATCTTTTGCCGGAAACTTTGTTAATGTATGTGACATTGAGGCAAAGCGAATCGCATTAAACGCCCACAGAACGACTCATGCACAGATACAGATATAGATACATATATTCAAATACTGGGAGTAAGCTGCTTATAGACTTGCATACAGATTTTGTTTTGAAAATGTGTGTTTGGGAACTGCTTGTGGGCTCGCCATTTTATATTAGCTCGCAATGTCTGTTTATGACCTCGATATGCGCACATTATCGTTAAATGCCAAGCATAACAATAACAATAACATCAAAAACAAAAACAACAATGCAATTTGATGACTTGCAAGTTGGAAGGCATTTTAATGATGATGCCATCCATATACAAGTGCCAGGAATCTGAGCGATTGTGTGTGTGTCTCCCTAACGATGCCTCGTTAGAAATGGATTAACATTGATTATTTGTCGCATTCAGTTTTTTTTTTGCTTACATTTATATTTATATTTTGCTTACAAATAATAATTAAAAAGGGTAAATGAAATGTTTGCCAAGCACATTTCTCAAATTTAATATAAATCTCAATCTTTCTCTTACGGTCAACAGCTCATTTGCATTCATAACGAATGCAGGCAGCACAAGGACTACAAATTAAGGTCTTATGAGATTGAAGTTGGGATTTTGTGTTGGGCTGTGTTAGAATGAGAAATACTTTGTTGCCAGTTTAATAAGTGGGCTTATTCAAAGCAAAACTCATCAAAATGATTTTTTTGTAATATTTTACATTCAACAAGATATTTTGTTATTATTTTTTATAGAATTCCAAATTTATTTGCATTAAAATTATGTGGAACCAAACAAATGTGCAAAGCTTAAATTAGCTTAATTTACTTTAAAAACGTATCCTTAATATTTGTGACTGGCCTTCAGAAGACGGAAGATTAAACATGCTTCGTTGCTTCGCTCAAATTGTTGGCAACACTTTTGTCACACTGTTTGCTCTTGGCATCCGGTTGCTCAACACCCCCATATCCTAACCGCACCCCTAACCTTTTCCAGACCTACAGCAGCTGCCTGATTTTTCTAATAATTTTTCTTTGCTTCTTCTATTTAGCATTTATTTATACTTCACATCCGGTTTATTTGTACAGGATGTTGCCTCAGGCTGTTATTGTTGTTGCCCATCTTCTGCCTTAATTTTTTTTATCCTCTTTCAGCTTTTTATTTACAAGATTATTTTTATGGCATTCGATTCGCCTTGAAATTATTAAAGAGTTGCAGTTGCAATTCAAGTGAATGCAATCGTTTATTCATCAGGCATTCACTGCGGCAAAATCAGAGCGCTTTGTCTTGCAAAAAAAGGAACTTTAACGAGCTCTTAATTAAGTCTGCCTGTGTGCCACATCGAGATGCTTTCAACTCGTGGCATTGGACTTACCCTCATTTATCATCGACTGACTGTTTGAAAGATATATGTATGTTTTCCTTACGTTTCCGCACATCCATCACTAAATTTATATATATATATACATGAGAATATATATCCTTGTAGACAGTTTTTTCAAATTTTTTTCTCTCGCACAATTTGGTTTTCTGTTCGCGTCGCTTACATTTCAAATACACAAATGCAAATCCCGAAACCAATCAAATAAATATTTGCCTAACTAAATACAACATCAATTCGATGCCTGCGCCTGACTCTGACTCTTCCTCTGGGTCTGCTCTGGTCTGGGTCTGGTACTAGGTCTGGGTCTGAGCCTGATTTTGGCCCTGGCATCCTGTCCTTTTTCAAGGCCGTTGCGTGCGAGGCTCATAAAAAATGTAGTTCAAATTGCAAGTGACAGACGCAATGCTCCCGCTAAGCGGCTTCTGCTTCTTCTGCTTCCCCTGCTCATATCCAGTTCAAGTCGGCTTTTCTCATTAAAAATTCATAAAGATGGAAATTATGATTGCTATGAGCCGCCGACGACAAAATGTCACAGCCAAACACGACTGCTAGTTGTAAGCTTAAATCAGTTTTTGGGCAAGAGCGACAGCCGAGTAAAATGTGTAACAGCAAAACAAAATTCCTTAACTTGAATGCCCTAAAGTAGCTGACAGATTAAATATGTATTTAAGGTTCAAGAAAAAAATATTTATTTGATTTATATAATTTTTATTGAATAAACAACTCTCTAATATTTTCTTTCTTATAAGAAAAGCTGGAACAGAAAAACACTTATTATTTTTATTAATTTATTACTTGATCAATTTTTTTAACTTAAAAAATATATTTATTTAGTTCTGAAATTGGTATTTAACAACGAATTCCTCCTTTTTATTTGTATAAAACCAGTGAAAACATCCTTAAATGTTTAATATATTTATATATTTCATCCAATCGCCAATTGAGCTTTCCAAGTCACCTCACATAGTTGATATAACCTTACCATAACGAATAACTATGAAGGATGCTCACAAGAACTAGAGAACGGAAAGAAAAATGGCCGGGCAAAAATTTTAGCAGGATAATAATATGTCTAACGTTAATGCTGATGACAACGACTATGTCAATGAGTATAATGCGCTTTTAGCTTTGAGGCATGATGTGTTATATGTCAAGCCGGCACCAGCAGAGATGAAAATATTACGCATTCGCCGCGTGTGTCTAATGCAAAATTAGTGTGAGTTATGATAGAAAAAAAGGGTTGCTGCTGACAACAGGCAGCAGCAGCAAGTGGCGACAAACTTCTCAGACATGTGTTGCGCATTTTAATGGAAGTTATTCGCACGTTGCCACATTTGAAATTCTCGGTAAGGACCAAAGGCCAACGGCTCATGAGAGCTATGGCATTTTTTTATTGAATTACCTTTATTTAATTTTTTTATGTGCAGAGACAGATCGCTCAACTTTTACCCTTTTACTTACCTTTGGCAAACTAAAGCTAGCAAAAATGTAGCCGGCAGCCCCAAAAGGTTACCTGAGAGTCCTTGTCGTGCCTCATAAAGTTTTGCCCATGTGGTTAGTTATTTAAACTTTTGCTATTTGACTATTGCCACAGTCCGTGTGCAGCAGCTTCAAAGTTTTGATGGTCTCATTTCAGTCATTAATAAATGATACCTAGTTTATGGACATGTTCCATATAACAGTCATAGTAGTTGCTATAAAGTGCCTGTTGTCTCCCAGCATCATTAAACTGAATGCTACGATGTTAAAAAAAACGTACATCAAAGTTAAATTCCCCATACCAATTGTCAACTTCATGTAAAATTGCAAATTGAGTCCCAAGACGAGCATCCCTAACAAATTAAACCTGCCCAAACCGGTAAGTCAGGGCTTAATCGAAAACTCAGCACTAATTTCAATTAAAGTTGAAACGCCCGCAAACACAAACACAAACTAACTGACTGAAGCACACACACAATGCTCAATTTAACAACAACATTAACTAAACGCCCTACATGAACCCCGCCCTCCTCCTTCGGCTTTGTCAGGCAGGCAAACAGACAGATAGACACAGAGACGGACAGACAGACAGACAGTTTGGCAGTTGGCTGCGTTGGCAAACAGACGCCTGCATTTGAATACGTTGTCGTTGTGGCATGCAATGCTTCCAAGTTCGCTTCCAGTGCAGCCACAGCTGCCACAGCCACACAGCCAGTTGCAAGCGAAGCCAAATCGAAATTGCGGCAACAAAATGCAAATGCAGTCAACAAATTTGATTCGATTCATGCTTAGCATATTTAATTGAATCGAATGCGCTCCAATTTTAGCCTAGCTTAGCGATTGTTATATCAGCTGTCAGTTTCGTGCTCTCAGCAATACACTAAGCACAATTGGAATGTTATCCCCAAATATTTGTATTTTTCCATATAATCAAACATAATTGCAAATTTCATTTCGAGAAATACCCACTTTTAGAAAAATACTTGAGTTTAATACACTCATATGTTTGGCTAATGTTTTCTTTAAGAATCTTGCCATTATAGTATATCTGTCAACCGGAGAACTAACTCTAAACAATATCTTTGAAGTAACTCAGAATCCCATAGTTTTCATAATTAATAAAATATATTTACGAGTTAAATATATTAAAATGTTATATGAATTACATAAAATTAATATTACTAACATACCTTTTTTCAGAATTTAACTATAATTAAAATAATTAATTATATATATAGTTTAAATACAAAATATTTCAAGTTTAAAATAGTTAAGCCATTCTTTATAAACGCGAGATTACAACTTTTTATTGTGATTAGCAAGCAACCCATCGCTGCAAAGATGTTCTATATTTTATTTAATATTCGCTACATATTAATTATTAGCGTCGCCTTCAGTTTCTGAACAGAGGAAACAGCTACAAAAAATTCAACCAGATGCAAAAATGTTCTCGCAATCCCAAATCCCATATTAAATCCCAATCTCCGATTTAATATAACAAAACTATATCAAATAGTATATCTTGCTGCCTTTTGTTACATGACCACACAAATCGAGCGTGTGCCAGTTTTGCCAACAAATGCGATGACGAGTAAAACCAGTAAAATGTAAAACAAAAAACTGTAAAATTGTATATAAAAGCAAAAAACAAAAAATAGAGCAATACGCCCACAACATCAACATCAGCAGCAACATTGGGGCCAGCTTTTGTTATCCTTTTAACGCCACGATTTTGTGCACACGACATGCACAGCGCCTACAGCTTTTTGCCCAGAACTGATGTGGCCAACGGAGCGTATGCTCAACATTTGGCAAGCAACTAAAGCCCAGTGCAGCCCAATAGCAGTCGAAAATCGGGGTTTGGCTCATGCATTTGATTTGTGGGCCATAGAGTTCGCGCCAGAGTCTGTCCAGTTCGATATTTACAATTTTAATTCAATTTGTTGGTGGCCTTCCACTGGCATGAATGTCCACCCACTGCAAAACCTTTAGCCAAAAACCCGCCCACTAAAAGTGGCAGCAGCCACTTGCTATTTTTGCGCATTAAACTAATCGATAGTTTATGGGTGCCTTCCTCGATGCAAGTACATTTTTGCCAAGTAGCAAACGGCCAGTCAATTTCAATAACAAGCTAAACCGAAGGACAAACACACACTAGTCACCGTCCACTGTCCAGCGTCCATGGCACACAAGGACCCCAAACCTAGACCCGGTCTGTTGTTGTTTAATTGTCTGTAAAATTGTTAAATTGCTTAGTGTGTCACTCTGTATTTGAGTCTGCGTCTGAGTGTGTGTGTGTGTGTATTATCCTGTCAACGGCTTACAGCTTACATGCATGTGCAATTACGATCAGCGACTGCCCCGCACTGACTCGTTCTATCTCTCTCTCTCTCACTATCTCTCTCTCTCTCTCTCTCTCTCTCTCTCTGCCCCCGCATTGCCTTAGCATTACAATTGAAGCTATTGTCATTCTGTTCCTGTTCCTGCTCTTAAGCTTTTAAATGTTTTATTTATTTCAAACACTCTGGTGTTTCCATCCGGCTACATTGTTTTTCACAGCAAATTGAATTTATATGCAGTCGATGATATTAGAGATGGGTTCGTGACAGACTTTTCATTTTTACCACACAACCCAATTTTAGAAAATAGTTTTATATTTAAAAAAAAATTTAAAGAAAAAAATTATTTTCGTCTCTTTCTTTTATTTTCTTTAGCAATTAAAAAAAGAACAATAAAAAAAAAAATTTGCTCCTAACAATTACTTAACTCCTATCTGAATATTAAGTTATCTTGAACATTTTGATATTGTGTAGACACGAACACATCGAATCACCTATCAAAGAGCTTGCCGAAAACACATAGCTGATATTTAGTATTTTGGCCAGGCTAACCGCAGCCAAGCGTAGAAGCAGAAAGTGTGGACACAAACAAGATAAATAAATAAAATAAAAATCATCAGCAAACGTTATAAATATTCGTCTCTTGGCAGACGCTTGAGCCTGCCTCTAGTGGAACTTTACGTGATTGCAATTTTTAATTTTCTATACTGCTGACAGTGGACGAGGAGACAGACGTAAATACAGATAACGGTATACTGCTACGTTTGAACTCTTTTTTGGCAATCAAAAGTTGCTTACGCCTTTGTAGTTTGTTTTTTGACCTGGCCAACGCAGTTGGCATACAAAACGAAGAGGCAACAAAAAGTTGCCACTTTGCTGGCCAAGTTTCAACTTTGACATTGACACTGTTAGCCCGGCCCTGCTTGGCTCGGCTTGGCAACGTAATTGGCCGTAAAGGGTTAAAATTGAATTGTAAGCGCATAGAAGCCTAAAGAAGAAAGGGCAATAAGAAAAAAATGATAATGTTGTAGGTGCTTGACGGTAAAAATACCCTATAGCCGGAAAACACTATCTCATTCATAACAAATACATATTTTACAAAGAATAACAAACTTAAAATATATTTTTAGTCCCGGTGATCACTGATATCACAAATAAGCGAATGTACCTAAATCAAAACAGCTTTTTCACTTCTGCGTATAACAAACAGCTGTCCATCACACCCTTTTACACTCATTTCATTGTTTAGGGAACAGCGTGTAAAAAGGAGAAAAAAACAAAAGCCAAAACCAAAACAAACAAAGCTCAATGGAGCGCAAATATAAGGCGTCCCCGTCTTTGGGCTTTGATTTTTTATTCAACCGCATTTTATGGCCAAGCTAAAAACTTTATGAACTTTTCATTTGCACAAGACCTCATTTGTATATATATATATATATATATGTAGATACGTATACCACAAGTAAATAAAACTCTGATTTTAAAGCATTTTATTTATTATATTTGTTTTTTTCTTTTGCAGGTATCATAAGTGTAAAGCATCCCAAGCCATAACTACTCGTATGTTGTAATTAGTAAGTAGAGAGAAAATTGTGTTTATTTGTGTGTGAAAGTTTTACCTGTATAAAAATTAAAATGAGTTTTATATATGTATTCAACAAGGCTTTTTGAGTGTTTGGGAATATATATATATAAATGAGAGGGGTTAATACATATATTTATTTTTCTACTTTGTGATGGTTTCTTAGGCTGAACTTTTTGTGCTTTGTACTATAGATGTAATTTATGTAGGCACTTCTCATATAACTCTACTTTAAATAAGTGAATAAATTGTATGCTATAATGCTCCTTTCGAAATGCAGAAAACACAACAACAAAAAACTCATATGAACAAGAACTGTACAAATTATCTATGAGTATAAACCATGTAAGGCAAATATTCTAATCCACAAATGTTTTTGGACTCTAATTAAGCGAAACTCATAAATACTTAAGTATACCACAAAAGCACCAAACAGCTGTAGAATAGTATCTGATATGGGGAATAGATTACTAATCTCTACATCTATTGCGAAATTCACAGCACCACTTCTATACAGGACTTAATGACCAGTAAACAAAATGTTAGCAAAACTCAACAGCACCAAAAATAAAAAGTCTTATACAAGTAAATAGCAAGTTAACCAAACAAAAATAATAAAATAAAATACCAAATATATACGCAACTTTAAATAAAATACCAGTACATTAAGTGAATACCTTAAAGTAAAACAAAATACCAAAGAATCAAGCTCATCCGGAACCACTACAAAAAACTATTCAAAAATACAAATGAACTAAGCGAATTGTTTGTGAACTTTTCTGTACATTTATTGAGCTATCCGGCAATATGTAATAATATGCATACCTATGTAAGTGTTATTAAGACAAATCTCTACGAGTACTATACATAACAACTGAAAATAGCTTTATAGTTCTTAAGCCAACCCATACTCGAAAAAGTATAAATAAAAAAATTAAATCAAACAAAGTGTATTTTCCCCAGCATTATAATCACACAATATCAAATATGAGCAACAGTATAATCACAGCTATAGAAATTAACATACATATATTTAAAAAGAAATACGATATAAAATAAAAAAGGAAAAAAAATGGAAATGCATCTACTAGATACTTAACTGTTCTGCTGAAAGTTCTTTGTAAGTCATGTTAAGATAGTTTGGCTATAGATCGATATAGACCTGTTTGTTTGTTGCAAATGTTTTATAAAGTTGAGAGCAGATTTGAGAGTTCATAAAATGTTAAGAAATAATCAAATTGTAAATTACAAAAGTTTAAGCTGAAATAAATCACTTTCTCTATCCATTTCACCTCCTCTTTCCCTCAATCTTAGTATCTGAATCTGTATATGTCTCTCTGTCTCTCTCTCCCTCTCACTCTATCTCTCTCTCTCTATCTTGCTCTCTATAATGTGTAAATGTTAAATATGTTATAATTATGATATATACTTACATAAATAAATGTAACCTAAAAAACTACACATAAATAAAATATCTAATTAAACCCTGAAATTTTATATGTTTTTAAACTTAGCAGCAATTTCAGATATTATTATTTTTATTTTATTTTTTTTATTAACATAATGTAGAAGGGGTCATTTACAAAATAAATATAAATTGCTGGTGTGACGTGATCTTTAAAGATTATGTTAAGTCAACTATTTTAATTTTGAACTAACCTTTCAATTTCAAAATGGCATCTTCTTCTTCGAAAACAGGATTGCGTCTTCTTGCAAAGATTTGCGACATTCAAAATAGTAAATTCAACTTTTATCGACATATATTTGTATATTATATTATAAAGCTAAATCAAATGAATATTATGTATATGTTGTATATTTTAATTATATATTTATCTTTCAACATTTCAGGTCACTTTAAAACTAAATGCTTAATACTGTAGATAGCTATAGAATTAAATTCTAAGAACAGTTGGCACACACACACAGAGAGTGAAATCCCATCGCACGATTTGCATTTGATGCCTCATTAACGTGCTAATCAAATCAGCTCATTCTGCCCCCATTTCGTTGACAATCCCCTCGTTTCCCTCCCTCCGTCGGAGCTTCGGGCGTTTCGGGAGCAGGGCAGCAGCTGCTTCGGCCTCCTCTCTGGCAATTCGCTCGCGTATCCAATAATTTGCACCACAGACGACCAGCAGCAGGCTGGGAATCACAATGAGCAACACCAAGCCCAGCGAGACGCTTGCCACGCGTGCCGCATGCTCCTCGTGACCTGCAAATGAAAATGGTGCACACACAACGAGAAGGTAACAAAGCGTAGTTGGACACGAGTTAATTTTTGCTCTTTTCTTTATCCATTTCGAAAAAAGTGTATCTTTTAGATTAATCAAGAATTCAGGCAATCCATTTGTTGCCTACTTTTGAGCGCCACTGTCATTCTGCCTCAACGCCGTGACAGCCAAGCCAGCCACAACACCAAATACACACAGACACACACAGACTCTTCTTAGATAAGTAACGGCAACTTGTCCATCAATTTGCTCAAGATTGATTGACAATAGCGTAATGCACAAAATACATTTGCTATATGGGCGTGGCGCAGTGTGTGCGGGTGTGTGTGGGTGTGTGTGGCTGTGCGGACAGTGAGTGAGGGGGGCGTGTCATGGCTTCGCCCAGGGCGTCGTCAGGGCACGTGACAGTTGCCTCAAGATTAATGTCTTTGGCTCTGACCCTATTGCTTCGTTATAAATTTCTTGGCGTTTTCTTTGCACTGCAAATGCACAATTACACTGTGCATCAGAAAATTGTCTCTAGTTGGTTAAATGTATTTTAATTATGGCTAAAAGCATTCAGGTTGGAATCTTTTGGTTTCATATTGCACAAAGCTCCTATATTAGTAATTAAAATAATTTCTCTATTTGTCAAACAATCTTGAGCAATTTGCGGGCAATCAGAAAGGCCAAAAGTTAAAAAAAAAAAGGTTATTCATTTCTTTAGCAACTAATAAATATTTACATCAATCTTACAGAAGGTAAGTTTGTAACTAAATAAAGTTAACCACTTGATTGTTTTCCATTTGACAATTATTTGGCCAGCACAGAAACCCCGAAAAAAAAAAAAATCGAAATCACTAGAAAAATGTTCTATTTTAAAAATTTCTAAATATTGGGAAGATGAACTATATTTAAAGTGTAAGTTTAGTTTTCAGGTTGTAAAATGATTTATGAAACAACTCTGCAAAAATCTACAACATATATTTTAGTAAGGAATATATATGGATATCTGAATTCTTTTACATATGTTGCACAGTGTAAATGGAGAATGCAATTTTGCAACGCTCGCCATGCAAATCATTACAGAAAATTGACAGCAATTCGCAGCTTAACTTGAAAGCATTTGATATCTGTCGAAAAATATAACTTCTTTTGGCAATTTGGGTGCGAGTTGTCAACATTCATGTAACAATTGGCATTATCAGAGCACGCTATAAATATTTAGACAAAAAGATGTGTACTAGATGTATATACTATTAACAAGGTTTTTTTTTATTTTATAAAATGATGAAAGATTACAATTGACAAAATACATGAAAGTCGCTGGCAAACAACAAATTTGTTAAAACATGACTTTTTTTATTTTTTTGGTGTTGATTATGGGTTTTTTGGCGAGTTCTTTAAATAATAGTAATAATAATAATAATAATATGTGTGGCTGGGCTATATGTTTAATAGACGAGTGTGCAACAAGTATTTGCAACAAGGTCATGGAAACAACAACAAATACATGCTACAAAATGAAGGCAGGTGCGGCAGTTGGCAAAGTTAAACAAAGTTATGCAATAATAATTATAAACGTAAATATAGATGTACGATATTTATATATATATGTATATATATATGAAATTAGTTATACAAATTTGAACTTGGTAGCCTGTGCACAGAAGGCGAACTAAAGGTGGGGGAGGGCGTGTGTGTGTGTGTGTGTGTGTGTGTGTGTACATATTTGTGTCCTAAACTTCTGTGGACTTTTGCACTGATGGCGTTGGCGATGTGGCCAACGGTGGTGGGGGGGATGGCAGGCCGCTATCCTGCGTCAGTTGTGTGCCAGCTGGCAACGTGGGCGCAATGCGTAGGGGCGTGGCCGTCGTTGTTGTATTTGCCGCCGTTTGTGGCACACCCGACGGTGGCCTACTGTAATATTGCGAATTGTTTGGCAAAACAGGTACGCCTCCAAAGCGATTCTGTTGCGCCGCCTGCGGTGTATAGTTAATAGAGCTGGCGGCACTAGTGCGACTGTCGACGCCGCTAAACGTTGGGCTATATTGCTGCTGATGCAAATGGTCGGCCTCCTCAGGCGACATGGGCTGATGGTAGCCGGCGGGATGCATAACGCCCGTGTGCACATCACCCTCATCGAAATCATCATCGTCCTCGGCAATGGGCTGGCCATGTTCGTTCAGTTCGGTGCCGGAGGCAGAGCGTAGGGATCGACGGCCAGATTGCTTCGGTTTCTCACCTGTTCGGTTAGTTTGATTAATGTAGGAAATGTCCTTGGCTACTTTTGTGCTAGTTCTATTATCACTACCTTCCGATGATGTCACATCCTCATCGTTCATATCCAGATCCCATTTCTTAGCTGGAAAATCAATTTGCGGTTTGCCCGGTAATGGTTCGTTCGTGCGATATACTTTATCGTAGGACCTACTTTTTTTCAATGTGCTCGCATCGGTGTCGCTATCTTCCTCCGGATCATAGTTCAAGACGCGCAAATTACGAGCGGATCCGGCACGCGATCGCGGCAACGTCATCTGCCAATGGGGATCCTCCTTCAGTTGCTTCTGGCGATAGCGATAGACACCGCACACGATGCACAGCATCAATGGGCATATAACGAGTATGATAATGCCAATTGCTATGAAAGCGATACGACGCGTGTAATACACCTCACCTGTACGCATTCAAATTAAACAGGTCAGCTCAGCTCAGGTCAAGGACAATCAAAACAACAACAAAAACAACAAAGTTGTCAAAGGGCGCAGTTTTCACGTGTTCTTGGCAAGCACTCTCAAAATTAGCTTTTTACTTTGTTTTTACTTTTCTCATGTTGGCAAAAGTTGGTTGAACAATTGAATAATTAGTGTAGACCAAGAAGCTTAAGTTCAAATTGCAGTTAGAAGTTTCAAAATATTGAAATTTGAAGTTTTCTGTTGTGCATAAGAAGTTTATGGATATGTTTTGTAAAGTTATTGATAAGCACAAACCAGCTTGTGGCAAATGTGTGCAAATAATTCTATGACATATTGTGGCTTTAAATCCAACACACTTCGAACTTATTTTAAATTTCTTCTCCAGCTGCTTCTGCTGCGTGCAATTTGGTTGCCCAAGGTTTTCTTGTAAATCAACTTTCCATCTGACCTTCTAGTGAATGACCAACAATACATATAGTATTAATTAACTTTAATTACATAGACCAAAAAGCAGCCTGACAATAAGCTTAATATCACATTTTTGTTGCATTAAAATTTCTGTTCCAAGTCTTTTCCCCTTTTCAAGAAACTTCAATAAGCCTTTTAAGCACCGGATGATGCAAACTACAAATTGTATACACTTCTTAAATTGAATTTGCCATTAACATGATAAAACGAAAAACATTTTTTGCATGAGCAAATGTGTTACAGCTTATCTGCTTAGCAAATGTATTATTCTCTTGCCAAGAACTTTGCGAGAAACATGTAAAAACTACCTTGAATTCAAGATAAGAATCTAACTTACGCAGACACTCCGTGTAGCCGTACTCGGGCACATTCCAGAGTCCATTGGCGAGGCACTCGCGCCGCTGATCACCGATCAGAATGAAACCCTCGTTGCACTCAAAGGACACCTTGGCGCCGGGCATAAAGTCAAAGCTGAGCTTGCGTCCAAATCGAGGTGTTTGCAGCACACCACAGGATACAACACGTCTGCGAAGCAGTTAAAGATTAGCAGCTGTAAAACTGTAAGTTATCGACTCTGTCACTCACTGGGCATTCTCCGCCTGCATGTTCACCAAACTGTCGTAGTAGTTCTTGGTGAAGTGCGCCAGATCTCGATTCAATGTCATCGCATAATCATATTGACACTGCAAACACTCGCCACACAACTCCTCGGCCCGTTCCAGGACGAAGGTACGATTCGAGGGCAGGAAATCGGCGGGATCCATGACAAAGTTGGGCAGGAATGTCGCATTCGAATAGTAGCTGGCCATCCGTCCAAATTCGCGTGTGAATAGAGCAGCACCCACATTGGGCACATCCCGATCCGTGAGCATCCACTTGAGACCGAAGTTGTTGTATATGCTACGCTGATCGTTCAGATTGATCGAGGCCACTTGGCCATTGGGCAGCGTGAAGTCATCAATCGGATTGAAACTCCAATTGCCAAACAATCCAGCCGTTTTATTCTAGATGAGAGCAAAGAGAGAATTAAATAAGAATCTTAAGAAAGAAGTATCACTTTCTTTACAGAAATAAAAATGTTTGCTAATAATATTAGCCAGGGTAATCTCCTCCCCTCCTGACCTTATTTGAGTATAGAAATATATATATAAATTGACTAATGTATATTGTTCAGATTGAAACTCAAATTGGCAACCAAAGGAGGATTATCTTAGCGGTGTCCAACGTTAAGCTTTCTTTACAGAAATTTACATAACAACCAAAGTTTCTTTTAAATGCCTTTCTCAATACTGATTAACTAATATCAATGTGCACTTACAATAAATTTCCAAGGCAGGAAAACGCGACCCGTCATGAATCCTTCGTTTTCGACGACCTCAATGCCAACGCCCGCATCGAACTGCACCACCACCTGGGACTGATTGAGCAGATAGGTTGGCGTATAAACAGTGACGCCATCGAAATGCTGGAATTTCAGACTCTCGCGATCGAAGTACACCTTACGTCCATCGGCCAAAACATCGAGACGATAACGCCAACGGGCGTGCAATGGGCGGAGACGCACCTCAATCGTTGTCGTGGTATTGCCCCTCATGGCGATCGCCGTCAGCTGTGTGGCCATCACCTCGCCATAGTAATTGGGTGGCAGTTGCTGGAAGCGACCCTGAACCTCGAAGCGTTCACTCTGATCTGTGCTGCGAGCGAGGACAAATTCGCCGAGGCCATTGAATGTATACGCGCTGCCATCGAAGGTAATCAAATGTGGATCACCAAAGACGCCAGCAATGCCGGGCGCCTGATAGGCGACACAGTCCTGCGAGGGACGACGCTCGAAGCGATAGGTTTCACAGCCGACAGCCTGCTCCTCCTGCCAGAAGCAGCAGGAGTAGAAGGGACGCATATCGTGGAACCACATGGACAGAGATGGCACTTTGCTGGCCTCATTCCACGGCATCTTGCCCAGATTGTGGATGCGGCGTGGCCGAGAGCCCCACATTTGGTCATAGGTCAACATCAAGAAGCCATAGCGGTCATAGCAGCACTGTTGTTCAGCACCTTGGGCACTACAGGGATGGCAAAGGGAAATTGGAAAATATATAATATGATATAATCATAGAAGGGGAGTAGAAGAATATGTTGAAAGAATAAACTAAATTAATTATAAAAAATTATTGTTCTAGGAAAGATGAAATGAAAGAAAAAATATGAATAAATGATTTGAGCACAAATTATTATCTAAAAATAGATATTGCATAAATTTATTGGCTTACACTGGGGTGCCGCTGACCACGCAATGAATGGCACCGCGCTGCCGCAAACAGCTGGGATTCGAGTCCTTGTCGCACTCACGATCCGGTCGGAAGCGTCCCAAATCGAGCACAGCCTGCTCCAGGGTGCAGGGGCACAGTGGCAAATCGGCAGCAAAGTTTCTGTATTTCAAATTTCATATTATTTAGATTATTTTGGTCGAGTCAGGGCCAAAAGCTGTCTAATTAGACAGCCAGCAACAAGAGAATTCCCTTGACATTTGGCAGCTTTTAATTAGCACAAAATGTAAATGCAGGAGCTGCCTCGAAGCGCTGTGGCTGTGTGCGGGTGTAGGTGTGGGGTGGGGGTGGGACAGGCATTAACTTACCTGAGGAATCGGTCGGCGCGTATCCAATTATCGCATAGAGCACGAGGCCAGCGTCTGCCATGCTTCTGCTCCCACTGCGGCGCCATATACCACGCCAAGGGAATGGGTCGCGACCATAGGGTGCTATAAAGTATAACAAAAAGAATGGCTTAATAAATAAAATAAAACAGTAAAATATAAGCTACGAGCCAGCTTTGAGCAATCAACCAAAAAAATCAAACATGCTCCTTAATAATGGGAATCAGAATAAAAAATAAGAAAACATTTTTTGATACGGCTTTACAAGTTTTTGCAGTCATTTATAGGAAATCTTAAGCGAATTTTTGATTTTTTAAGAAGCGATAAGTTGTCTTCTTCCAATTTATAATCAATTTTCCTCATTCTAGCATACACAGCCTCAATCTGAGAACACATTTATTTTTTTAATTAGCAATACGTTTTTATATTTATTTTCTAAGCTCAGAACCGCATCCAAAACCAAACTGTCTTCTGCAATAATCAATCATTCCCACCTAAATCCTATTTTTAAATACCATTATCTTTAATTGAAACATCTGCGGTTACTCTTTCTACAGCTTATCAAGTCCAATCAGTCAATTCGCATCACATGTCAGATTGTGTTAATTGTGTTCTCAGCTAACTACATGAAGCCCACAAATGGCTAAGTGCATGGTTGAAATTCTAATTTTAGACTCCAGTTGCATATGAGCATAGGATTGAACACGACAATATCATTAGCTGACATGACATTGACATGGCTACAAATGGTTGGGTTATATGCGGATATTCATTCGCGCGTGTTGCTCATCAAATGCAAATTAAATACGCAAATATAAATTTGAAATGATATATGTGGGGCATGCGCCAAAGTTACGATACCCAAAGGTATCATAAACCAAAGCGTTCCGGAAAACACAGCTGGGCACAAAACACATAGCTGCCAATTTGGCTAATTTTCCCATGCTGTGTGCCGGCTTTAATACCACGAATTTTAAGCCCAGTTCCGAACAAAAACCTTTTTTTGTAAAATATGTAAAATTAATTTGAAGCATTCTTGGGTAATCTCTAGAAATTCTATTTAATTCGATGCCATCAATAAGTCGTTTTCAGTTATTCTTGGAGTCTATGAAGTGAAAGTATGCTGAGTTATTTCCAATTATTCTACTCAGTATTTTCTACTGCAGCTGGATTAACTCGGCTATTTCCTAGAATTTCATAGCTGGTTGGATCTTATTTTTATTACGTCAGCATTTTATTAACCTTTTCTGTAAATACTTCAAGTTTAAGTGCAAAATAATTACAAGTGCGTGTTGCAAAAGAAAAGCTCAAGTCTAGCTGCAGGAGTGATTGACTAAAGAATACCCTAAGACTAATTTACTCATCAATTTATGAAAGTTTTTAATGGTAGATGGACGCTAAATAGCTCATTTGTGTACAGATAAAGTATTTGAGATTATTATTAAAGAAAACCGACTGCATATAATAAATAGCCTATAGCCATTTGGCGTATTTTAAGTCTTCTCCGTTCAATACAACTCCTTTAACAAAGGGTAGAAAAACAAGTAAAGAGGTTTTACGCCAATTCGAGCTATGCAAATGAGTTCAAAACGCGGACCTGGCAACAAAGTTTGAGTTACCAACTGGCAAGTGCTAAGCGGTAAGGGACTGTAGCCATTTAAAAAAGCATTTCACTTAGAGCTATTGATTTGCCATCGCTAGTAATTACAAAGTGTCATAATAAGCAATCTATGGCCAATTGAGCCCGAGCCTGGCACCCGAGGGGCATCAGGATGGCCAGCTCTGGTTGCATTTTGAAATTGCTGTGGCAAATTGAATAAAAATATGAACGAATAAAAGGGACGAGAGGGCAACTTTAGAGCAAGCACAGCTGACACAGCTGAAAGTCAATTAAAACATAATAAACATTGGCCCAAGATGCGCACAGACAAGATGACGCCTGATGAAATGAAATACTTACGGACTTAGGGCCAGGTTGGAATATTGAGCCGGTTGGGTGAGATTGATCTGCAGGAAACCGAACTGCATGTCATTGTTGATGTTGTGGCGATTTAGGTAATTGGAGGGTGTGATCACATAACTGCCCGTATTCGTTAAGCTCGCCTCGATGATATCGATGTACTCGAGCTGTGGCTCGATTTTAGTCTCCCGATAACCCCACAGCGAGATCATGACATTGGCATTCAGATTGGAGGTCAAATTGAAGGCATTCCAGGTGATGCGAATCTCGTTGGGATTGCGCTTGTGCACATCCTCGGTGGCAAAGAAGATCTTCTCGGTGGCCGCGGCCGGTGTCTCCACAAAGTACTTGCCACGCCATTTGAATCGCTGTGTGCCCACCGAGATCTGGAAGCGAATATAGCCCTCGGCCTTGAGGAAGGGCTGTACACAAATCACACGATTCCGATCCACATATGTGCCCAGCACAGATTCCGTATCAAAGTGACAGGTGACACGTATATTTGGATCGAAACAGGGTCCGGTTATGTTCACCACCTGACCGCCCAACATATTGCCCGACTCCGGGGCAAAGGTCAGCGGCAGTAGGGCAGCATCTAAAGAGGAAAGGAAGAAAGGCAACACCAAATGTAATTAGAGGCCAATAACAATTGGGTAAACACAATTATACGCACCAATATCCTTGTTGCAGGACCCAATTAAAATTTGCTCATCGATACGGAAAATGTGGCGTCCAGGGAAACCATTAGCCCAGCCTCGATTCACCAAGTCTCGTATAACCATATTTTGACTGTAGGGCTTATACTCGTAGGCCTGTGTCCCGTTGCCGGCATTAAAACCCACCTGCATGAATTGGATTTGGAATCGATATTAATAACTATCCTTTAATTACAATTATGCACTTGTGTTTGTCGTTGTGTTTGTATTTGTGTGTGTTTGCCTATTATCTCCGTCATATTTGCCAAATCCGGAAATTGCCAATTAGAAAGAAACATAAGTGAACTCCAAATTCATTTCTGTTCAACTTGCCAACTAACTAAGCACAATTCGGAATACTCTTGACCATCACAGCATGTAAATCAATTTGCCAGCAAGTTTCTCTCTCATAATGCAGACAAAGTTCACAATTATGTTTAATTATAATTTGCAACAACAATCAACAACTTCGCAACAACAGCAGCTGTGCGTATAAAGTTAAACAGTTACGACTGCCTAATGCGCTTTATGTCAAATAATAGTTTAACTAAGGCTTTTACTGCATACATGTAGATATTATTCAGGTTCCATATTTTATAAAGTAAAATTGTTTTATTTATTATTATACTAATATACTAGTTTTGGAATGAGGATAGGATAGGACATATTCAAATTATACAATTAGATTACCAAGCAATAAATGTTAATTTGTATAAGATTTTTAACAAGATTTGAAATCCATTCTACTTTACAATACTAATGGCAATTAAAGTGCATAGCTGAAACTTAGGACAATGCTTATTATTTGACTGAGGTATAAGTTATGTCACATCTTGAGAGAAAATCTTATATAAGTGGAATTTAATTACCACTCATGCAAATATGAATGCATCCTTACCTAACTAAAAAGGATGCTTCTGTCATATACTGTAGATAAATAATTTAATATTCAGTTTGTAACTAAAATCACTATAAAATAAAGGCATATTTAAAACACAAACTAAAAGCTGATAACTGAAAACTAAAGCGCAATGAAAAAGGTACCATTTGCTGACAATAATGAAAATTGCAAAGCTTTTACTTTGATGGTATTTTTTCATCTCATGCACACGAGTGTGTAATTGCTTGTGTGTGCTTGTGAAAATATAAGTGGATTTTGCTTTGTGTAACTTGCATAAATTTTTTTTTTACTTCAATATTTTTAAAGACTTGCAAAAGTTTAGTTATGTGGAAAAATGTAGAAGCAAAAACTGTTAAGTGACTTACGAATGCGGGAACACCGCCCTCGCCCTTTGTCGTATCGCCGCCAGCCTCAGTATGGGACAACCAATTAAGGACATCGTAGTTGAACATGAGATAGGTGTAAACCTCATCGGTGGCAAGAACCATTTGGAATGTGTTTGTCTGCGAGAAGAAAGTAAGATATGTAAATATAAACAGCAATTGAATTTGCTAATAAAAATGGTATCATGTAACAGCATGCAATATTTTACGTTAAATCAATCAGTTTAATATCAATTTAATATATATCTAAATCAAGAAACAACATAGCGTGGAGACAAGCCAATCGATACAAAATATCTAGATTTGTTTTAGAACCTTAAGTTCCTAGTTATTGTGCAATAACACCTACCGTAAAGAGCGAGTTGTCAATGCCGCCGGCAAAGGAGACATTCTTCCAGGTGGCGATCACCACGTGCTTGGGCACAAAAGTATCTGCCCCAACGACTCCAGTGCGAATATCCCACATTGTGCGCTCACGGACTTCGACGCCGAAGCGGTCTGTGCGACCCATCAAATCACGTACCACACTGCAAGTATAGAATTAGAGATATTCACAAGATATAAATAAGTAAGCATGTAAATAATGTGAAATCAAATCAGCAGACAAGCAACGGGGAGGGGTAAGTACATTTTAGCTCTGGCTTTTGGTCTGGTTTTGGTCTGGTTTGGTGTATTGGCGTCAGAGTTCTTTCCTGTATGAAGATAAATGGATTTGATGTTTGGCATATAAATCAGCACACGGCGGCTGCTTTAGCTGGATTTTTAAGAATATTGCCTGGATTTTAATACAGATTTGATGAATTTTTATGTATTTTACGCCGCTGTGCACACTTTCAAGTCGCTTCCGACAATGGCTCTGACAGCGGCAACATGGCGTATGATTTATACGCTTTAATTATTCATTACGCATGTCGTTTAAAATAGGCTTTCGCGTTTGTCTTACACACGCCTGACAGTCTGCCCTACGGCATTTTTAATTTCCCACATGATATAATTTGGTTGTAAAACGAGCCCAATATCATTTTAAAGAAATCTTCTTATGCAGTGAAAAACAATTAAGTGCTTTAATGCTTTACTGTCACTTAAGAAGCTATCAACTGCAAGCAGATTGTATTACAATTGTTTTATACTTTGTCATTTCAGATTTCATTATTAATTAAATTTCATAGGACCTGAAATGTTTCTCAATACAAAATTGCCAAAACCAGTTATTTAATTACTAGATGGAGTTGAAAGTCAATTTGCAAAACCTTTGAAGTGTGCCAACTGCATTTTTATTCAATACTAATAGCATAGATCAAATATTAAAATATCAAACATTTGAAATAATTCTAGTACATTATATGACCATTATTTATTACTTTTTTATTTAATTTTTAGCACATTGACGAAGTAAACTACCGAGAATCAGCGAGGAGCACTGCAATTAAATGAAACTGAACGTATTTATGGCAAACGAAGCAATATAAAAATATTTGAGCAGGTCTTGCAACATTGATAAATATTTTAAATATTTGCATTAATCCAACAATGGCGAACAATAGCAGAAAGAATTTATTGATTTCCGTGCCGTATTTGGTTTGATAACAAGTAAAGCAAACAGAGCCCGATGCAAAGCGCAACGCAAACAGTTTTCATGAATGAACATGCATTCATCATTCGCAGCTGCTTGTTGCGCGTTGCACGCGTTGAATGTACAACATTTATATATTAACACTTCGACGCTTTTTGCACAAAATAAATACAAATCATTTTGAATATGGCCATAAATGCGCATGCATAAAAATGGGCAGACACGTTATAATAAATGTATAAGCACAATATGCTGTAATGGTAAGTGTTTTCAACCATTTTCCATCACACTACACACATGATGCAATTACAGGGCTCATAAATTATAACTGCCAGCAGCTGGCAATCGAAAATAAATTGCATTTTGGCCGCAAGTGTTTGAAAACATATGATGTCCACATTTTTAGCGCAACAGCGGCTACCATCTGCCAGCTACCAACATCCAAATATGACCAAAACAGCAAAAAAAAAAAGGCAAACTCAGCCTTGCTGGCTGAAAAAATAGAAGCCACATCAAAAACGCAGACAATAGGCAAGCTTAACTGGTAGATACTTTGTAACTGAATATTAAATTTGCCTTATTTTTTATTAATTTAACTAATTTTTTACTTTTTTATCTTCCTAAGCGATAATAAATAAAATAGATAATTAATATGAAACATAATAAACAAAATATATAAAAGAAATAATTACTAAAAATAAACGAAAAAATAATTTATTATTATTTAAAATGTTTTTTTCTAGAAATATCCTTTCGGAATACTAAATTAAGCCATATGGTGACTTTCTAAAATTAACTGCAATTTTTTCTGTGTATATGTGTCAGATGCATGCATATTAATAACATGAATATGCCAATATTTACTAAATACTATTTTTAGCAGCCTTAATATAATCATGATATCCACTTTGGGATAGCAGTATAGATGCATATGTAATGAGACAGGCCGAAAAACTGCAAGGCTGAAAACTCATGCCACAATTAGACTCATGCTACACACACACACACACACACATGGGCTAGACTCATGCACATGCACATGCATAGCTTGGCAGCTGTGTGTGTTGGCATGACCACGCCCACTACCTACCGTCCACCTCCATGAAAGTTTAAATGTCTGCAATTGACATTCAAGTTAAAATAGACAAAGGAAAAAAATAAAATAAATAATATAACGAAAAATTGTCACACGGCCCAAAAATGGTTCGCGCAGCAGCCAGAAGCCAAACGAGCTGCACGTGTAAGTAAGCCAAACAGCTACACTCGCACACACACACATGCACACAGTATACACCACACACACACACACACACACACAGTATACACACACACACACTTGGACACAGTGAGTATAACAAAAGTAATGGAAATTCACAAGGCAGAGTTGCGCTGCTCGTTTTGCCAGTCATCAGCGTCGTCTGTTTCGGGCAGAAAGACCCCCAAATGCCTACCTACCCGCCATATACCACCCTCTTTCTCTTTCCACCCTTAGTTGTTGGCGCACCAGTTCTTGAACTGCGCCATTATGTACTTTATTGCATACATTCGGGGCGCCGACGCCGCCACAGTTTTGTCTGCATTTCGGTTTGAAATGCTTTTTTCCACAGTTTTCAACCAGCCCTTTCCCTACCAACCTCTCCTACGTCACCTCCTCCAATCTTCAACTCACTCGTCGACATCGCTGTCTGAGTTTTATTTGTATTTTATTTTTTTCTGTTCTGTTCTGTTCTGTTCTTTGCATGTGGCCCAATTTTCATCTGTGTGCTGTAAATGAAAGTGAAACAATGGCCGTACTTAAAGAAAATGGCGAAAATTGCATGCACACTGCATGAAGCCTTGGTATTCTTCTGACTTGTAAATAAAAACAGTTCAGCAAAATGGGGCAACAGTTGTGAGGCATGCACAAAAGGCCAGAGGCTAAGAACTGATTCGAACTTTATGCTCCCAAATCTACAAAATTGTTTACAGCAGATCATAAATAAATATATTATTATCACATGTTTCGCAATTGTTGAAGCGTTGCTTGTTAAGCGAACAAATTAACCATGTGCCGCCCATTGACATAATGCTCTAATTGTGACCACGCCCCCATTGGGTTGCACGAACGCGTTTCTTGTTTGCTGCCCTTGGCAAACAACAATTAAACGCTCAACGCTGCTGATTTACACACTTGAACGCTTCACAAACACTTTTCCACAAAACTTTCACCAACAGCGCCACAATGCCCCCTTCCTCCACGCCCCTCTCCCCCGGTTGTGGCATTAATTTTGTATGTACCCCTCGCTAGCAGGCATTATAACTTTGATGTGGTGTAGGTGAAACCATATAAAAAAGAGCATTTTTTCCCAAATGAGGTATATATATTTTTCCAGAAGCGTATGTGTAATACATAATTGGATGTCAGTTCACAAATGTTTCAACACCTGTTTTTATAAATTATATCCAATAACAATTGAAAATTAGGAACATTTTTATTTATATGACAAATGTCTGCCCAATAACAAAAATAAATAAATGTATATAAAAATATTGCAGCAATTTTTGTAATTTAAGCAAATTTTAAAATTGAATAAGCATTAATATTCATTATTATTTTTCTGTGTCGACTGATAATAATAAAGTAAATTGTTTTTCCACTAATAAATTTCATCCATTTAATCTTTGTGTCATTACTAAAATAATAATTGAATAAAGTCTATAAAAAAATTGTGACAAAATATATAAATTAATGTGTATTCTAAGAGGCCTTACATCATTTTACAAATTTAATTAATATCATTCCAAAAAACTAAACTATATTTTATATATTATTAACTATAATATGACAAACGGCTTTCAATCACTATTTTCTTGTATTTAATTAATGTTGTTCCCAATAACTTTTAGGTATTATTTATATATGATATTATTATTACTATTACATATCATATAAAAATAAGCTCCTACTGATAAAATATAATAATAACAAATTATTGTATTTCCCAACAAATTAAACTAACTTTAAGAACTTTTCTTTATTTAGCTATACTATAAAAATCTGCTTTCATTGATATAAATTATAATAATTGTATTCTTATATTCAATACTATTTTCTTTCAGAAATACAACTTCCAGGGTATTGAGTCAACATCAGTTCGCAGTTATTTGCACTTCATTGTTGCTTTATTTGCGCTGGCAAACACTTTGCGTGTGTATGTAATTAAACTCGCGTTCATCACAAATTTAATGGTCAAGACGCGTGAGTGAAGGAATAAGCGTAAATCGTAAATGAAGTTGGCAGTGAATCAGCGACTTACGTGGCGTATGCGTAATGCAGCTGCTAACTGCTAACTGTTTACACGCCCCTCATTCAACACTTTGGCTAATCTCGCACGCAGTGTTAACTATAAGCGTGTAATTAAATTGAAAGTAGCATATAAATGCGAGCATTTATGTGTGTCTCTGTGTGTGTGTGTGTTTGCGGTGTGTATGTGTGAGTGTGTGTGTGCTGGCAAGAATGCTCTAAAGCAATTGGAATTTAAACAGCTTCGCTTATAGCTTTTGCTTTGCCATTGACTGCCAAGTTATTTAAATTAAATTCCAGCCAATGGTCACCCACACATCAAAGTTGCGTCCAACATTTTTGCAAGACAATTAAATGTCAGAGTGTGAAACAGCAAACCCCAATCGAAACCCCTTTCAACCCCCAAAATGCCGCCCTGCGTTGGCGATGCTACTTTGACATATTGTGCACCGCTGACAGAAAACTTCGCAGAACGAAATGGAAAATGGAAAATGCATTTGCCGTCCCGTAACCATTGTCCTGTGTGTGTGTGTGTGGGTGTGGGTAGGCGTGCTTGTGTGTATTTTTCACAAAATTGCTCTCAACAATCGCCCTTTACAGACCGTTAATTGCTTTGTCGCACCAATTTGTCAGAAGTAAAATTACACTGCAACAAAAAAGAAGTCGGAAAACATAGCTCAACAAAGCGGCAGCATGTGAGATATTTATGTAAGTCAAAACTTGGCATGAGAGTTGAAAATTTGTATAAGCACAATAAATAATTTTTAAGAAATATTTATAAAGTACTTTCTAAGGGTATTTTTAAAATGAATTGTTGGAAACCAAAAGTTTAGATATAAAATTAAAATTACAACAAAAATTTAAGATCTTGTTATAGAAATGTAACAAAAAACACCGAGAGCAAATACAACAAAAATTATACATCCAATTGACAGCGTAACACAATACCAATGACAATATTTGTGTTATATTTTAATTAAATTGCTGTCTGTACTTGAAATTGATTCAGCAATGGTCAAAAAACAAACAACTGTAACCCAATTTATTAGTTATCAACCTGAAAATCTAGTTCGAATATAAAATATGAAATACTCCTCTGACACATATATTTATGCATGTATGTATGTGAAATCTACATGTACAATACATGTACCCATTGCTTGTCCACTTTCGTCCTTCATTCACAGCAGTTTTTAGCGTTATTTATGTGCCAAACCAGAGTATTAAATCTAAGCCAACTAAAACAGCCAACTGTCTGGCTCAAAAAGTTGTTGGTGAAACACGCTGAATACTTTGCATAAGGCCAACTAGCTTGGCTGTCATAAAATATGCATAACTCGGACCACAAATGAATTTCAGCTGTTGTTAACATTGCGGATAATTAATGCCATATATTTGTCTGCTTTATATTTGGTAATTACAATGCAAAGCTAACAACTTAAAATGCTGAAAGGGTGCTTTGCATGCATCATTTGCATAAACAGCAAAACAAAATGTTGAAATCAAAACACACACACAGAGACCCAACAACAACAAAAAACTATGCTGTCACAAGTGAATCTAATTATTCCACAATTAGTTGCAATAGCAATAACAAGAGAAAAGATCCCTCCACGGGTAGCTGCAACAAAGCAGGCAGCATAATTGAAACACAAATTCCAATATGGTCATTCAATTTGTTCTGGTTTCATGGCCATCAAAAATGAAACACTGAGCGCGGCATTTGCCAGGAGCTCCCATGGCGACATTATGAAATTGCCTGTTATATCAGATGGTCAAACAGTGCTGCCAATTCGGCTAACACTTTAGCCAAATTTAACTAATTTACAAATGTATTGCACATGACTGAAACTTAAAACAATGAGAGCCTCGGAGGAAAATATGTGTTTAGCCATTCACAAAAGCTGACACAACTCAAACGAAATAATGAAATAAAGAAGCGAAGCGAGTAGCAAAAGAAGAAGCGAAGCGAGAACTGCAATTGCAACGAATAAAAAGAGGTCAGAGTGAAAGCATAGCGAACAACAGCTAAAAATGTAGCAGGCAACGAAGTAGAAAAAGCAATTTGATTGCTTCAAGCATTTCAACTTAATTGAAAAGCCGCGAGAAGAACTCGCTTCGTCGTTTCAATTGAGCTTTAAAGAGGCGCAAGAAGCATTACGACTAGTATAGAAGAAAACAAAGCGAGAAGTTGCAATGATATACAAATTATTGTCTTCTCAGTTAAAGTCTAATGCAATAAAAAAAAACAAAAAAAATTAGGGTGTGAAGAAGTTTAAGGCAATAAATTGCAAGCGTTGAAATTTCACTCTAATTAAGCGAAAAACGGCTTGGCAATACTTTAGTCGCATTTATTTAGCTTGTCGCTTAAGAGGTTCGTGACTTGACGCTATTAATTTAGCTATATTTAGCTACATAAAGCTATATTTAGCTTTATTATGTTTTAAGCTGATCAGCTCTGTAGTTGCTAGTGGAGTGAAGTGAAAGGATGGAGTGGATGGAAGCACGGATAAATGAATGCTGAAATCAGCAGCTCTGACAGCACCCAGTGGGTAAAAAATGAGCGAACAGATAGCAAAGGCAGACCGGATCGAGAACAGGTAGCAACAGCAGCAGCAGGAGCCAAAGCCGAGGCAGCAGCAAACTGTGCAAACAATGCAAAAATGCTGTGGCAATAAATGACAGTAACTAGTCCGAATGCAAATGCAAATATACACATACGTATTCAAATATGAATACATGAATGCCAAATGCGCACAGTGTGCAAACGGAAATGGAGAGCGAATATTGCAAACAGGCAACACACACACACACCCACACAAACAAACACACACAGTGACACAGAATGTGTTCTAAATGCAGGTATGGAGTGTGACAGTGGGGAAATGCCGACGAACGCATACTCTTTAATAATGTTGTTCTTGGTGGAAAAAATGCTTCAACTTTTGAGTATCTTTCAGGATGCAGCTCAAAATATTACTTGGAATTATGTAATAGCTTGAAAATCGAATCAAAATAGTAAGAAAATATAAATGCTCTAAAATATATTAGCAAATCTCTCGCTGTCTCTATCTAAACAAAATAATATAAGTAATATTATTACTTTGTATGTGTTCAAAAAAAGGAAGAAAAAAAACCATTTATAAACTATTTTTAATTTGTTCTATTTTGCGAGCGGACTTCTTTCGCCTTTAAAAAACAGCGTATATTAATTGATGCATAGCAACCAGGCGCACGTATATTGTTTTATATGCATGTGTTGGGATTGGAGTGATTTTTACTATGCAAATGCCATAAGAAACTGACAATAAATGTTATTATAAATATACGGAAGTCATGACTTAATGAAGGGGAAAGAAAGAAAAACAAAAAGAGTTTAAACTAACCGGAAATAAACGCCAGGAGTGCGTTGATCCACATCCGAAGGATAAATACGACCCACACGGCACTTGCTGAAGAAGATGCCCATGAAGGAGGGATCCCGTTTATTGGGCCAGTCCTTGATGGGGAAGACCAGCGGGTAGGTCAGATACTCGGGTGGATCGGAGAACTCCAAGTAGCCATTCAACGAGAGCTAAAAGGACGATACAATTTTGTTAAACTTCTTGATAAATCAAAGTATTAATTCGTCTTACGCGCGTATAGTTGAAACGGAAGCCGTAGAAGGGCATCTGGAAGTTAAGATTCTTGTGCAACTGCGTCATGGAGGCGTGTATATCAAACTGATAATCTCCACGGCCGCCATAACTGTCCTTGTCGAAGTACCAGTACATGAAAGTGTTCCGAAGATCGGCAAGGCGAGCACTGGAAATTGTGTAGCCGCCAGCAGCGGTTGAAGGCGTGTCCGGTGGTGCCACATTGTTGTTGGGATCTGCAAGAAATAAAATAAAATACATATATATTAGAGTACATAGCATACACTCAGAAAACAAATATCGAAGTTTGTACTCAAATCAAGTTAAGACGTTGTCAATGTCGAAAATACTTTTATAGTTAACTAAAGGAGGGTTTTGAAAATCCCAATATATATAATATATGCTAATGTAGTAAACTAAAAGTTATTTCAAAAGGTTTTCTATAATTATATACAGAAAACTATAATCAAATTTTTGTATTCAAGTCAAGTAAAGACTTACTAATGCTACTATTTCAAGAAGTATTTTTATAAAGCCAACATTCCTTGAAGTACACAACTTTCGGACTATTTTAAATGGTAAAGAATTTCTCAGTAACTTACATACTTGGAGAACAATATTTATTTCTTGCTCGAATCAAGGATTTGTGTTCCAATATAAATTTATTCAATTTTGTAAACTTAGTTGAATTAAAGAATTGACTATTCAGCCCATTTTATCTACTTGATTCTTTAAACACTTTTGTTTCTTACAAGCCTTTAAAATCGATTTATTCTTATCAACGAATTAACAAATTCTAGTCAAGGTTTCAAGAATATGACAATAGAATTTCCATTCCGCTTGCACACTCTTTTTTCTGCCAGTATATATAAGTGTTAAAGTCAAGACTACAAGGCGCCATTATAATAATTTTACATTTCAACAGCTAATCCTCGGAGATTACGTATTCAATTTCGCAAAAGGGGCGTAGCCAGTCATGCCTCCAAGCCCAACCACAGAAAATCGGCTTTTGCCCAAGCATCCATGGAGCCTTCAGCACGGCGGCATTTCAATTTAGGCCGGGAGCCTGCCAGGGGCGGCAAATAAACTTAAAACTTTGCAGCTTCGTTGCAATCTTCGCTTTCGCTTGCCGCATGCTTGCTGCATACTGCATGCCAGTTGCCACTTACCACTGGGCCCATCCATACACATTTCTTGCAGCTTCCTGCTGACTCACTTACAAAATTGCTGCCTCTTGCTAACTGTGCTTCCTCTGCACTTAACCATTAAAGGTCACAGTTAATATTCATTTCAGTTTCGCCAACAACTTGCCAGCCACAATTTCTCGTCTTTTCTCTTTATCACTATCTATGTCTCACTTACTCTCTCCCTCTCCCTCTGTCTCTCTCTCACTCTGCCTCTGTCTCTATTTAGCAAACAATTTTCTTTCTAATTTCATGGCTTTTCTTTGCATTTTATTTCGCTCTTTTAAAGCAATTTAATCTGAATTAGTGCAATGCTGATGATTTCTCTAAGAATACATAAGAAAACAGAGCAAACCATAGATTTTGTAGTCCGATTTCATATACAAAAAGAGAATTCATCTTCGTTGGCTTATTATGCAGGTTTTTGGTCTTTGTCTTTGGCATTTTTACAATATGAATACTTGAGGTACTTCACTTCAATGCCAAGCATTTCATGATGAGCTCAGACAACTCGGTTTGGATTAAACAAAAGAAAAATAATTAGGAAAAAAAAAATTAAATAAAAAAATACCAAGCAGTCTTCAATATTTTGTGAGCAAACTTGACAATGTATTTTTGCTTATTACCAACTCATTTCCCATTACCCGTACAATAATATCCACTTTAAATGCATAATCCATTTTTCATAAGCTTTATTAACATTCATTGAGCGTTTAATGCATCAATTTGAAAATGAGGCATCATTTTATCAATGCATTTCCAACCATTAAGCTGCAGTCGACAATTATTAAGTGATTTTCAATGATGTCACATATGTAAGTGGCATAATGTTCGATAATTAGCTTTGATGGCAGCAATGGCTAATTAATTGTTAATAATAGTCAGCTGGCACTTCACCTAAACTCAAACCAGATCGCAGCACTCATAAAATCTTTCCACTTTTGTTTGCTGAGCAGCTGTTGCAAAATGTCAAAGTTTTTAAGCTATTTATGAATCAGTATCGCAATTGTTGGCAGGCCATAAAATATGATCAGGGTCAGCAGTAATCCTTTTTGGGCCATATGCATAATTGTGGCAGGTAGCAGAACTGCAGGATTAGCTGCTTGATTTATGGCGATGCCTTTTGCATTTCAACCAAAAATTAGTCCGCAGAAAATACGCAAAATTCGCGTGCTTGCAATTTAAAGGAAATTTAACAGATTTACTTTATTTTTTTTGAGTTAAGTTAATTTTCGTGGAATGCAAATGCAGTTGAAGTGAAGGCAAGTCAAGTTTTGTGGCAAGGATTTCGTGTGCCACACATTAAACGGGTACCAAAAAGTTTTTTGACCAAAACCGCAAGTACCTGAAAAATATATCGAAGTCTGGCAAATTGCAGCTGTTTTTTTTTTGCAGGTAGCCCTATTTGAGGGCACATTCTGTGGTATATAAAGTGGTACCATTTTCAAGTGCCACACATTCGATTCGCACAACGCAACCAGCAATGAGCATCAGCACATTCAATTTTCAGTTCTACAATTACAAACTGCCTGCTGCAATGCCGCAGTTCACAAGCGCCGCCAGCTTCAGTGAGCTCGAAATGGACATCGACGAGGAGGAACTGGAGCAACCACAACCGGAACAGGAAATGTCAAAGCCAGCAATTACATCCACGCCACTGCCGACAGTTAAACAGCCGCTGGTGTTGTCCACGCCCAGATACACCAGTGAGCTATCCTTGGCCATCAGCACGCCAGATGTGAGCAACTCACGGCCATCGGACGCACTGCGTCCACAGCTACATCGGCCACAGAAACGCTGGTCGATGGAGCTGCGTGAGAAGGTGCTGGAAATGTCCAAGCGCAATAACGCCTCCGACGAAGCGGAACAGCAGCAGAAAACAGGCACTGGCAACTTACAGCAGCGATTTATGCAACAGCTTCAGGCAGATAGTAGTGCCACACAAATCTCTCGCACTGTTAGTGATAAAATCAACTTTTTCAACAAGCTCACCAATACCTATGAATCAGACAGGAACTCCAACAACAACAACAATAACAACAATCACTTCATTTCGCTGCTGCGTGCCACACGCTCCATGGGCGTGGCAACAACCTCTGGCGCTGCCCATGGTCCAGTGCCGCCACCAAAGCCCAAGCGCTTAATAGACAGCAACACTACAACCGCACCAGCAACAACGACCACAAGCGTGCCCCTTCAGTTTGCCACACCAAATGCCAAGGCGACGCAGGCCTACAACAACAACGTGGCGCAACGGAAAAGTTCGCTTCGCCGCAAGCCATCCATGGAGAAATCTCGTGCCACCATCGCCCGCCAGAATTCCAGTGCAACATTGCGTCCGCAGCGCCATGCCCTGATGGAGGATCTGAGTCTGGTGGTACCGGTGAGGCTACGCATTGCTGAGTACGAGCAGCGCATCACGATGAGTGCCTAGCTATGCAAAAAGGGGAGTGCAACCACCCAAAGAACCCAACCCACCAATCTAGTGCAAACTCCCAAGGATACGCCTACCCTTAGCTTAATAGTCATCTATTCAACAAGTGTTCAACAGCATAATCGATAAGCATTTAAATTTGTACTCATTCTAAGTTCGAAAATAAAGAAAATGTAAACTATTAATCTAATTTATTAAACTAATTTGACATCAGAATGCTAAGCAGCTAATAAGGATTTATAAATAAATTCCAACGTTTCCCCAGCTAAAGAAAATTATAAGTGAGTAACGCCAAAGAAATGAAAGAAAAAGAATTTATATTGAATATGAATTTTATTATAATTAAGAAAACTCAACGAAAATTAAATAATGGCCCTTCTTTTCTTTAAATAAGTTTCTTTTTATATAGGAATCATTATCTAGGCTATTCATAAATTTCATTAAATTTCAAGTGTACGAAAAACCATTTAGACAGAAGATGAATTTACAATTCAAAGGCTTATCTATTCAAGTAGTGAGGATTGTTTGTTTAATTAGATTTAACAAATGAAATCAGTAGCAAATTGTGATGCAACAAAAATGGCGAAATACAAAAAACTGACATAAAATCGAAAATAAAAAAAAAAAAAACAATGAGTAAACTAGCATACACATCTGATCTAAATAGAAAGGACAATTAAATCGAGTTACATATTTGCTTGCATAAGAAAATGCAATCATAAGTCAAATAAATAAAATTCGTTATAAAAAAGAATTAATCACAATGTGTAACTAACATGAGTAATAATCAAATCAACAGTACTTTCATAGTATCAGTGGCGATTCCAAAGCTATCAGAATACATAGTTGTAAACTGAATCATGCAACGTACAATAAAAGACAGCTAACTATATACAATGAGAACACACCTATATTGGTATATAAAATGACCCTGCTTATATATCTGCCACTATCGCTCTCTCTCTTACTCTCTCTTTCTCTCTCTCTCTCTCTCTCTCTCTTTTCTTTCTGTCTTCTCTCTCTCTCGATCCTGTATTTGTTTGTTTTTAATGCCCAACTCTGATGAGCACAACTTGAGCATTATCTTATCGTTGTACTAAATGCCCACCCCACAAGCGAAACACCTGTATGCCACATAGAGCAGGGGTGGGGAGGGGGTCGCCAAAAGTCGAACAGGTTATCGAGCAAATATTGGTAAGCGGGCAAGAAAAACGCTCTATACTGCGATAAGATAGCCACAAAGCGAATGCTCAACGCGGCGGATGAGTAATGTTGACTGAATCAGCGCATATTTAAAAAAAAAACAAGGTTAAAAAGCCACAAAAAAACTTTTAAAAAATGTATCCTTATAATAAATAAGTTCTCAGATTAACCCCATAAATATAAATTTGTTTGTGGTTCGGTTCATAGAACCGGTTCGTTTCAATATCCGCTACTTACCCCAATTGTAGCCTGTGTTATCCAGATCGTACAGTTCACCCAGATAATCATTGGGCATAACTAGTGCGCCCGATTTCTGTTGCGGCTTGAGGCCTGCCACAGTGAGGATATCATCGGTGCCGCGACTCGATGCTGCAGCGAGCGGAGCCACATGCACCACGGGCACCAATTTTGCGGGCGAGGCGGCGGCGGCGGCGGCGACGGCTGCGGCAACTGTTGGTTTAGGGCTAATAGCTGCCACTTTTTCGACTATTTTGACGACGCTTTCCGCTGTTTTTTTGGGCACCACAACTGGTATTTCCACAAACTCGGCCGCCTTGGCGGGTTTGTTGGTCGATTTTGTTGGAGCAGCTGCGGGTGCGGCAGGGGCGGGTGCATTCACAATTTGATCTTCCACTTCCGTTGAGATATTCTCGTTGGCCAGCACATAGGCCATAAAGCCGCAGGCCAGCACACACACCACAAACAGTTTGAAGCGCATTTTCACGCTTTTCTATTACTACAATTTTCCTGCTCTGCTTTTTTGTTATTCACTTTTCGATTTTCGTTCGTTTCGCACTGTAAAAATATATTAATCACAATTTAAATTATGCAAGAGACACTAAAATAAAGATTTTTACGCAGTTTCTTTTTAAGTTTTGGTTTCACTGCAAAAACTAAGATAATTTTGATCAACTTATATTTAGAATATATATTGATTTACTTATATTTCCTTTCAATTGATTTTAAAACATTTAAAATGGTTTTTTCACTTTGATGACATCATCAATGTGTCTCTGGCCTTATCGGCCATAAAAAATGCTTATCACACACTGTCATTTTTTTACTTGTTACCAACCTTATAGACTGCAAAATAAGTACGTTCGTTGCGGCGCCGAGTTCATTTAAGACTAAAGTCATTGGGCGTTGCCAAAACTAGTCGACTGCTTCACCTGTCACCGTTTTTCTCGATTGTGAAATGTTGGCAGCGTTATCTCTTCTGCTCAATACTAACGGTTATCTTATCAGCAACAAAGCCACGCACTGATAACGCATTCCTCTTCTCGCTTTTGGCGCTCCACATTTTGTTGGCCAGGTCTCGAGAATGAAATTGCCTTTTGGGTTATTGTGCAAGTTGCCAGTTACCAAATTCATTTGTTTATTTAATGTTCTCTCATTTTGGTTTCTCTCTCCACCATTCTTATCAGTTTTCCCTCTTGTTGACTTTAGCCACATTACAATTTGTGATTCATGTCCATTACAGTTAATCACCGTTTCTTCTTCGGCAAGTCTCGGCCATGATAATTATAGACAATGAGCCATAATAAAAGGCAGCAAATTCGCATTTCCGGCGTAGCCACAGAATTTATGAATGAAATCAGCGTCACATTAATTTACGCACTTCATTTCAACAATCAATGAAAACCCACAAATATTTAATTTGCTAACAACAAATTTATTACTATCAAGTCAAATGAAATTAATTAATTAAATACCCAACAAACCAAATGACTATTTTCAAGCTAAACGATTAAGAAAAACTTGAAGCTTTGAACTAAGCACAATAAGTGACTAAATCTCACATCTTGTCAAAAGAAATTTGTTATCAGTTTTTAGCTTTTAAAGATTTATAATCGACTTTAGTTTATGACAGCTTAGAGAATTTCAGTTTAAAAGTATTGGATACAGCAAAGTTGACAAAGTTTTTAATCTGCTTGGTTGTGAGACAAAAATGGGTAATTAATATTTAAAAATTATTATTTGATTATTGTTTAAGAAATAAACATCACAGTAAAAAAGCATTAGTTAAGTACAATTTGAATAATATTTATTTAACAACTTAAAAAAGTATTTCAATTATTTTTGAATAGAGTTTTGGCAACATTCCGACGTTCGCCTGGATACTCCAATTTGTGAAATCGGAAAATATTTCCAATTTAGAAATGGATCCTATCTAGCTAACGTTTTCAAAAGTAAAAGCAATTATTTTTAAGATTTTCTGTATTATTTTAGAAATATTTTGCGCTACTAAATAATAAGAAATTTTGAAGCTGCGACGAGTGCTTTTTAAATATACTGCCTAAAAGTATGCAACAATAAAATCATTAATTTAAAGAAATGAGAGCGCTGCAGCAATCATGTGTTCACACCTAAATCAGCTGGAACAATGCCAAAGAGAGGCGAAGAAGCAAAATTCCAGTTCTCCTTTTTTTGAGCGAGTGGCTAAGTGCCAAGTGAAAGAGTTAGAGCGAGAGCGAAATTGAGTGCTCAGTTGATCGCTTGTCGCCGCTGAAGATCAGTTTGCTTATCAGCGAAATGGACAAAGCCCAAGGGGGTCTCCCAGATTGAGATTCAGTTGTGGGTCAAACGCGAACGGCTGCAGTTGCCAACGGGGAGCGAGCGCTGGCAATAAAATAAAATAAAACACAATTAAATAAAATTATTATTATATTATTATAATTAAATAAACAAGAAAAATGCTGCGACACTTGGCGAAAACGGAAGGAAAATTTGCGGCACGCGGCTATCACAGCAAGCAGGGCGTGTGGGGCTATCGTCCAGTTGCCCAGCGAATTTACCAAGGTGTTATTTTAATGAATATAACAATAATTAATATACAAAACTTAATTATGCTCATAATCAGTGTGTCGAGTTGGAAAGATTATTTCGCGTTTTTTAATCTAACACTATAAAATTTGCAGCTGCTGCTGAGATAAAAATCATTTTTGATAACACTGAAAATGCTTCAGGCGAAATGAAATGTGTATAAATTGTTTGCGGCAAGTGTCGTAAATCAATACAGTATTTCTTAACCCACAAATTAATTTTGTTTCGCTGTTGCTTCCATCGTTATCAATGCGTGTCTCTGTTTCGCCGCAAGCTCTTCACCTAAAACAACAACAACAGCAAAAGATGTGCAGTAGCCTCAAAAAGAACAAACAGCTCGAAGCGAATTGCTGTGGGTAAACTGAAAACAAAAGCAGCCGCAGAGCAACTCAAACTTGTTCGTCTCTAACTTCAGCCCACAACTAACAACATGTGCGAAGCAACATGTGTGTAGCAACCTGTTGCAGTTTATTGTTTGTTTATTTCTAAACGAATATAAATCTTGTATTTACATCCAAATATCTTGCAAACTGATAACGAGAGTGATAAAAATACAATTTAAATTTGGAATAGTCTAAAATTAGCAATGTTAAAGAGCTAAAGCGATATACGTAAACCCCCTCAGTTCCATTTTGTTAATTGAAATATATTTTCTTATTTTTAAAGTTGTCAATCTTCTGATCAGTTTGGCTTTGGCCCTGGTTGAAACTTTTTAGGAGCTGCAAAAACTGCAGAAATTAAAACGAAACTATGCTCAAACATACACACACACACACAGGCGTGTATTCAATGTGTGTGTGCACAGCAAAATAACAAAGTTGAGCAAACAAAGGCCCAAAAATTGGGAATTGGATTCAGGGCCAAAACCAGAACTAAGCCAGCCACACAATTGGCAGGAGCCAATAAAAGGGGGCCAATTGAGGGCCTTATCAACACTGGGCACGTCAGTTCTTATTAACAGGCAAACACACACACAGTTAGATAGAGAGAGAGGGAGACAGACAGAGAGAGGGACAGAGAGAGAGTGGAATGAGCTAGAGAGCGCGAGGGAATTTCAATTGGAATGTAAAGGTGGCCATATCTCCATATGCACTCAGAAAAATAGATGCATATGAAATACAAACTTGTCAGTAAATGAAAAAAAATAACATTTAAAAAGCTTCAGCTAAATTCTATTTAGAAAAATACTACAAACTTAAATAAGAGAAAAGAAAGAGACTTAGCTGACTTTCTATTAATTTTTTTTGTGTCCCAAAAATGATAAAAGAGCCAGTTTTCATCTTTACTAGCTCTTATATACTTTGTAAAAATATTATTATATAAGCAATACGTTAAACCGAATCCAATCAATATAGCATCGTGGAAAGATATTCCATAGTGCTTGAGAAAAAAAACGAAGTATTTCCCACAAAATGCAAATAAGCTCAGAGTTATCGTTTCTAAATTGCTAGAATGACTTTTCTAAAAGTTAGAAATTAACTTTCCAGATTTTAGAGTAGAAATAACTTTCTGTAGGACTAAAATATGATTCTTAAATTATTTTTATATTTTAATAAGATTTCTCAGCATTTTAAATGTATTTTTGATTGGTATTTTAAAATTCAATAGCAATCACTTTCTAAAGACTGAAAAATTATTTAAAACATTGCTTTTTTGGTTATATATTGCATATATAACTTAAGAAAATTTCTACACATTTTTTCATTAAAACATTAATACATTTTATGATATTTTTGATTTAAATATGTTTCTAAATATTTTTTATAAGAGCTATAGACCATTTGCTGGGACATATTTTTTCCCCAAGTGTATAGCGCAACTGAATTTTTGTTTGCGAGTCCTTTTAAGCACTTTTGCTTGGACCTCGAGGAGACTTCATATTTTTGTTGTTGTTGTTGTTGTTTTTGTTGACTTGATCCTGTGTATTGTCTGTCATCAGCTGAGCTCAGCGCGCTTCCTTTTAATTCAGTTGACATGCCCAATCAAAGGTCTATTGGTGCTCCTTTGGTTTCCCAGCACACCTTACCGTTCTGCTTGCATTTTGTATTGTCCAGTTGCTGTCGTTTAGCCTGCTGCTGCCTCATATATAACTGTCAGGATGACATTATCCTTTGGTTGCTGCTGCTGCTGCTGCGTTGGTGGTTCATAATAATATTTGCACGCCCCCAAAATGAAATATACTCGCCTCAAATATCATTCATCATTCATTGTGTGCTTCGTTGTGACCGAACAGTAGAAGGACATGACATGCATGTTTGGGAAACGCAATAAATTGATTTATTACCAAAAAAATGTTGTCAAAAGGATTGCATACATTTTTAAGCAAATTAAGTTTTAATGCATTTCCAAGTAAGCCAGCTGACAACTGTCAATGATCTTTGTGCTCCTTAACTATGTGTAGCACTTTGTTATCGACACACACACACACACGCACACATATACTCAGGCATACATCCTTTAAGCAGGATAACACTTTGGCACATAAACACCTAAGCAGACAACGAACCATCAACGGCTTAAAAAAAATAAAAAATAAAACACCATAAAAAGCATACCCAATAAAAAACATATCCAGTGCCCATATCTCACTTATGCGTAGCTACAAAGCAAACATCCTGCTGCCAGGCACCGAAAACGAAATGTCCTTTTAAAGACTCTACTTGGAATGAAAATTTAATGCTGAAATATTCAATCTGCAGCTTAACGTAAATCTGATTATTTTTTCAAGCAAAATAAAAGTGTCTCAAAATATAGATTTTAAAGATTAGTCATTAAATTGTAATATATTGCAACTAAATATTTAATTAAAATATGTTTTTCGATTTAATATTTTTTATTTACTCCGATATTATTAGAGATTTACAGCTATCGACTGTTAGCTGTTTTAAATCTGTCTCTGAATACAAAAATATATTTTAATTACAAAGAAAAACACTATCAATAAAAAATTATTCAATCAAAATATAATAATAATATTAAAATAAAAGAGAGCCAATTTATGATTCTTAGATTCACAGAGGAGATATCACTTCACGTAATTTTATAGTCTTTGATAACATATAGCTTTAAAAGTTAAGATAAAAAAACGTCGTAGATGCTTAAACATTAATATTTAGTTATTTAAGAGCTCTCACAAAGAAGGTCATAAAAAGGGCATCTACAATGGCATTAAATGCCAGTTTTTGTCCAGTCACGATTAAGTTGATATGCTTCACACAACTTCCGGTGTGTGAGTGTGTGTGTGTGTGTTGTGAGAGTAAGCCCAAATATATATGTACATGTTTACAGCATGCCATAAAAGTAAAATGTCAATAAATTCAAAAAGACCGCAAAAAATGGCAAGTGCAACAACAACCACAACAACACACACAAACAAATACATCGATGGATTCTTCGACATTATTTTTGAATAATTTATAACTGCAAAGAATGAAAATTTATATTGCCAACGGATGTGTTCCCCATTTTTTTGTTGCAGTGTCCGAGGAGGTGCGCGAGGCAAGGAACTCGCAGGCGAATGTTTATCGCTGGGTGGAGGCCTTTCGCCAGCACGGACACAAATTGGCAGCCGTGAATCCCATCAGCATTAGAGCAGCTTCCAGCAGCCAAAGGTAAATACTATGAAGATAGCGAGAGCTGACCCTCATCCATATATATATATATATATATGTTTATGTATATGTATAATTTATACTTTGTCTGGCGCTGCTTCTGCGTATTTTGTATTGTGTTCATTCTTGCAGCGAGCTGCAGGAATTAAATCCCGCATTTTATGGACTGCAGACACAGCAAACGGTGCGCACCGCTGGACTTATAAGTGACGCCACCAACGCCACCAACAATGTTGCCCAGTTGGAGCAACTGCTACGCGACATTTACTGCAGCAGCGCGGCAAGCGCCGAGTTTGCCTACATCGAGGTAAACAGCCATATAATTCATACAATAAAATTGCACAGAAAGCCTCCGCAAAAAAAGAAAAACAAATGAACACTTTTCTGTCGGACATTACCGACTCCGGTATCCTCTGTTATTAAAGCTAGATCCTTGTTGTGGTGGTGGGTGAGAAGTAGCCGCGGATGGATGTATCTTGACCATTGAATAATCATTAAGGGGCCCTTCATTTTGAACCCAGTAAAAAATATCTTTACAATTCGGTGACTCCAGTTCTTAAATATGGTTCTTTCGATTCATATCCTGTACAAAAGGAGTCAGAGTATACAAATTAAACCAAATAAGAAACTTTGTTTTTATTTTAGCATAGCCTTGCTGTATGAAGTTTAACAGACCAAATTTGATTATAAATTTGAACAAGAAAAAATATGATTTAGTAATCCAATTTTGATAATAAATTTTTTGCCAAAATATTGCAAGCACAATAATTTTTGTTATAAATGAGTCTGTTCTTGATATCTGGCTAAGCAAAACAAAATTATTTACATTTTTCAACCGATTCTTACTATGTTAATTGTGTTATATAGTTGTTCAATGTTTAAAATTCATTGCCAAAATGTCTCGTTCTGAGCCTATAATTGTTCCATCAACCCCAATTCATTCTCGAATGTCTTTTATGTCTTCCGAGTTTAAAACATGTTTTCCTAGGATATAAAGTCTTTTTCTTGCCATGACTGATATGATTTCCTCTGAATATTCTTTCACAAAGCCGCACAGTCCGGACAGCCTATACCTAGTTTAGATAGGTGTATGTCAAGAGACCGGTAAGAACTACATGTCAATTCATATTACATAAATAGACGGACAGACGAAGCTGACTAAATCGACACGGATTATAATGGTGGACATGAACATCTTATGAGATTTCAAGATGCCTCCTTTAATTACACACTTAACGACAATATTATAAGGACCTCTGTAAGAGTATATATAATACAAATAAAACCTGGCAATTCCCTTGTAGAATACCGAGGAACGGGAATGGCTAGCACGCAACTTTGAGGCACAGAGGCAACAACAGCTGCAGTCGACGGAGCGCTGCGAAATCGCCGAGCTGTTAATTAAGTCACAGGCATGGGATAATTTCATGGCCCTCAAATTTCCCACGGTCAAGCGATACAGCGGGGAGGGCGCTGAGTCCATGTTGGCCTTCTTCTGGCAGCTTCTACGCGACAGCGTCCAAGGTCAGTGGGCTGACATGCCGAAATGCTGAAACATCACGCACCCAACTCCCAACTCATCCACCCATTTGCCCAGCTGGGGAATCAAGCGAAATGCTGCCCCAGAGATGGGCGCGTGAGTAGCTGAAAACGATAAGCTAATCGCAAAGAAAGCTAAATTATCTTATCTAATCGATGTCGGGTAGAAAATGAAAACAACAGTTAAAGAAAATCCAAGACTTCCAATTTTTGTGTTCATAAACAGATTACAGATAATGACAGGCCAAGCAACAGAGATCCGTTTGGAAATAGTAAATGCTATAATAAGTATATTCATTCCATAAAGATTACCTTATCTATATATATTGTTATATCATAATTCATTTTGCATTCGGTTCTCAATAAATTTAGTTCGTATAATGACTTTAAAAAAATATTTAAAGATAAGAATTGCATTAAATAACCTTTTTTGTAGGCTAACTTTTTTTGAGATTTACAAAATTTGTTATACGAATATTAATATTGACATTAAATCTATCAAATTTTTACCATATATTAACATAATTAATTGATTTAATTAATTTAATATTAAAATGTTTATACTTATACATACAATATTTTAATATTAGTTTCAAAATTAAATAATAATTACTGATACAATTTTCAAGCAGATATATAAGCTTAAGCAAGCAGAACCAGATATATGTTTGAGATATTCTCGAACCAGATTTATATTTTAGATATCTTTTCGATAGTAATACACCAGTAATTCAGATATTTGTTCTTTTATAAATCTAATTTAATTTGAAAAAAGGAACACCATAAAATGTATAGCTATTCTAAATTACATTTATTTATAAGTAATGGAAAACATTTTAAAAACTAAAAAGAAAAGAAACCTTTCTTTTTAAAGCTACTTATTCTAATTTAAGAAATAATTGTATATTTAAAAGTTATTATTATTATTGTTATAATATTTATTATTTATTATTATTAGTAGGATGTATTTTCACACTTTCATCTCTATGCATCAGAGCTCCACATGACTCTTGAGAGCAGAACTTGAGATGCTCGCTTGCTTTAACCCTAATCTGATTTTCTCGCCAAAACTTTGTTTCTTTTGGCATGGCCCACCAATGATGACAACAATATCAACAACAACAAAAACAACAACTATGACAACAGCGAAAATTGAGCAGTTGGTGCTGGCGATGCCCCACCGAGGACGCACCTCGTTGCAAGTAGCGCTGCTGAACATGCGGCCGGCAAAAGTTTTTCGCAAACTAAGCGGCGCATCGGAGTTTACCGACGACATCGAGGCCATGTCCGACGTCATAAGTCACTTCCGTAAGTGAAACTTTTCTTATTGGCAGCGTTGTATTCTTCTTTCTTCTTTTTTTTTGTGGACGTGTGTGGCTTTCTGCCGGCACACGCTGCGTATGTGTAATTTAATCCAACCCACTTCTTTCGCAGATGTTTCTGAGCAGCTGCAAGTGCTCGGCAAGAGCATCAACTTCAGCATGGTTCGCAATCCCTCACATCTCGAGGTAAGTTTCTCAATTTAAGACACTAAATTAAGCAATTACAAACTTAAGTCCTCAAGAAAGTAGTTCTTTGGTGATAAACTTAAAAAAGTATTCATGATAAAAATAGGAAAATTGTTTAACATTTTAAGTACAAGCAAAGGCTAAAGAGTTACTATAGATAAATATCTCTTTGGTATGCAATTTTTTATGTTTATTAAAAATAGCTATATAAATAAATATATATTAAGAATAAGCTTTGTCAAAATTTAAGACTCCTCCGTTGAAAAAATATTGCTTCTTTAAATAATAAAAAGTTGATATTTTAAGAATTCAGTTACTACATCAATCATGCTAAATTATTAACTAAAATAAAGTCAGTTTGATTTTTGTTCCTAAATCAATCTTGATTTAAAATATTCAATCTTAAGCTTTAAGTAATTTATTAATATTTATTTAATTTAATTTCCTATCTTTAGGCCGCTAATCCCGTATCCATGGGCAAGACGCGCTCCAAGCAGCAGACTCGTGCCGAGGGATCCTTCAGCAAAGATGGCAGCGCTCAGAGATTTGGTGAGCATGTGCTCAATGTGATACTCCATGGTGATGCCGCATTTCCCGGCCAGGGCATCAATCAGGAGTGCCTCAACATGGCTTATGTGCCCCACTTTGAGGTGGGCGGCAGTCTGCATCTGATCGTCAACAACCAGGTGGGATTCACTACGCCAGCTGAGCGTGGCCGTTCCACCGATTACACCACGGATCTGGCCAAGTCTATACAGGCGCCCGTCTTCCATGTCAATGGCGATGATCCCGAGACATTGGTCCGCATCACCAATCTGGCCTTCCGCTATCAGCGCGAGTTCCGCAAGGACATCTTCATAGATCTGAACTGCTATCGTCGCTGGGGTCACAATGAGCTGGATGATCCCACCTTCACCAATCCTCTGGTCTACCAAATCATACACAATCGTCAATCGGTGCCTGATCTTTACACCGCCGAGCTGGCCAAGCAGGGCGTACTCAGTGCAGAACAAGCAAGTCAACTGCGTGATAATTATATTAACCATCTCACTGAGGAACTGGCACTGGCACCAACTTATCAGCCACCTCCATCCTTCTTTGAGAAGCAGTGGGCGGGCCTGAAACTGGCCCCCGCCAATGAACTGACCTATTGGGACACGGGCTTGGACTATGGCCTGCTGCACTGGATTGGCCAACAAAGCGTTGCATTCCCCGACAACTTTGTGAGTGAAAATGTGTAAACACTTTAAAACATTAAAACTATGCTGCAACCGACTGTGGCACACTCTGTTCTCAATGTAAAATATCAGCAGAGATGAATATACATCTAGAATCCATATTAGGTGGATTAGACACATTTATATTGCCTTTAGCGATGAATTTAAACTTTTAGGAATTGGATATATTCTCAAATCAGAGTCATGCATGGAAACAAATCCTTTAATAGTTTAGGGCAATCACCGTATAAACTTTTTCGATTCGTGAACAGAGTATATACATTTTTTTCGATTCCACTAGAGATATTTGCAATTTTCCCTTTACAGAACATTCATCCGCATCTGCTGAAGACCTTTGTGCAAGGACGGTTGAAAAAACTGGGGGCTGGTGCCAAAATCGACTGGGCCACGGCTGAAGCCATGTCCATTGGCAGCCTGATGTACCAAGGCCACAATGTGCGCCTCAGTGGCGAGGATGTGGGTCGGGGAACCTTCTCGCACCGGCATGCAATGCTGGTGGATCAGCAGACGAACGAGATGTATGTGCCATTGAATAACATGGAGGGTGGCAATGGTGGCAAACTGGAGGTGGCGCACAGCATTTTGTCCGAGGAGGCAGTGCTGGGCTTCGAGTACGGCATGGCCATTGATAATCCACAAAACCTAATCATCTGGGAGGCACAATTCGGTGACTTTGCCAATGGTGCCCAAATCATCATCGATACCTTCATTACATCGGGCGAAAGTGAGTAAATTAACTGCTAAGCAAAGCTAGCTAAAACTGTGCTAATCCCTCGTTCGTCAGGTAAATGGATGGAATCGAATGCTTTGGTCATGCTCCTGCCACATGGCTACGATGGTGCCGCCTCGGAGCACAGTTCCTGCCGCATCGAGCGTTATCTGCAGCTCACCGACTCCAAGGAAACGGCAGCCGATGGCGAGAACGTCAACATTCATGTGGTCAATCCCACAACTCCAGCTCAATACTATCACGTGCTACGTCGCCAGCTGGCCAGAAACTTCCGCAAGCCATTGGTAGTGGTGGCTCCAAAGACACTGCTCCGCCTGCCGGCAGCCACCTCAACGCACGAGGACTTCCAACCGGGCACAATGTTCAACAATGTTTTAGGTGAGCCTCTTCTCATTCAACCCTTGTAAAGTGCATTATAATTTGTAGTGCATTATTTTAATGCATTGAAGGAAACTTTTTTGACCTTTGAATGTATAGTCAAATTTAGAAGACTAGGCTTGGCATAGGGTATAATAATGGTGTGCAAATGTACAGGCAGACAGAGTTGTTCTCCAAGAAGATCCTTCTTCCCTTCTACAAAACTTCAGTGTTTTTAGAAATAACTTTAATTTTGAAAATGCATGCAGCAATAAATACTTTTCAGTGGCAACAATGTTTAATTGGGGCTAGCGTTTAGTAAGTTGTAAGGCGTCTACTAGTGGGTCACATTTCGGCCATGGCCCTCTCACATATAATGGCCATACGGTTTAGCTGACGACACAAGCAATCTGGCCTTCTAGGTGACAGCAGCGTGGAGCCGGAGCAGGTGCGAAAGGTCATCATTTGCAGTGGCAAGCACTACTACAACCTGGCCGAGGAGCGCGCAAAGCGACAGCTTCAGGATACGGCAATTGTGCGCCTCGAGTCGCTGGCACCGTTCCCCGTGCAGGAGTTGCAGGCACAGCTGGCGCAATATGGCAACGTGCAAAGTAAGTTCGAACCATAAACTTGCACAGAATAAGTTGCATACTAAAAACCAACTAAAAAAACCACCCACAAACCCCAGCTTTCGTGTGGAGTCAGGAGGAGGCTCGCAATATGGGCGCCTGGACGTTTGTGCGGCCACGCTTTGAAAATTTAATTGGCAAGGAGGTAAGCCACATTCACACACACCCACACATCCATTCACACACATATTTAGATATGTCCGTAATAAAAAAAACTCTTACACAGCTCCAGTATTGTGGGCGTTGTGAGGCGCCAACAACCGCCACCGGCATTGGCAAAGTGCATAAGCGGGAAGCTGATGAGATTGTTGCTGCCCCATTTGAACTTTAGTGTGATGTTGCCGCCTGCCTTCAGTGCTGGATGCTGTCTACATGCCAACACCAGCACTTTCCCGACCAGCCTGCCTGCCCGTCCACATACATCACAAAGTACTTTAGCTCAATAAAACTGACAAAAAAAAAAGTAAACAAAAAACAAATCGGTGTCCTCTAATGCAGTTTAATGGACTGGCTAATATCCTGTAGTTAGTTGAAAAATTTGTCATTAATAATGATGTGTACAAAATACATCTTGCGACAGTCAGTTGCAGCCTTATAATATAGAAATTATAATTTTTTGAAGTATATTTTGTTCCCCACTCGTTAACGTGCAAAATTCATTTTAAATGTAATTATTAAATATTAAAAACATATATTTTTAATATAACAAACTAATGTGGAATAAAAGAAAATTCTTTCCTGTTTTCTAATTTATGCACAAAAATTAATTGAATTTCTCAGGATTGATATATTAAAATATGATCACATAAAAAATCAGAGCCATTGACACAAAACTTACTACCTATTTCTGGCTACAGGATATTTAAGAAGCAGCCATGCTGTAAAAGGCGGTACATAAAAGTTCAATGTGGCATTACACAATAATTTATCGTATGAAAAAACCAAGTCGAAACTTTAAGCCAAAGTTTTTAATTGTTTGCTGTTTTTGTAGTTGTTGTGGTCAACGCTTGTGTACATAATTTGTTGTTGTTCCCATTATGTGTTGTAGTTTCTGTGCCTTTGGCATCATAATAAAGTCCAAGGTTTTATGCCAGCGACAGAAAAAAATGACCGAGCCAAACCAGAAAAACATAAAAAATCCAATTTAACCTACCGTAAATATTTATTATGTTTATGAAACATTTTACAGACTTTCAATTGGTATGGTTGAAGCAGTGATCTAACTTAAATATTTATATAGTAATAAATCGGAGGATTTAGTGTACGGACTATCATAGCTGGATAATATAATAAGAGAGATTTGAACAATAAGATACAAAAATGAATATACGAGGTACATCTAATAATAAGCTAAATAAATTAATATGACTGCAATGTGTATGTGGTATATAGATTGAGAGAGTGAGGGTGAGATCTGAGGATTACTACATATAAGGCGTTACCAAGGGCTTTAAAAGATTGGAAAGGTATTGAAAGAATACTAAATAAAAAACAGGTTAGAACAAAGTCTCATCACGCTTAATTTCTAGATGGTCAGTTGCAATAACTTATATGACCTGCCTGCCATAGACATGCTCTAGAATATCGTAAAATTCGCTGGACGTCTTATATGCAAAATACAGAAGTCACATCCAGAACACAAATGCCAGACAAACGGCAATTATAACAAAGGCAGTTTCTCGACAATTGGCATTATCCCAGCCGCACTCCAGATCGAACTTCAGAGCCTGACAATATTAAGTGAAACATTAATAGAACATTTTGGAATCTTAGGCATCCAATAGACTTACCTCCAGTAACTGTTGACCGCCTTTATTCTCACAATGCGTCTCGCGAAGATCGTCGTCGTGATCATCGCAATTATGGCGTCCATAAACCTGACACGGTGAATTCATAAACGTACGGAAAACAGTATCGGTCCAGGTCTGCGATGAACATATATATTGCCGACGCTTCCTCTGCCAGAACTCCACCCAACTAACATCAAAATGATGACTCAAATTATTAACAAACAGAAGGGATGCGGAAAACTCACCCCAAGTCGCAATCGCAGCTGAGATCCGTGTGTGACATCTTCAGATCAGTGAGAAATACGCTATTTGGCAGATATGGCACTGAGCCCGTATTCGGATTGGGTATCTTCTTCAAGTTGCGATTGTGATAACGTATGTCCAGCGAAATGTTTCGCACACGACCCATGTTTTTAAAGAAGTTTGGAGGCAATGCTTGCAGCGAGGTATTAAATAGTTGCATATACAGATATGGAGAACGCATGCCCTATTTGAATGTTAAAGTAATGAGAAAGAATTGATATTATTATTATTCCAATAACCCAATCTACAAATATAACAACTGACGTCTTCGACTATGTCTTAGTTCAAAGAGAAAATATACTTACTAATAAGATAATAAATAATTGATCTGATTATTAATATTGATAATTGATAGCAAAAAATATTTACACAATAAAATTAAATAAATTTTTGAAAGGTGCTTAAAGCATAAATATCTTAGAAATGGATATGAAAAGTTCATACGAAATGTATTAAAATAGGAGTGGAACGTAATCTAATCATTTTGTATATTTTAGGATGTAATTGTGGTCAAACTACTAAATAAATTCGTTGGTGGCAACTTTATAATAGTTACTAAAGATTGAATACTCTTTTTATAAAAGAGACTTTTCGTTGTCAGATAATTTCGTCATTTATTATCCATAAGTAAGTTTACTCTAAGCAAACTCACCCGCAGAATGCGTTCGTGTAGATTTGTAAATTGTGGTCCACTGAAGGTAATATTGGTCATTTTGGAGGGCAGCTGTCCCTCCATTTCACGATTCAAGTCAGTGGGCATGCCCAGCTGCACTGTTTGCATCTCCTGCGTGGGGCCCGAGCCCTTCTTCACGATGCGCGTAAAGGGCTGTGGTGCCTCAATCCACAGTTCGCGTATATTGTGATGATGACGCAGCAAATGGGGTATATTGAAGTGCTCCAAATGCGAATAGGCAGTCAGTTTGAGGGAGCGCAAATGTGGCAGTGAGTCGAGGCAGCCATATTCAAAATAATGCAAACGAAAGTTGGATATGTCCAACATTTCCAAATCCTCATTGACCCCGTCGAAGCTGTTGTTATTTAGCGAGGTGATCGGATTGCCAGAGAGCATTAGACGGCTGTAAATTAAAGATGCACCAATAAGTGTATTGAATTATTTAAATGATGTAGCTCCACCACTCACCGCAAATGTGGCAGCGATTGTGTCATTAGAGGAACATTAGTCAAATCATTGTTAGACAGATCCAACATGCGTAGATTGCTCATATTGCTTGCCAGTTCCTGTGGTATTGAGGGCAACTCATTGTAACCCAATCGGAACTCGCGCAGATACTTCAAACGTATCTCTGGCACTGTGCTCAGCGATACATTCTCCAGGCCCAGCTTAATCAGTGACGTCTCCAGACCCATGAACGACTTATCCATCACCTTAAGATCACGATTGTGTGAGAGATCGAGAACTGCCAGCTTGGGCATTGTGGCAAAGACAGCATCGTCAATGCGCAGCAAATAGTTGTAGGAGATATCCAAATAGCGGAGGGACTAAAAGATATAAATATGTGCAATTTATATATTAGAGAAAGCATATATATATTTAAAATTATAAAGAACATAAATGAACTTTTGAGGAAAGTAATCCATTTCAATATTAAATAAATCTGCGCTGGTTGATCTGATTGATTCTCATTTCAAATTTCTAATTAATAGGTAATTTTAATTAATAGGTATTTTCCGGCGATGATTAGTACTTACCCTAAACTTATTCGACAAATCCATGCTGTGTATGGTGGATATAAAATTATTGGATAAATGCAGTTCGCAAAGCGTCAAGGCAGCCAAGCTGGACAATGATGAAGATGGTATCTTCAGTAGCATATTGTGCGAGGCATCCAATCTGTCAACATAAATAAATGTTTGTTTTTAGATTGAGATGAACTTTCAACAAATCGGCAAGTTCACTCACTTTTCCATGCCACTGTTGTAGAACAGATTGTCAGGCAGACCACGTAGTTTATTGTGTGAGAAGTCAACAATGCGCAATCCTTGCACAGGCTTAAAGATATCCTGTGGAATATCGGTCAAGTAGTTGTGATCAAAGTAGACCAACTGCAGCTGTTTGGTATTCTTAAAGGCATCAAAGTCCAGTTCGTGTATCCAATTGTAGCTTAGATCCAGCCATTGCAAATGTGGCATGTTGCCAAAGACATCTCGAGTGGTGTTCTAAAATAAGTTTATTTATATAGAGTATATATTGTACATGTCATAGATAAACTTGCAACTACAAAGAAACAATTGTTTATTAAGCACTTTTTCTTGAATAGATTACACTATTTTGACTTATTTTCAGTAATATATAGAAAATAAATATTCGAATGTAAATAATCAAATATAATTTGTTTACAATTAAATGGAAATGTCAAATATAAGCGATATAATACTTTATAATTTTCATTTTATAAATTGTAACTTTTAATTTTAAATCAATTATTTTTAATTAATTTCACTTTTTTTATACTTAATTAGTAATATTTTAAATTTAAATGTAACTGTTCCTTTTACTTTCAATAATATGTAATAGTATTTTAATTACTTGTTAATACTTTGTTTAGGTTAAATACCAACCATTAGTGAATTGTAACCCAGATGCAAATGCGTCAATGAGATCTCAGCGGGCCGGAAGTAGCCGGGATATATAATGGAGATATTGTTGTGGGACAGATCCAATATCTTGATGTTGGAGTGGTACATGCCGCCTACAAGGATCGAATCCCATAAACGTAACTGATATTATAAGTATTTGTAAGGATATACCATGTTCATTGCGGCCACTCCAGGAGGAGTTGTATATCAGCTGCTTGATCTGATTGTGGCTAATGTTCACATTCAGATTGGATAAAGTGCCCACTTGATCGAAGTAGTCAAAGTTAAAGTTGGGCAGCTGATTAAAGGCCATATCCAGAATCTCCAGCTTGGGCAGATTTTGAAAGGATTCCTCGGCCAAATTATTGAGTTTATTGCCACGCAGACTCAAATATTCTAGTTCATCCAAGTTCATAAAGGCTCGTCGTTCCACCTTGTCAATTTTATTGTCATCCAATTGGAGTTTTCGCAACGCTTCCAGATCAAAGAATGTGTGCTGCGATATCGATGATAGATAATTAAACCGCAGCGAGATCTCCTCCAGCTTCGAGTGTATATCGCCCTGGAAAGTGCCCTTGAGCACCTGCTCAATGCGATTGTCATGCAGCTCCAAGAGTCTAAGGTTCTTTAGGAAATGAAAGCTTGTATCGCTCATGCTGGTAATGTGATTGTTGCTAAAGTCCAGCTCCTGCAGGGAGGTCAAATGACGCAGTGCCTCCGCAGGCAAGGCGCTACCAGAGTAGCCATGCGACATCTTCAGTGAAATGAGCGAGTGACCAATCTGAAAAATGAAGATGAATCATTTTAATAAACTTACAAATTCTCAATTCAATAATTAATTTAATACTTTGTTCTCAAAGCAAGTGAAACGGTTGATGATTTGAACTTACATATTATTTTCAGCTTGTATTAAGTAGCATAATATTAAATTTATTGATTTTATTGTTCTTCTTTGAAGAGCAAACATTTGGATTTTGAGTCACTCATTTTTGGCTTATTAAATTGATAGCTTTAATTTAAGAATTATTCATTTTTAAACAGTTACATTATCAAAACAAATACTTCATAATTTAAAAGCTAAATAAATCTTGAACCAAAAAGAAACAATATCAACTTAAAACAAGAATTGAATTTTTTGTAATAATTACCAAAACATTTTGGATTTATTTTTAAGAGCAAAAATACTCATCATGAGTACTTTAAGTTGAATTCCTTAATTTTCTACTTATTGAAGCTTGAATTAATTGCTTGAAATTTGTTAAATGTGTACTTAAATTAAGAACCAAGTGTCTGGGCGAACTTAGTTAACCTTACCTCATGAAAAGCATCATTCTCAATGCTTGAGATTCCGTTCTCGCTGAAGTCCAATCGCTTCAGACCGCGGACATGCTTGAAGGCATGCGACTGTATTCCTGTGAGACTGGCCCGTGTTATCTGCAGATCCTCCAGTTCGACGCCAAAGTCCTTAAAGTCCTCCGCTCCGACAGAAGAGGTGCCCATGCGCGATATGGACAGCGATCGCATGTTCCGCATTCTGGTCATACTTTTTGAAAATAAATACAAAAACGATTTGCTCGGGTAAAGGGGTGTGTGGGGAGCAGGAGCTATTGTTCAGTGCTGGGGTCACTTACTTGCGTAACGTCTGAAGATTGGTGGGATCATTGCGATCTCCGCTAAGATCCAGCTTGAGCAGCGTATAATGCATGGCATTAAACGTTTCCGTTGGCTTCGGGATTTTGATCTTATTATCACGCATGCTGATCACCCTGTATTTGCGATGGAAGAGGGAAATAAGTGTGTATTGGTTGGGTTATTAGGGTTTGCATAGTACATCCATCGCCTCATTTTCAATTTGTAGTTGCATTCGCATTCGTCACGTTCCTCGAAAGCAGGTCACACACATTAGCCCACATTGGGGAAGCCCCACACAGAAATATCGTTGCATTGCTGCTGACAATCGGATTAGGGGTTCTCGGTTTTCTCACCTCAAGACATCGAAATTATTGAAGAGTTTGTGGTGCAGCTTGGTCAAATTGTTGCCGGACAAATCCAGAATCTGTAAACTATTCACCAGACTATCGAAAGCCACCGGAGAGATATTGGTCAGTCCACAGTACCGCATATAAATCTCACGAATGCGTGCTGGCTTGAAGGCATCGTCCTGAAAGTGGAAAATATGTTTTATATGTTATTTGTATTATATTTTAATTTCTATCATCGATAGAAAATTGAATACTTTACTTAATCCTAATCCATTCCAAGCCAATCTCCTCAAGAATCATTAGAGGCACTCACCTTTAGCGTATGTATTGGATTGCCATCGAAGAAAGTGCGATTGACTGTATCGAAATACTTGAAGGAATTCGGAGGCAGCACTTCAATGTGATTATACTCCAGATGAAGATTGTCCAGATTCAGTTTGGTACTGGCTTTAATGTCATACGTCTCATTGCCACTCAGCGACCAAATGACATTGTGAGAGATATCCAAGGTGCGCAGACTTTTCAGCGGACCCAGTGCATCGTAGGGAATCTCGGACAGTATATTATCAGTGAGCAATAAACGCGACAACCTCGGCATGCCATCCACAAAGACATTGGGATCGATTTCAAACAGACTATTGCCACTCAGGTCCAGTGTCTCCAGGATGAGCAAACCCGTGAAACTATGAGACATCAGCATCGAGATGCAATTCTCGCCTAGATTCAGATTCTGCAACGAATCCTCCAAGCCGCGAAACGAGTCATGATGAATAGTTGTTATATGATTATTAGACAGATCCAAGATGCGTAGTTTTTGTAGATGACGCAATGATTTCGATGGTACCTCCACCAGATCATTTTGGGGGAGTATGAGCTCCCACAAAGAGCGTTCCAATCCGGTGAAGGCATCATCCGGTATTTCAGTCAAATGATTGCCCGAAATCTTTAATCGATACATGCCCGTCGATTGCAGAAAATACGGTTCGATCTCTCGCAGACCCGTATTCTCCATGTGCAGCATGAAAACCTGAAACAAATATGCATAAAAGTATTTCCTACTGCAAAGATTCCCCTTCTTACTCACCTTGGATTGGTTAACCATGCGCGGCAGTGCTGGAAACGGAACATTCTTGCAATGGACCATGCCCAGATCTGTGGAAGACTTGGAACACGTGCACATCACATTGTAGGTGCATGGCGGATAGCGTGTCTCCTCCATTTCCCGACTGAATATCGAGGCACGCGCCAACGACATCCAGATCATTATAATCAGTGTTATGGTGAGGAAGGCATAGCCAAATTTAAAGAAGAACTCCAGTCCCTAAGAAGAACAGAACAGAAAGGATTTGAGACTTTGCCAGTTAAAAAGTCTTCTAGCATTTCAGTTGCTAGGCAAGTATTAAACATTCCAGGAAGTAAGCGGCAGGCACAAATGTCTTTTGGTCTTGTGGGGTTTCACTTGGTCTTCGCTCTGCTTTTCTTTTGTGGTCAGTTTTTTTTTTTTTTGTTTTAATCAACACTTGGTAAGAACAAAAAGGCTTGCACTTTTAAGGCTATTTGTTCATGTGTATCAAATATCCTGTTTCCTTTTCCAATTAGGTAGCTTCGAGTAAATATAGTAGTTGCTCGGAAATTGCAAGTGTCAGGATATTAATATCGACGTTTGACTTGACTTTAACATAAAACTCTTATTAATTTATTTAATGTTGAGTACTTTATTTAAAACAAATTGATCTCTAAAAACTATTAGCTTTTAAATATTTGTTACATTAGTTAAGAAAAAAGCTTTTCAAGAAATTACAAGCAAGTTGAATTATGAATACAAAATCGAATTATTTATTTTTTAGAAAGTTTTGCTTTTTGACCTATAATTAAAAAAAAAAAGCTTATATCTAGAATTTGAAATCTTAATTAGTTTCATCATTAACTGCTGTCATTATTCGATAGCAAACAGATCTTACTATTCAAAATTCAAGTAACTTAACCAATTTTTCCAAAACTTATTATTTTAGTTTTATTTTAATATGACATAATTTTGCTGAGTTCTTTGATTTTAGAGCACACTTTTTACTTAACCATTTTGAAACACTTTTTTAATCCATATGAAATTGATGAATAGTGGACAAGAATTCAAAAAATGTAACTCGTTTTTTTTAAAATTATTATTTTAGAAACATTTTTTTATTTTTCAAATATTAATAAATTGAATTAAGAGTTGATAATAAAAATGCAAGGCAACTAAACTTTCTTAACTTATTATTTTCGAGACCATTTTGTGTACCTTACCATTTTGAAACTGGTGTACAAAAATTATTCAATTTAAATAACACTTATAGCAATAAATATTTGTTGACTTATTGTGCAAAGAAAAAATAAAGCACAACCAACACACTAATCGCCAAACGACCACTGTTATATATATTCATAAAGATTTATTTAATTTATGCCCGAAATTGTAATACACACCATTTTCTTAATTGGATTATTCAGTCGCGTCAATTGTCATTTAGAACAACGTTTAATTTAATTTAACTGCTAGGCGCTTCTTTATATTTTAATTTAATATTAAGTGACACTAAGTTTAAATTGATGTCAGACACAGGATGTGCGTCACTTTTGAAGCCTTGTGTGTGTGTGTGTGAGTGCGTGTGTACTAATGTGTTTGTGTGTGTGTGAGCCAAAGCCAAAGATTAATCCTTTTTAGTTTTTAGTGGCAATTTGGCTAAGAATGGGCAGCAGCAACACGTCCGAACCGCTGCGCGTTTCACGCACGTCTGAGACTTGAAAATCAATCGGGCTGCGCATTTGGCAAGCAAAAATAACTAGCGCAAATGGCGCACGTTGCTAATTGGATTGAAACATTTTGTTGGGGCTGCTCATTTGGTTCCATGGCGCCATCATTGGGCACAAGCCCAGTCCGATTTATGTGGCATTACTTTACGCCTGGTTGGCTGCTCAGTTCCGTTTTGTGTTTAGAATATGGCAAGCAAAACACATCGCAATTGCTCAGCGGAAGGTGCTTACTCTGAAAATTTTAGAAAAACCAAAAAAGTTACCAAACCTCGAGGCTAAGCAGGGCGTTTTTCTTCCCCATGCCGGACGAACTTATACTGCACGGCAAGGGTTAAACACTTATACGAATTCACACGACATGATTGCGAGCGGTGCGATAAGCAGGTTGTAAAAAGTTAAGCGTGCAACACACAAACATTTATAAATAATTGTTGCACAGAATATATATTCAATTCAAATCAAAATAAAAGGAAAAACAATTGCAACAGCAGCTTCACTTCAGCGTGCGAATCTTGCGATAGATCCAGCTATGATAGGTGCGCTCCTTGACCAGCTCCTTATCTGTAAATAATGCCAAAAGTTAATTAAGAATATTAACATTTATAAATATTATTTGCGGCTAACCATCGCACTGAAAGCACTGGGCCAGGTCGGGCGGACATACGTTCTCCAGATTAAAGTAGAATGTGGTTGAGTGCTCCCTAAACGTATTCTGCGACTTCATCGTTATTTGGCGAGAGTGCGGATCCTTGCCATCCAGATTCTCGCTCACATAATGAGCCGACAATTGTATGTCCACTACATCGCTAAGCGCATCATCAATGCTCTCCACCAGAGTTGGCTGCTTATTCAACAGCTGTGTGCAGACATCAGCGTAGACTAAGGCAAAAGAAATTTTTGAATTAATATAAGCAAAGTTGATCTGGGATATGTTGGAGTTGTCTGCTGACATCTTAACTCCTCTCAACTGACCGTTAGGTAAATTCAAATTGATGTGTATCATCAAGAGATGCTCCAGCGTGCAGTGGATTTGAAAGAGTTTGGAGACACGCAGCACGCTCTCCTGCTCATCAAAATTACTGTTCTTAAAGCCGGATTCAGCCCCATTTTGATATTCTTGGCCGGTTTGCTTGATATTGCCAGCCGCGTGGTGCAGCAGAGTTTTGCGTATGCCTATGGGTGCCGCATCACCGCGCACCGCATTGTGCAGCGATTTGCGCAGCTTCGAAAGATCATTTGACGAGGCAGCATCATTTGGATCGGCACAGGTCGATTCGGCGCTGCTCTTTAGCAAACTGGTGCTGCACACTTTGCTCTCCGTAAAAATGAACTCGTAGTCCTTATAAGCCTTTTCCAGTCCAATTTCCAGCAGCAACTCCAATGGCTCAGCGCCACTGAGACAAGGCATGGCCAGGCGGCTATTGGCCAAATTTGAAATGATTTCAGCCAAGCGATTTTTGTTGGTGGGCGTGTTCTAAAACCGAGTATATAAATACTAATTAGATAAGGAATTAATTTCATGAAGCTGTTCACAAACCACAATATTGCAGCGCACAGCGCATTGGAAAAGCATGTTGAAGGCTATTTTCAGATCCTTGTATGAGGAGCAACCTGAGAAGAAATAACGGATATATATCATTTAAGAATTAAGTGTGTTTGAAGCAAATCATTCATAGGACATTTTTATGATATCTATTATGACAAATTAAATTTTAGAGAGATTATAACTAAAAGAATATATAAAATAGGATTTCAAATTAAAAATTTCAGTAGAAATAAACAACAACAACAATTGAACAACTATAAAATGTTTTTAACATTGGGCACACTTGTTAAAATGAGAGACAAAGCTTTGCAATATATTATTATGATAATTAATTAATTATTAGTATGAATATAATAATAAATTGAAGAAGGCATCTCCATCTATAAGTGTTACTCCTTCATAATACCTACACTTGAGCAACTCCCACAGTTTGTCGGTGAGATCGGTGAGTCTGCGCTGCTTGGCCCGCTGCACAACCTCCTCGATGTCGTATTCGCTGTGGCCATCCGCAAAGACGTCCGTAAATCCAGAGACCTCCGTCATTGTTTTGTTAATCGATTCGCGTAGCTCGTCCATGTCAACGCCGGTGCCACAACGATAGATGGGATCACGTGCAATGCCCAACTTTTCGTCTCTGCGATGGCTAACAATATCCTCGCGTATGTAGACCAAAATGCGCAACTGATTCATAAAGTCCTCCGTAAGAGCACCGCAATCGCCAACGCGAAACTTTTGATTCAACAGCACATGGCAACGACTGAGATCCACCAGGAGCGGCAACGTTGCAGGCGTCGACCAGCTGCAGCGGAGTGTCATCTGCGGATTGAGCTGATAGCAGTTCTCAATATACGTCTCCAGCTGTCCGCCCGCAGCCATGCCATGCTGGCGCACCAGCGACTGCGAGGTGACCATGTAGGAAGGCATAACACCCTCATAGGAGACAATGCCGCGTGCAAAGTGCGTCTTATTGAATTCATATTGCAGGAGCATCGTGTGCCCAAAATCGCTGCCATCGCACAAGAACCAAACGGAACCGATTCCGTCGCCCTGCTGAAACTTCTCCGAGCAAATAATTGCGCGCGCCTTTTCCACAGTCTCACCACGATGATTGATTTCGTCCTGTTTCCAGGGATTTCGGTCGACGATCTGCAAATCCAGCGCGGAAAGATCGCCAATTGTGTCAACCACACAGTCATCTTTCAGGGGACTGCCAGTCAAATCCAGATCCATATCGGTTGGCGTTATTCGATCGGTTTTGAGCAGCAGTTTGGTGGGTGTGGCAGCGCCCTTTCGATCTTCCCGATAGAAGAAGACAATTTTTTTGGACGCTTCGCGCGCGCCAACAAATCGGCCCAGATAACTGGGTGGTGAGTTGTATGTAATCGTATAGTTGTCTCCATATTTTCGCAGCAACTCGGCGTATATATTCGCAAGATTGATAGACATGTTAAACGAACGAATAAATTAAAATGTGCAAAAACACACACGAAATGTTACCCAACATAAAAAAAACACAAAAATGGCATCCAAAAATCTTAACATTTTGCGGAACTGTTATTAACAGCGCGTCAGACATTTAAAAAAAAACAGCCGTTATGTGTTTATAACTTAAAGCAGTGGGAGATGGTACATAAAACGCGCCAAATGCAGATCCTCTTTTTTAAACGGCGTGCAATATAAATAAAACGCTAAAATGCATGCAGAAAATTTGAATTTAACAGCTGCTTTTGTCTGCTCAACATAGTCATAACAGTGTTCATCAAGCGGCAAATTTAATTTAAGGCTGCTTACAAAATGCCTATCGATGTTAAAAACGATGACTGACAGCAGCTGTTTGGCACATAAATGCAGCTCGCGAATCACCCTGTTGATTTGCAAATATTATCGATAACACTCGCACGTGTTGGCTTTGTTTTTATTTTAGTCAACTCGCTTTAAATATAAATTTTTTAAGCATGTCTGAGTTTGAATTAGAAGATAGTGGCTCAGAATTCGATTCGGATGATAATTCCGATGCAGAGGTACTTAAAATGAAATGCTTTAGCAATTTAGTGAATAATTTAAATCGAATATTGCTCTTTGCAGCTGCAAGCGGCTTTCGAGCGTGGCGATCTAAAACCGGGGCTCAATGTGGAATTTAATGGACAGCGGAACAAAATCAATGACATTGTAAGTGAATCAATATACACTTTCTCTTTTAATTTAGCTACTATAACATACCACACTTTGCAGATCAAACTGTTGGCCAAAACACAAACGATACGCTTGGATATGTCATGGGTAGAACGCCGCGATATGATCAACAATCCGGCGCCTTTGGCCCCCGAGCTCGCCGTGCAGCTGGAGAAGCACGAACAGAAGCGTGCTAATCAGTTCAAGGGCAATGCCAAGATACCGTATGTACGGCCCGAGGAGGATCCGGTGCTGAATGATTTTAAGCGCGAGATGATGTTCCATCGTCAGGCACAGAGCGCCGTGCTCGAAGGCATCCCGCGACTGCATGCGCTGGGCGTCAAGACACGACGACCCGACGATTACTTTGCCGAAATGGCCAAGACGGACGAACATATGCAAAAGGTGCGTTCCAATCTGATGGCCAAGCAGCAGGGCCAACAAAAATCGGAGCGCATCAAACAGATCCGGGAACAGCGTAAAATGGGCAAAATGCTGGCCAAGCAGACGAAAGTGCAACGCGAGGCGGAAAAGAAGGAGATGCTCGATAAGTTGAAAAAGTTCCGCAAGGGTAAACTGAAGAATTTGGATTTCCTTGAGGATGCCAAGGCGCTGGAATCGAAGCAGAAACAAACGGCAGCCAATCGCAAGTTGCGCAACAAAAAGTTCGGTTTTGGTGGCAAGAAGAAGGGCCTCAAGCGCAACACAAAATCCTCGGCAGCCGGTCTCGACTCGGAGAAGTCCACTCGCCGGCAACGGGGCGTCAAAGCGGGCGCCTCGGTCAACAAGCGATTGGGCAAATCCCGGCGCATGAAGGCAAAAGGCAAAAAGTAAAATGTGAAAATCACTTTTGTGCATATGATTAACTAGATTTAAATTTATAATTACTAAATACATTTTGTATATGTTCATTAAAGCAATTTTCTTAACGAAACGCGCACAAGCAGATCTCTCTCTTCTTGTAAGCTATAAAAATATTGTCAATCTATATATATCTGATGGGATCATACTACATGTGGCCAAGATCCGAAAGAAATGATATTTAACTCAAAGTTAGCTAACTCAACTTTATGTATTACCACTAATTACACTCTGTATGTTCACTCATAAGAAAATTGATTTTCTTTTGGCCCGTCCCTATTCTATTCAGAAAATAAATTTGTGGCTAGGGTCTGCATTTCTAAATTTCAGGTTCAATTTTTCTAAAATTTGGAAATATATATGTCTAATTTGCAGGGCTTTGTTTTTATGTACTTATATTTATCAACAAACATTTGTATTTAAAGATTTCACATATACAAACATTTTGGCATAGTGGTTAAATTCATATAAATTAATTTAAAGTGTTTTGCTAAAAATTAAGGTTTGCATTTCTACATTCAAGAAATGTTTTTCTTTCGTAATATTTAGAAATTGATTCTAAAAAATAGAAAAACTTGCCATTTTTAAACTCGATTTTCATTTCCGGCCAATTTTTTTTCGAAGTGTACTTCTTATTTCATAATCTAGTCCTGCCTGTGCTTCCTTTTCTTTTTTTTCGTCTTTGGAGGCGCCTCAGTTTCATCGCTGGTAATTTCTTTTTCTTGCGTCTTGGGTTTTTTGCTCTTTTTTGGCAACTCTGATTCCGACTCAATTTCCACCTTTTCAAGGACAACCTCGGGTTCCACTTTACTGGATTCCTGCTTACGTTTCTTCTTTTTGCTCTTGTTGGGTTCGTCGGTCACTTCTGTTGTTTCTTGTCTGTTGTTGGCTAGTAGCTTTGCGAGCATCTCCCGCTCCTGTTGCTCGATGCGAGCCAGTTTTCCACTCAATTTGAGGCCGTGACGTGCTCCCTTGTGGGCAGTGCGTCCGCCGCAGGCCTTGAACAACTCCTCATCCGTCAGCACATTAACATGGCTAACAGCGATGTCTTCGCTCTTTATGCGTTCGGTGTTGGCCACTTCGTCCCCACTTTGGGTGAGCAGCGCCGATTTTAAAAAGTGTTCGTAGACGACATCATTTTCCGCATTCCTCTGATGATCTTTGGCCTTGTTTAGTTTGCGCGTCGAATAGCCCTTGGTTGATATCTCAACAGCATCCTCGCCAGCCTTGCGCCCCGTGCTCACCTCACCGTTCTCCTCCAGTTGAACGTCAACGTTTGAGGCCGCCTCGTTGAAGCATCGCTCCCACCAATGATCATTAAATTCCTTGGCACGATCAACGCCTAGGCCTGCATTATCGAATTTTAAGCTGGCTTTCAACGGCACCGCAATGCCAGTATTGCTTTTGCCCAAGCCATCGCCTTCTTTCCAACCGTATTTACCCAAAATCTTCTTAGCATAATCCATTAAAACAATGTGATTTGATTTGTTTTTTTAGTTATCGCTCGCATTATTTACATTTATCGATAACATGCAGCATGTGCGCATTGCGCAACGACAATGACAGGGTTGCAGTTTGAGCGCCAACAATGAAATATTTAAACATTTGCTTGGCAAGCACAAATTATTTAATTCCCGTTTGCTGAAAATCAGTAAAATCAAACTACAATTTGGATTCTTTAACACATTCATTTTTCCTTTATTTCACAATCATTCAAATACCTTTATTTCGTTTTGCTGTTGCTCTAGCCAATGAAAGAATCCCCACTTTATTCGACTATGTGACAATGATTAAGTGGCAATAAAAATTTGTTAATACAAAAACAAAAAAGAACACTAATTGAAACTTAAGGAAATGTTATCAGTACGCGCCACATCAATTCAAAAGATAAACAGAAAGAAAAACCATAGAGGCAAACACACCACGCTCTCGCCACAAAGAAAGTTGCACGTGCCTCCTTGCCGCCTCGACTCGGATGTTGTGCGTCAAGGCAAGTTGTGGCGTGGAGAGAGAGAGAGAGCTGAAGAACACGCTTAACTTTCTCATGTGGGAGGTTTTGTGGGTGGGTGGTAGAGGGGGTTAACTACTACTATGTGCATCTCTAAAGCTTGCAATTTGTGAATTAAAATTTAATTTAAATTTTTAAAATATCTCGTTTAAATCTCGTCTGTCTTCGTCTTTCCGGCTGGCTGCCAACTGGTGTTCTTCGATTGTTTTCCAATATTTCCTTGCCGCTTGCTGTTTAAAACTAAAGATCGTGTTTTTCTTCTACTGAGCATTGATTTTGGTTTGCTGGTTTTCGTTTTATCTTTGTTTTAAGTCGATGACCACGAATGTTTTTGAAAAACAAAATTACATATATTATGTTTTGTTGGTTGTTTTTGTTGTTGTTATTTTATAATTAGATAGTACACAGGATGAACTTGTTGTTGTTTGTTGGCTATCAATCAATCAATCAATCATTATTGTTATCATTAATAATCGAATAAACGAACATCGATGTTGTTTGTCCGTTTGTTTGTTTGTTGCTGGTTGTTTCTTCTTCTTCGCTATATACTTAGATTTCTCGTTGATGGCAAGGAAGCCAAGAGCGAGAAAACGGAGGAGGAGCGTCGTCCTGGTGTGGGCGGCGCTTTAGAAGGCGAACAGCAGCAGGAAGGCCATCATAAGACAGAACAGACCCATAGCCTCGGAAAGGGCGAAACCCAGAATGGCATAGGAGAACAGCTGCTGTTTCAACGATGGGTTCCTGGCATAGCCAATGATCAGAGAACCGAATACTGTTCCGATACCAGCACCTGTTGTATTGGTTTTATCAGTCAATCAATCAGTGAAGATGGAAAGAGAAAATAATAGGTTAATAAAACAAGAACAAAGGAGAAATTAAAATAGATACAAAATACACAATGGCTGATTGCCATTGGAGCAGCAGAAACGGCTCATTAAAATTAATTAAGCCGTCTGCTTGTGCCTGCTTTCAACTACATCATCATATTCCATTCCTTCTTGAAGCCAGTCAGTCACAGATTAGTCTGAATTGAGTTCTGCGCACCACCTCCGAGGAGGGATTTGCAGCAAGCACATCGCACTAAAATTGCTGGTCACGAAAGATTTCAATGCAACGCGCGTCGTCGTCATCGTCGTTGGCAACAACAACAATAACAATAACAGCAGCGAGGCAGGATTTCTGGTACTTTCGCCCTGCGATCACACAGGTTTCCTGCTAGGAAATGAAACTCCGCTACAAACGATCACCTTTAACAGCAAATCGCTTGTTGTGCACACAAACAAGGGAGCTTTGACCAATTCTCAGACCTTCCCGGGGCTTTTATAGAGTAATCAGATACTCGTTGTGTGTGCCCCAGATGCTAGATTGTAACTGACTGAGGAAGGCGATGATGATGATGATGATGGAGATGTGGCTGGCTAGTATTACAATTTAAATATATGAATTGTTGTAAGTTACACAAAAATTAAATTACATATTAATATGGACCAATTAATAAGTTAACATTTACAAAAATTATCTCAAGTTTAGGAACTTTGCCGTAAAGGATAACAATTCTTATTGTACGCAGATTGTCAACAAAATTTCAATATATACAAAATGGACTTTTGACTCTGAATTGGGATCACAATTCTTAGCTTATGCGAAATTTAACTTTGGAAACTTTAAAAACCAATACGAACCGGAACCAGCGACACCGACTGTTGCAGCACCAGCACCAATGAATTTGGCAGCCGAATCAATGTCACGCGTGACTGGCGAGGTCTGGAATGACCTGATCTGTGGCAGTAATGCAACTGGGGTTGTGTTCTGAGCGGCCAAAGTTTGGCTCTGGCTGATAACGGCGCTGCTCAATGGTCGCAAGTATTGCTTCGAGTTGGCAAGGAGCTAAAGAGACAGACAGATCAAGAGAAAAAAAGATAAATTATATAATGTGTGCACATAGAGAAAAAGAGAGATAAAAAAGTTGTTGTTCTTTTCACGTTTGGCATTTGCATTCATTCATCTCGCCTCCTCCCCCACCACAAATTGACCATAAGTTATGCAATAAGTTGAGCAATTTGGATTTTAGCCATTTGGCAGCATTTGCACATTTGTTGTTGTTGTTCTTCTTGTTGTCAATTGCAGAAAGGCGCTAAAAAGCAGCACCCTTTTTCATGCTAAACTATTAATATGATTAAAAATCCGTTTTTAATCGCTGAATTGCTTGGAAAGCTTTCGCCGGTTCTAACCTCAAACGAGCAGCAATAATATTACTGCTGATTGTGTTATACAACAATCGCATAGACGATAACATTTCAAAATTTGCATTGTATGAATTTTAAAAATTAGTCACATTAAATTAAAATTGTTATAGTTTTCTCTAAATGTTTTCAAAAACTGCATTTAAACAAGATCAGAGAATTAGTTGCAGCTATGAAAGCGAGCATAACCTCAATGCTCGCATTCCAATTATGTAACTGTATGTGTTTTCCATTGGAATTCACCACACACACAGACACACACACACACTTTCTATACTTGCTAACGAAAATCGATGCGGCTATAAGAATTATGTAATTTTAATAGCACTAGTAAAACAAAAACAGAAAATAACAACAATCATTTTATCTCACTTGATTAAATATATATAATAATTTGTACTTACCGCGCTCCTGGCAACGGGGGCAATGCGAGAGACTGTCGACACGAACATTTTTAGTTGATTTTTTTAATAATTGGCGTTTCGCACAAAACTTGAAGCAAGCGCACGTAAGCTCTGCAAAAAGATATATAAATTTCTTGTAAATATATGTTTATATTTATATTTAAACCATAAAAACTGTATTCGTTGAATGCCGCCTGCAATTCTCTGCTGCTGGTTACGTAACAATGGGAAAAAAAACTTATCCATGCGAATTTCCACAATTAGAAATTGAAATAGACACACTTAATTGCAATAATATTCTAATTACTTTTCCACTTAATTCGCTTTGAGCTCAAAAAGAGATTTTCTTTTTTAGTTTCTTGTGACGCAACAATACATAGTATATCACACGCACACTATGACACAAACTGACAGTTCTCTTCATACGGGCCCGTGTGACATCGTGTGTGCGTGTGTCTGTGTGCATGTGCCGCAAGATGGCGACACATTGAACACGTTGGAGAAAATAATATTTTCACTAATATTCCACATTGCTCACACACTCTTTTTCACAGTTGATTGTCATTTTCAATTTTTTCTTTTTGAAAAATTATTTTCAATATTTTCTGCATTTTTTTTCGATTATTCAACCAGCAGCAGCAGGGCGTTGTGGGGGTGCTCCACATTTCATATTTCAGCGCAAAATCACCGTTGAACTCACTTCGAACAAACCCTTAACAACAGTGGAACCGTATTAAACGCGAATTTTTACATTACCCTACGGTCGCCATGCAATTCTTGGCCGTGGTGAATTGGAATGACAGCGGGAAGGCCCGCGCGCGCATGACCATTTATCGATAACAATAAATAATAGTGGTGCTACCACAACAAAAGTTACATATTTAAGCAAAACTTAATCTGTAATTTTTATGCCTTTAATACTCAGTTATTTAAAAAATAATTCGCCAATTTTGCGAAATGATTCTCATTGATTTATGGTATATTTTATCTAAAAAACCAAAGTTGCAGGAATACCCATAATGCCGTATTGTTTTTTTATTACTTGACAAAGTCCAAATTGGTTGATTCGTATGTATTTCTTAAATTTACATAACTATTTGCATTAAAAGTATATAGATTATTATTTGCGATAAGAATGTTGGCCACTAAATGCATACCTGTTCCGTGGTGAACTGGAAATGGGCTTAGAAATCAATGCCGGTTACAGTTATCAGCCCTGGAATTGCACTTCTTTTTTACTAAATGAATTAACAAATAACATCGGCAATATGTTTCTTGCAACTAAAATGACCGTTCCAATTCTTTGATGAATCGTACAAATAGAGTTCTTGCTGACCAAGAAAATTGCATATCGATTGTGCAACCATTTGGCGCGAGAATTCAAAATAAATATATGAATAATTTATACCTTTACTTCTGTTGTCAATAGCTGATACATATTTTCATGTTTAGCAGTATATAAAGGAGGAAAAAAAGGCAACAAAATTTGAGTATCTGCTTTAAACAATACCACTCCTAAATTTTCAATCGATTATACATCGAATACGTATCCAGCCCTGGTCCGCATACAGCCACGCGTCGTGGTGTCGTCACATCGTCTGGATTATGCTATAATTTGAGCAACTCAAAACCCAAAACAATTGAAACAGGATGCTGTAAGTAAAGGAAGATATGCTTATGGCAATCAGCCATAAGGCATTTCTATATGCAGGCATTAATAATTCTGTTTTGTGTATCATTGCAGCCCTCAATTGCATAACAGCGTTTTTGCATAAGTGTGTGTGTGTGTGTGAGTGTGTATGTGTGCGTGTGACCAGGGAGGAAACACACAAGTACATACTAATCGGACGGAACGTATCACACGTACAACTGGGCTGGCTCGTTATTACTACAACTACTAATAGTAATTCAATTCAATATACGCCGCATATTGAATATTAACTGGAGTAAATTGGATTATTTTGACATTTGCTTGCAACGCCGACGCCGCTTTAATTTGATTTTTTGGCCCTACGAACTATCGAATACATCGATAGGACAGTATAGGCGATAGTAGTTACCCCATCACCAAACAGTATTCACTTGGAACAACACATTAATTAGTGTGCACACTGTTCAATAACAGTTGAGCAGGCTGTTAAGCGCTTGGATGCCACAAACATAACATTAAACAAACAGTGACACTTACATAACGCGCAGTCACAGTCGTACGTCGAGTGGTGATATGGCCGTGTTTCTGATCAACATCTGCAAATTCAATGGCTGTTTAAAAACTTTTCCCAGTCTAAGCGACTTAATATCACACATCGAGGGCACACACATAGGTAAGCGCAAGCAAGCAGTGCAAAAAAGTGCTCCAAATAACAAACATTAATTAGTCGCGTGACATTCGGGGCGGCATCGTTCGCCATTCGTCGGCACACTGTGTTTTGTTTATTTAATTTATTTATATGTACATTGTATATGTATGCGTGCAGTGGGCATATACTGAATGAATACAGTAGGTGTGTGAGTGATATATGATTGTGAATGCTAATGTTAATGTGATATTGTGTTATTGTGAATGCACGCCAGTTGCTTGCTGCTGCGATGTTGTTTTTACTCGTAGTGCATGCATAAAAAAAAAAACTAATATTTTTCATTCGTCCAGCCCTGAAATCAACTTTAGCTTATGTTGTGTACATTTGTGATATGCAGTTATTTATATACATATATATATATGTATGTATAAGTATATATATTTAAGTATGCCATGGAAAATCAATATGGCCAGGCCTTAAATACGCACGCACGTTTTAATGCGTACGCCGCGTCGCCTTCAATTGAAACAGCAGCAGCAGCGCATTCACAATAGGCGACAAGCCAAGCTGAATTACCTGTGCTCGCACACACATGCACGCAAGCGTCCATTCGTGGCATGTACAGCATTCATTCTACACAATTACACATACATAAATACCCACACATACATACACATGTGTGTTTGTTCGCTTTAGATTGGCAACCTGCATGTGTGCGAGCGAGAACGCAAGTGCGTGGCAAGCAAAAACAAAAAGAAAAACAAGCAAAAAGCCGGTGATCCATTAAACAACAGCAGCAGCACAAGTGCCTGTGTGTGTGTAAGCCGCCAGCGTAGCAGCAGCATCTGCTGTACCACAGCCACAGCCGGCAAGGGCAAATGAGCGCCTTTTTTTTGTAGGTTTTTGAATTTGAGCGTCTTTTAATACAGGTGCATCTTACTTTTATCCTTACGTATGATGAGGAAAACCCCCTCCTTCACCCCACTATGTTGTGTTGTTTGTGCGTAATCAATTAATGTCAGCTCTGGCGACAAATACACGTGTCCGATTACTGATTATCGGTTACAGTGGTCGCCATCAAATTAGAATTGTCACTTGTCTCTCTTAATATATGCTGTATTCAAAATTTGAATTTATAATATTTAAAAATTGAGAACACATTTTAATATTCAAATTTATGGTAAAGAGAACTAAATTTTTTTTTTAATTTGTTTTCATTTTGAGGAATTTGTGTGGCAAATTTAAATATTTTTCTAAACTCTGAAGTATTTAAGGCATTCATATTAGCGATGAACCACTGTGCGGCATGCATTTCACCGTGTGCCCCATTAATCAAGTTATATGAACGAAAGCCGGCTGAGAACAACAACAAAAGAAGAGGTGAATGTTGGGAGAACTGGAAACGTAACAAGAAAACAGTTCCAGCTAGAAACAAACATGGTTAGCCTAAACAAAAAAATAAAAAAGAAATTTATAATTTTAGCAGCGCTGCCTGCGTCCAGGTACTTGAATGAGCAGTCTATGTGTGTGTGTGCGCGGGGGTGGAAAATCAATAAAATTAAGCTCAGTGTTGCCACTTGGCACAGTGGCGATGGGTTCTCGGCTGTGGGTTGAGTGCGTTACGTTACATTATGTTAAGTTACAGGGGTGTTATTTATGGTGGTTGTAAGTCAGTCGGGGCTGCTTGCGCTTTATTTATCTTTGCACACAACTTGTGCATATATATATATATATAATATTATATATGTATATATATATATATGTGCATGTGTAAGGGTTGGCACAAGCTCAGCTGACTATTACGGCAAAAAGTAAGCAGCTGTTGTTGGACTGCTGCTTCTGCGGTGCTACTGCTGCTGTTTTGATAACGGTCAACAGTAAATATCGTCGTTAGGGGTCTGAGTGACTGACAGGCGTATTACATAAAGTTGCCATTGCTAATGGCTTCCACGCTCACGCATGTTTGTGCTCCATGGCAACAAATAGACACGCACACATGTACTCTTCTATCTCATTTAATACATGCGTGTGTATACGTGCATTTGTGAGACACTATCTCGAAGGATTTTTTTCGTAGTGCTTATGGTATAATGTTTGTACAGTAGTCGCTCGCTAATTGTAATTTTCAGTTTAAATATTTGATTTGAGTTTGTTGAGTATATTTTTACCTGTAACAAATAACTTACATTTAATATAAAAAAAAGTATAGTATATTTTCCAAACCGACTTAATTATCGAGTGTCTACCGTATCATTATCCATGTTTGCTTACAGCAATTAAATTGTTGGAAGTCAAGTGCTAATACATTCGAGATACCACTCTTAATATACATTTCATATATACATATGCATGTATACACATACATACATACATACATATCAGTGTTTGTTTTATGTATGTACGTCTGTCTGTAATTGCTGATGGCTTGTGGCCCAGTTGGCCGTTTGTCTCGCTTATCGTATCCAGCATCTCGTTATGCATTCTGTTTGCTGAACAGCAGGAGTTGGGCGTTTATTGTGTTTTTTTATTTATTCTTCTTTTTCACAATTTCCTTTTGTCGCTATGGCAACGCTGTGGCGGAGACCTTCAAGTTTGTCCTTTGCACAGTTACCAGGCACCTGTTGTGCAAACATTCACATATACATATACAGACAGACACACGCGCCTGGTAATTTTATCGATAACACATGTGCACCCTGTGAAATGCAATATGCCTTTGCAATATGATTATTTTAACATATAGCAAGAGACGGCGGCGCGACATGTGCGCTATTTATGTAATTTGATAAATAAATAAAAGAAATGTAAATTTTTTATGCCGGCCGCAGCCAATGACATTTTGGCCCTTTTTATCAAAATGATGTGGAAAATTTTCGAATCGCCCAAAAAACAAATGCACGCAGAAAGCAGCGGCAAATAAATAACATCTGTGTGATTTCACACACACATATGTACTTACAAATGGATGTGTGTATTTGTGTATAAATATTATCTGTTAAAAATTCTGCAACAAGTGAATGACTCAGACGACAACGCAAAAGCAATAAGAATAACAGGAATAACAACAATGTCTCGTCGTCGTATTCGTTTATGTTTACTTTGTTTTTAAAAATGTGAATGCATGGCTGCGATACACATACATAGAAATTAATATATATATATATAAGTGTCTATACAGCTAGATCAAATTTGTTTAAATACAAATACGCTTTAGTCAGTGTTCGACAATTTTTGATAAACAACAAGCAAAACAGCTGAATAGTTGGCAATTGAGTGAACAACTAGACGACAACGTCGATGAATGCATGCCTGAGGTTATCATCTATGGCAAATTGCGAACAAAATTGTTGTAAACTGATTTGACCGCCGTACACACAAATGACGCCGTTTGAATTGTGTTTTGTGGGTGGAATAATAGTAGGTCGATTTAATGAGTAAAAATCAAGTGTATTACCAATAAAATCTTAAGCAATTTAACCATTTCCATTGGAAGTCCGTGAGAATTAGTCAGCAACAGGCAGTTATCATTTTTAGTAATAGCTGCTGATAACAACGCACACCCTGTGATTTACACATAATACACACACACACATGCATATGCAAACATATGTTTTCATATACAGTTTCTAATTTATCGCATATGTTTCATATTATTGGCACGCTGTGTTTTGTTATCGCGCTGCATTGAGCGCGAGAGAGAGAGAGAGAGAGAGGGTTGAGTTGGGAGTGTGGGTGGCTGGAAACTTCGATTACTTGTTGCGCACAAATCGATTGCACATTGAAATCATGTGCAGGGTGTATCAAGTGCAATTAGTATTGGGAGACATTCAATTTGCAGTTCGCGGCTTACGGTTGGGCTACGCACGCAGTTAACCAATAATCATTACTGGTTGATTAGGCAAAAAACTCAAAGCTTATGCTTGCCGTCGGTTGTCGCTATGTCACCCGATAAGATAGTCACTCAATCAGTCACACGCTGCGTAGTCCGTCTGTGTGGAGAGGAGCCCCCATCCCTGCACACACACTCACCCCTATATACATAAGTACATATACATAATCACAAGGCCCCCATATTAAAAAAAAAAAAAATGCGTCAGCCCACCGCATTTTAAACGCTGTAGGCCAGTTGTACACAATTTTACATGCGCTCACATTATTTTAACTTTCCAATAACAGAGAAACACGAATGTTGATAAAGTGGTGTGTTTATATATATATATATATATAGGGATGAACGCGTAACGTGCTTGTCGCTGCAAAGAAAGTCACGATAAAATACAATTAAGAAAAATAAGCTTAAAATATTCTCATATTTTTAAGACAAATATGCCTTGAAATAAAAATCTAAAAATTGTTTTAGCAAAATAAAATAATTCGGGCTTGTCGGTTAAAATCAGGGTACAATTTAAGTAAGAAAAATAAGTTTAAATATTCCCATACTCCTAAAAGAATAATCATTGAAATAATTATCTTTAAATTGTTCAAGCAAAACTCGGAACAATTTATTACGGGTCGAGAAAGCGCCCGTTTTTACTTACAGAGTGATTGAACTTGATTCCAATGCATAATTAAAGAAAAAAAAAAACATTTATAATTTATGAGTGAGCTGAAATGTTTTTTGGGATGCAGGTTATTTGTGTGTGGCCCGCTTTGAATTTCAATTTAGAATTTGTATATATGTATGTGTATTTATAATTTTTCCCTGCCTCTCTCTCTCTTTCGCTGTCTCTCTGTGTAGACTATGATCCTAAGGTGGTTGAGCAAAAGGAGCTGGCACAGCCGGCAGCTCTGCCGCTGAGTTATGTGCTGCGCTTCATCTCCGACGATGCGCGTAAGGAGGCTTCCACTTTTCTGTCCAACACCATCAACACCAGCACCAACAACAACAACAGCAGCAGCAATGCCAACAACAACAATAGCAGCAACAGCAACAATGCCAACAACACCGGCAACAGCGGCAACAATGCGGGCGGCAATGCAGAACTCAAACGCAAGCTGGCCATTAAGCATCATAGCTATAGCATGTCATCATCAAATCGCAGCAATACGCCCACAGGTAAGATTGATGGCATTCACCCTTTATTTGTTGTAATAGGTGAGAGCTGAGTATAAAAAAAGACATGAGCTGCCAGCCAGCGAACCGTTGAAACACCTTTAAGCAACTAACATATGTAATTCTTGAGAATTCCATATAATTATATTAAATGTATAAAAACGCTTTGGTTTATAAAATTTCGAGTTGCAGATGATTTGAGCCTATATTCTTAATCAGATGGAAGAGCTATGTTAGTACAGTTCCTCAAGTATAAGAGAAAAATATTATGAAATAGTATAATCTAATTTACTTTGTTGATTACCCTAATTTCGATAAAATCTTAAAATATTCATTACGAATACCTATTAACTCATTAGTTGCTGAAAAATATATTTAAGTATAATTCTCTTTATACTTTCTCAGTCAAGCTGTTTAACTCTTGCTCTATTTATATTATATTTTTATAGCTGTTGTCTCAGTCAAGCACTTTATCATTCCCTCTATTCAAATAATATTTTATAGCTGAAAATCATGTTTATTCGTAACTGTTTTTATTTAATAAAAACTTGTACGAAATCAAGACGGTATTTTATAAATACAAATTTAATTGAATTGTTTTTTATAATTATACAAATTAAATTTTGGCTTAAAAGTTATTCATTTGATTTATATGTAAATTTTTGTATATATTTTTCAGGCAGCGAAATGGACGAGGATGAAATGGTTGTCACCGAATCGGAGGACAGCAATGATTCTTGGACCACCGAGGAGTTTAGCTCGGAGTTTATAATGCGTTATGGCAGCAGGTGCGTTTCTTATTTTCATAAACAGTTCTAAATCCATAAACACATTTAATATATAATACACTCCTTTTATTTTTGTGGCAGGCATTCCGGTGGCGGCAACAATGGTACGCCCGGCAATGAGAAACCGTTTGCGTGTCCTGTGCCCGGCTGCAAGAAGCGCTACAAGAACGTGAATGGCATTAAATACCATTCAAAGAATGGCCACAAAAAGGATGGCAGGTGAGCATGCCAAAAAACCGTAAAATGCTGTAAAAAGCAATTAATATATTATATTATTTCACAGAGTGCGCAAGGGCTACAAGTGTCACTGTGGCAAGAGCTATAAAACGGCGCAGGGTCTCAAAAATCATGCACTCATCACCCACAACACACAGCCGGAGAGTGTTTTAACCACACAGCAGTTGGCCCATTTGGCGGCAGCAGCGGCGGCGGCAGCAACTGCTGCTGATTCTTCTGCTGTGGCCAGATGCAAACCGGACAGCAACAGCAGCGGCGGTAACAATGCTGCCAGCAATAGCAACAGCAACCACAATAATAACAACAGCAGCAGCAACAATAACAACAATGCAATACAGCGCAGTCAATCGCCATCGCAGTCGCTTGGCTCGCTGAGCCCCTCCAGCAGCAACATGTCGAGCAGCACCAGCACCAGTTGTCACGGCAGCAACAGTTTGTCCAGCAATAATGCTGCTGCCACTGGCGGCAACATGTTGCAGCAGCTCAGCAATGGCAATATTGTGACGGTAACGAATTTGCCACAGCAGCCGCAGCAGCAACAAGCGCTGCCCCAGCAGCAGCAGCAACCGCAGCAGCAGCAACAGTCTCAAAGCGTAACCGCAACAACAACAGGTAACAGCAACAACAGTTTAATGCGCAGCACACTCGGTTTAGTATCCATTAAAGCCAACAACAACCACAATAACAGCAGCAGTAATGTTGTCGCCAGCAACAACAATGCCAAGTCCGTTAGCAATTTAATCGCTGCCAATGCAACGGCCAACAAAATACTCAAATTAGCCACAAATGTGGCCAACGGAGTCGACGTTGCACAGCAGCAGCACAAGTTGATTGACACTGGCAACAGCAACATGCTCAAGACGAACAGCAACACTGTCACAACTGTAGCAACGGTTGCTGGCAGCACACCAACGAAAATCACATTGCCCAATTTGGTTAATCTTGGCATTTTGACGCCGGCCTCTTCGCCCACCAAAAACACACAGACCTTGACATTTACCACAACGGCCAGCAACCATCAACAGCAGCAGCAACAGGCATTGGTTGCCTCACTCACCAGCAACATGTTGCAACAACAGCAACATGGTCAACAGAAGCTGGCCAAGGCAAACATATTGCTGTTGCAGGAGCCAAACGCGGTTACAACACATCTGATACAGTCGCCACAGCCACAGCAACAACAGCAGCAGCAGCAACATGTGCTGCCCATCAGTCCTACAAGCAGCAGCAAGAGCAGCTCGCCAACACCACCCTCTTCCCAACAACAACAGCAGCAGCAACTGTTGCACAAAAACGTGGCAACCACTGTTATGAAACAGAAGCATGTCATCTTGGCAACAACAACAACAACGGCAACTGCAGCAGCAACCACAACAGCAACAAACATTGTTGAGCCCATGGATACGGATGAGTTGCCGTTGATTGTTAGCGCTGATGCGCTAACGGACAACAGTCTTGCCACAATTGTGGCAGATGGTGGATGCAAGGATGCAAGTATGCACGCTACGGGCACCATCACTGTGGCAGCCATTGAAGTTGTTGGCTCTGGCGTTGTCAACGCCGAAACGTAGCCTATACTCAAGAAGCTACTAATGCATCGCAAGCAGCAGCAACAGCAACAACAGATCTAAAAGTTGCATGCATCGCTGCCAAAACAAAAACAAAAACATTCTAACAATTTTTGTAAACGGTGTAATTTGAACAAGTTTTGTTCTCGCACTGCTTAGTTTTTATTTACTCAAGAACACCTTTTAGTTATTGTATAACTTTAAGACACACTTCACTCACCAAAACCGATTGGGAAAACACATTTTGTAGACTGCTTTTTTATTTTTAATTTTATGCTTATATAGGCAAAACAGATTGATTGATATATATGTTGTGTCTTTATATGTATTATGGTTGCACGAATCGTGCCGATTGTGTAATATGATTTTTTAGTTTGCGTTTAACGGCTGATCTCCTCTTAATTTAATTAGACTTAACTTAGACGAAACGACAACAACAACAAACAAGAATTGTAATAAAATGCAAATAATTTGATTTTAATTTTCATATCTAACTAAACTTTTATTGTCAGAGGCAGACTATATCTATATATATATGTATATTAATATATATCTATTTTATTACATATATAGTAGCATGTAATTTTTAGAGAAAAACTGCAAAACACACACAAAAGTATTATATATGTTTTAAGCTTTAGCAAATTGAATTATATAAGCATATACGCATCTAGCGTTAGCCACAAACCTCTCTCATTATATATATTAATTTAAGTTAACACACACACACGAAACCCACGAATAAGAAACATTTCAATACTTTCCACTTGAGTGCAAAATATTTTTTTATTTCTATATTTCTCATCTCGCAAATTCGTTTCTGCTATTAATATTTTTTTTTTGTTTTTGGTTTGTTTTAACTTTTTTTTTATTTTTATTTTATGATTTCGTTACTTCTTTTCCTTTTCTCTCTACCTATTGCAGAAACCTCTTACTCCTGCTCACTCAACAACAACAGCAACAGTAGCGACAGCGGCAGCAGCAAGCTACTTGCAACAGCCGCTAAATACAACAACAGGCCCACAGCAGCAACACCAACAGCATCTGCAACAGCAACAAAAACGCCAGGAGCAACAACAACTCCCATGCAAATCTCGTACACCTTCATTGAGCACAAGTATTCCGCACTCGGTTTCAAAGAGAAATTCTTTTCAAATCTGCGCGCATCCCGCAATGCAACAGCTTCCACAGCCAGTGGCGATAATCTGGCTGCAGCAGCGGCAGATGCTGCATCGACGGGGAGCACAACTGGTGGCAGTGGCAACAGTAGTAGCGGCAGCAATGCCAACGCCAACAACATGCTCAGCGCTGTTGCTGCTGTGGGCCAAATGTGCGCTCTACAAAACGAGCACATTCATCAAAATCTCTACAAGAAAACGATCAACTAATGGACAGAGTTGGAGAGAGAGTGAGAGATTGGGATCAGGCTGTGATGCAGTAGATTTATGTCTGAAGAGCGCTTTCAACTAAGGCGGCGGAGCAAGAGGATTCATTAATAGGGCAGAGCAAGGGAGAGCAAGTTCTCAAGATTCAAGCAGTTAAATCATTTAAAACAAGCACTTAAAACACAAAAACAACAACAGCAGTAAAACTAATCAACATGCAAAATACAATACTTTTCGCACCATTTCACAAGCTATCATTTCCAACAATTTACTTAATTATATTCAATTGGCAGCACACATAAAAAAAACTAATCTGAAAACCACTCTCTAAGCGCTGCATTAGAAAATGATAAAAAAAAAAAAAAAACAAAAACAAAAAAAACGTATGAAAAAAACCCATCATTAAAAATAACCGTAAAATTTAGTAAATAAATTTTGAAGGTGTTTCTTCAACCTAGTCATTATCGTAGTTAAATTAAATATTTTGATTTAAATGCACTTAGACATTTACGACCAACTATTACGGCAAATTGGCAACAACATCAGTTTGCTACGACTGTAGTTGGTAAATGTATAATTTTCATAACAAATTCATCAAATTGGCAACAAAAAAGAAAGAAAAAAAAACCAAAACAAAAATATTTACTTGTGCTCTTCATATTAGCAAAATTTTTCGGTAGGCACAAGTTTAAATTTGCCAAAAAAAAAGAAGAAAAAAATCGAATATGCAAGCAAAAATTAGCTAGCTACAAATTAACAAAAAAAAAGTGAAGAAATTAAAGCTGAAGGAATAGAAAAAAAAGAAAAGAAGAAAAGCTCTGAAGCTTCAAACTGTTTCCGTTTAGAACCCAAAATAACTCTATGGTAGTTATAGTATTATATGACATAAAATATATAAATATATATATATATTAATATATAGTTATATATGTGTACATTTAAATTATATACTTGCAAATCATTAAAAATATGTTCTATTTATGTATGTGCGTGTCTCTGTGTGTGTGTCTGTTCGATTATGAAGTTGATGTGTAATGTCTTAATTCAAACTTTGATCGTCCTTAAATGTAATAAATTTAACATTTATACATAGCCTGTATGTTCTATTTCTATGATGTGAGTCATATTCAAAGTATTTTATGCATGCATACAAAATTAAAATTAACAATAATTAGAAATTATTTAAAAACACAAAAAAAAAAACAAATATAAAATATGGATGCGTTAATTCGCCCCAAACAATAAACAAAAAAAAAAAAACTGTAATTGGGTTCCTTATGTACGAATAATGCATAAAATTGAATGAAGAGAAGAAAAAGTAATAATGAAATGAAACAGAACAAATTAATTGAAATTTTAATATACATACAATATAACTACATATACAAACATTAATATTAACTTACATATATAAATATATATATATATATTATATATAATCATAATAATATATATAGTTATTAGTGTATCTAAAAGCCGCCAACCGCCAAACAAATTTTGAAGCGCATTTGCAGACGCCCAGCGTCTAAAATTAGACTACAATACTAAAATAAATGTGCGCCCCTAAACTTATATGAATTATATTTAAGACCACACGCTTACGCGGCTTTAACTAGCCGACATAGTTTAGCTATCAACTTTTATATCAACAAACAATAACAATAATTAATGAAGTAAAAACCCTTTTTCGGCACTCCGACCGAACATCATTTATCCCTGCAGATCCATTCAAAATAAAGCAAACAACTGTCCGATCGTTCCCTAATAAATGGTTTAGCCATCTTGCTCAATAGTTGAACTTAAGATCCCTTTAATAGTTATATATATTTCTATCTGCAGGGATGAAATGAAAACTTTTGCGCTCCAAAATGAAAGTGGAAATAGGCAAACCGAAACTTTTGGAAACCAACTCAAAACCCTCTAATGGAAACAATAAATTAAATATACCTATTTCTATATTTAAATGTATTTCATCTTATATAAGACTGCTGTTATGTTCGTAAATATATTTAATATATATTATAATTAACGAAAAATATTAACATACATAAACATAATAATAAAAAATATATGAAGGAAAAAAAATTGAAACAAACAAAAAAATACAAGCTAAATGAATAGTTAAATGTATTCATACTCTACTTATATACATACGACTATGTACTATACTATATATACGTATATACACATATATATATATACTACTGTAATTTACTACAATTCGTAATTATGTATATGTAGAAAATTAATTGAAGCGTATGTGTATGTAACCATAAAAATCAACATATATTGTAACAAGGGCTAATGTTGTAGAGACTTGAATATAACGGGTTTAATATCAAGTAATCTAAACTACATCGTATACCGACATCATCATTATCATTATCATCCAAAAACAAAGTAGTAAAATATTCTCTTTTTGCTTTATGTGATCTATTATACATATACATAAAAAAAAATACATAACTACATACATTAACATATATATCTATATATATGTACAATAAAAAATGTCCTTGAAAAAAACTTGTTTTATTGTGAATACTGCTGTTCAAATATCGGCTTCCTTTTCCAATTAGAGATAGCGCCTTAGTATACTGGTTGTTTCTTATATATCCCTCATAAATATCATATATTTTCAATATATTTAAAATAATTTAAGTTTATTTGGTTACAAGTTATAAGCGATTTAATATGTAAGTTATATTTTCAATATAATATTTATATAATAACGCGACTCGGGGTCAGACCATATTATTGGAATATCAAAAAATGAGGCCTTTATTATGTTTGGGAATGTTGAACACACTTAGCGTCTTGCTTTAAGCATCGCTATGGAATTAGACGTCTTCTCGATCAGTGCCTGATCCTGGAGTAGTTGAATTTTTGTCGCCAGTTCATCCAAGCTGTGCAAGTCCCGTTGCTCGTAGGCGCAATCGATTGCCTCATCGTACAAGCTGCAAGATCCAGTGAGACAGGGTTTAATAGTTATTTATTTTGATTATTAAATAGTGATAAATATTATTGAATTTACCTAGCTCGCATATACCAATGCACCTTGCGTTTGTCCGGACAGCGTGCAATATATTTGCGGGCCTCCTCCTTGTTGTCCTGCTGGAGGCAGACCTCCACGAAGGGTTCATAGCCAATGGGACTCTTTTTACCCTTCGAAAACTTCTCGAGCTCCAACCAGTTGAGCCTCTCCGCCATGATGAGTATGCGCATCCACCAGTACCGGCGATCGGGCACCTTGTAATCGCTCTTCATTCTCTCCACCTCCTTCAGATCGCCCCTGCGCAACAGCTCCGTCATAGTGTCGTGCACTGACAGCCCGTTCAAGGAAACTTCATCGCTACGCTTGGCAGTCAACGTACGCTGGAGTTTAAGCAGTCGCAAAGTATCGGTACAAAGTTCTGCCTCAACAGTGCATCTGCCCTTGGCGTAGCTGCTGCCAATGAGTGATAAATTGGATTCCACACCCTCGCTATCGATGGCATTATAGAAGTGATACTCGGCAATGGACTTGTGATCGTCCTCGGTGTTGTAAATTTCGTAAAGCGCGGAGCGACTCGATTCCATCATAATCTTCTTGTACATATTTAGGGCTAACGGGAATTCTCGTATAATCATCTAAAAATAATACAATAGAAATAAGTTGTGCACTTCTTGGAATTAACATTTGTAAGAAACTTACGTAAAAATTGGTGAGCATCATTTTTTTCTTAATTTCCAGGAGCACCGATGTGACCAACTCCGTATCGCCCGACTGTGTAGCACTTGCCACAGCCCGATCATATTTACCCATCTTGAGGAGCAGTGGCACGTGCAGCGAAGCACGAGGCTCCAGCTCCAACAGTTTAATGGCCAGCGCATCGCGTCCGGCTTGGTGAGCTTTCTCCGCAATATTGCAGAATGAAATGCCCTCAACCGAGGGATTTTTGAATTTCTCCGTAATCCTGCGCGTTACTTCACCATCGCCTGAGAATAACAACAACAATTAATAAGCAGCCAGAAAAATTGGGGCACAATCGTACTCAGATCACTCATGACTTTGTCATAGGCCCAATTTTCCAGTATACCAGAGATGGGTAATTTAAGATGCTTGGCCATTTCTATGGCTACGGCATAATTCTTGCGAAAAACCAGACGATTTATGATGAGCTTCGGATTCAGATGCATAAATCTGCAAAAGTGTACAGTGCCATGAACAAATCTAAAATATGTTGTTGGTTATAAAAATTATTTACTGTTTATAGGTAAGCTGCATGGCAATTCTCTTGTTGCGCAACGTATTTAAAACTCTCAATATCCTCAGGATGCGCAAGTACTCGTCAGGATTATGTTCCAGAATGAATCCCTTGCCAAAGTAAGCCGTCTGCAAAGACAAGTTGAATAAAGTTAAAAATTGAGTTATCGAGTTCAGATTTAAATCTACCCTCATCAGTTTCTTCTGTGTGACAGGACAAAATTCATAAGACGCTGCCTCGATGCACTCATTTACGGCCAATTCAATGTTTGTGCGGCACATGCTCAAGTATTCATCGGCCTTGTACGATTGCTCCACGAACTTCTTTTGTGCCTCAAAGAGATAGCTGGCGGGCTCTTGACTGTTAACAGCAAATATGTTCTCCACACATTTTGGCAGACGTTGAATCATCTCGTGAGAGCTCTGGGTGATTATGCGCACACCATCCATTTCGCCGACGAGAAACATGACCGAATCCTCATACGAGAATTCACTACGATCCGCATTGCGATTGACGATCAATAGATATGACGGATACGAAATGACAACAGCATCTGCATCCGCATTGTGCGTATTCATAATCCATTCAATTTGCAACGGCAAATCCTTGCGACCCGTATCAAATTCGCAATACTTCTTACGCATATCAACGCTTCCCAGCCAGAGTAATCCCGTATTCGTATACAGAGCCAAGTGCTGATGGTTGTACGAGACAGATATCTTGATGATCCGATCGTGTGGCTTCTCAAACAGATTGGCGGTCACGGTGCCGACTGTCTGACCATGGAGAAGCTTAATAACCTCCCGTTCGCGCCCCAGCAGACAGTAGCTATTGCGGCCCTCGGTCACAATCTCCCAGCAGGAGCAGTTGGCATTGGAATCTAAAATGAGTAACATGTTAATTAAGTTCGGATTACAATTTATTGCTACTCCTCCCTCACTTGGTATATCGGGCAGCTTTCGCTCGGTTTTATTGCTGTTCTGCTTGAGGAAGATGCGTCCGGATGTTGTCATTACGGCCACGCCAGTGCCTGCAGCGGATTGAAATACTTTGGCCTCCACAATCTTAATAACGCTTGCTTCGCCACCAATGCTATACGATTCCTTCTCCTTGCCAAATATGTCGTAGACAAACACTTTGGCATTCTCTAGCACACAAATCAGATCCTCCGTATCAGACCAACCCATGGAAATAAGTTTGCCATGATTCCACTGCAAAAAAGGCAATATTTTTTGTTATTACATATATTTAAATTAAGATAATAAATCCTACGTAGATTAAGTTAGATAAGTAGTTAATTTGAATTTTTAATTTTCACTTAAATTCTACTTAATTTGATCTGCTTACCAAAATGTGTCCCGTCTCATTGCCGGAGGTGTCGAAAATCCTGATCATCGGCCTGGAAGTGCCTCGGACAGGCACCAGTTTTGTTGTGTCGCGTATTACAGCCAAGGGACCGCCATAGGGTGAAGCCACTACTTGCATGTACTCCAAATCCAAATCGTTTGGCCAATCTGGTGTTTCAAGCTCCACTTTTCTGTAGGGCGTATTTGGCGAAAAATTCACAAAATAGCGGGTGCACAAAAAAGATATTTTCAATAAGTTAACAATTGTAATGTCATTGGCAATTGATAATTCATACCTGTAGTAGTCTGGGCGCACCTTGAACCACTCTCCCGTATTAAACATAATTGGCATTTTAAAATCAATTTATTTCGACAACCAGTTGCAACCAACAAACATAAACAACCCTTGTGCGATGCAATTTGCCTTTTCTTATTGTTATTGCGGCTGGAAAGTAACCATTTGTAAGTAACTGTTGCTTGTCACGAGTAACTTAAAGCACTGAGTCACTGTACAGTAAACAGTGTTCTCAACAGAAAACGTATTTTAAATTTAATTACAATTGCATAAAGAATATTTTAGTATAAAATTAATAAATTAGCATATATTAGCACAGATATATTTCAAAATTCGTTGCTGCAACTTTGGTGCGATTTCATCATACAATTTCCGCGACGAGTACGTTTATTCTTTTTAAAAAGCATTCTTTGAATCAAAATAACTAGTATGTTGCAGTATAGCACTTTATTACTTTTAATTTAAATGATTACTTTACTTTTAATTAATTAATATACAATTATTTGATTCTGCTGTTAGATTATGTGTCTTACAGCTAGTATTTGTCTTACAGCCAAATGTTTCGTGTGTGAGCCCCTTCCAAAATATAATTACCGCTGCTTATTGCACATGTGAAAGGCGAATTTCAAGAGTCAGTATTATTCACACGTGTTGAAATCGTGTTCAAAGCTACTTTGCAGTTTAGTAATTTATTAACAAATGGCGGACACTCAACAAACGATTGTGGAGGGCGTCGATGCACTCACTCTAAATGGCAAACTAGAAGCAGAGGCAACTGCAGCTGCTGCTGCTGCTAGCGAGGAAACAGCTACAACAACAACAAATGTGGAAGATGTTGTCGATCCATGGAATGTGGCCAGTTCCAGCGATGCAGGCATCGACTACGACAAGCTAATAAGTATGCAATGCGATTTCCATTCAAAGTATGCAATTCTCTAATTGGTGTTGACACGTTGCAGAACGCTTTGGCTCGAGCAAAATCGATGAGGAACTTATCGCACGCTTTGTGAAAATCACGGGCAAGCCAGCTCATCACCTTATCAGGCGGGGCATATTCTTTTCGCATCGCGATCTGCACACAATTCTCACGCTACGCGAACAGGGCAAACCGTTCTATTTATATACGGGTCGTGGTCCCAGTTCGGATTCCTTGCATATTGGCCACTTGGTGCCGTTTATGATCGCCAAATGGCTGCAGGAGACTTTCGATGTGCCCTTGGTAATTCAGCTCACTGATGATGAGAAGACCTTGTGGAAGGATCTGAAAATCGAAGAGGCCATTAAATTGGCGCGCGAGAATACCAAGGATATTGTCGCCATGGGCTTTGACGTGGACAAGACTTTTATTTTCAATAATCTGGAATTTATGGGGTATGTTTGTAAATGTCAAAATGTTAACTGATGTTAAATTATTGTATTTGTCTTGCAGTAAATGTCCTGCTATGTATCAGAATATTATAAGGATTCAGAAGTGCGTCACCTTCAATCAGGTGAAGGGAATTTTCGGCTTTGGTGATTCCGATATTATTGGCAAGATTGGCTTTCCAGCAGCGCAGGCAGCGCCGGCTTTGTCGAGCACATTTCCATTCATCTTTGGCAATCGGAAGCTGCACTGTCTGATTCCGTGCGCCATTGATCAGGATCCATATTTCCGCATGACACGCGATGTGGCGCCTCGCTTGGGCTTCCCCAAGTGTGCGCTCCTGCACTCCACCTTCTTTCCGGCCTTGCAGGGAGCCAAATCGAAAATGTCGGCTAGTGATACGAATTCCGCTGTGTTCCTAACCGATACACCCAAACAGATCAAGAATAAAATCAATAAATATGCATTTTCTGGTGGACGCACTACGGTGGAGGAGCATCGTCAACTAGGTGGTATTCCAGACATCGATGTTGCCTATCAGCTGCTGAAGTTCTTCTTGGAGGACGACGACAAACTGGAGGAGGTGCGCTTGGCCTACAGCAAAGGCGAAATGCTAACTGGCGAGATCAAAAAGCTAGCCATTGAGGTAGGCTGCCTAAATAATGTCTGTATTCAATTTATTAACCAGTCTCCCTTTCCGCAGACTGTCACGCCCATTGTGGTCGCGCATCAGGCAGCACGTAAACTGATTACAGAAGAGGTGCTCGACAAATACTTTGAGATCAGAGCTCTAAAGTTCAGCAGCTAGACGTAAATTAGGATTTAACTATTTACGTAAAATAAATAAATGTATTTATTGATTGTATGTTTGCCACAGCTGAAAGCTTGTTGCACTGCACTCGCTATTTATTTACTTAGCAAAACAAAATATTTTGTGTTATTATATTTATAAGCACATGCACACACAATCTCAAACACACGCAACGCAAACAAAAAACAATAAACAATATACGAAGCCGATTTTGACCCACTTTTTGCTGTAGTTGTTAAAATGCTGTAAAACTCTCTAAGTTCAATTTTGGGAGCGACGCCGTCTGATTTAAAAGTCGCTAAATGGCAACTGGGAATGCATTTATTGCCAGTTTAGTGCAAAATAAGTTAAGCATCTGGAAACGCAGCTAAAACAATAAGTTTCGTTTTCTTTTTTAATTTTATAATTTCCGTGTAATCTGAGAGCTACAGTACGCATTCAATTTCTGTGCCGATATTCCATTAATAAGACGAAAAATTACTTCTACAGAAAGTTGTATGATATTTCTCATCTAACTGACAACAAGCATGACAAAAATATAATATATATGAATATTATTTTCTTTGATTTAAATAATAACTTATTTAAGCAGTAAATAAATGTCTTATTTTAACTTCGATTATACAGAAATTTAACTCGATCTGTTGTTATTTTGTTGGTTGTTAAGAAATTGATACCAATCGCTTTTTAACTTAATCTATGTGAGTTTGAATGTTTTCATTTTTTTTGAGTGTGAGTAGTTGATTAGTTATGACGTCGACTGGGCTAAGCTGCAGTTAATGTGGTTTTATGTGTATTTTCTGTATGTATATCAATCATATGCCAAACTCTTTGCTATGGATATGTGTTGACGTACATATATATATATATAAGGTATATATATATATATATATGTATAAACATTTTTTTTTTAATTAAGCCAAAACACTTGTGTTTACACGCGTTGAAAATATATACACACTGAGTATGTACTGAGTTCGTAGTCGCACATACGAAGAATGCTGCTGCAAAGAAAAACTCAAACTGAAGTTGTGGCGACAACGATCCAAGTCACAACGCGATCCCATAACCCAAACGCGACTCCAGCACTGCACACGCGCTCCTCATCATCATCTTCAATTCAATACAATACCAAAGAAATTAAGCCGCATCAACGTTGCTGTTGTTGTGGGTGTTGTTGCTGCTGCTTTTGTTGTTGTTGTTGTTGCTGCTGTGCGCAGGTATATAAAAGGAAAAGCCGACAGATCGAAAGATCCTCGACTTGTTGACACACGTACAAAGGGCACTTTGTCAACAATTCAGAAGTCTCTCAAAGCATTGATCAACTAGATGACGCCAACTAGTAGATCAGCACTTGCTCCAAATGATGAATAGATATATCTAAAGATCGCCATCATTCATCAGCTAAGGGAAAATACTTTGCACTTCTAATGCAACTGCAGCAGTGATCAGGTAAACGAAATACATACACTCGCAGAAATCATTCAATTTGACGAAGAAAGATTTTATATAGAAAAAATATTCAATATAAAAATTACAAAAATAAAGTAAAAATCGTTTAGAAAATGGTTCAATAATTAAAACTTATATTTTTGAGTGAGACTAAGAAAACTTTAACTTGACATTATATCAGGATTAATTAAATAATGAAATATCCTATTGCAAGTAATCTTGAAAAAAGTATAATAATAATTAATATTTTTGTTATAGCCTTCTTAACCTTGGACGTATTTTTCACACCATTTGCTCCTGACTTGAGTGCAAAGGTCTCAGTTTGTTTTCAAGTGTAGCGCTGTCAGAGAGCGAAAGTGTTCTTATTCAAAGCTGTGCTTGTGTCAGCAACACTTTCTCGGATCTCGCGGATCATTGGCCGGCGACAGGTCGTCGCTAACGGACGTCAAATCGTACATCGGCCTTGGCGATGAGTGATCAACTGTTGAGCTCCAACACGGACGATCCACCTGTACTGATACCCACTACCGTCTCACTCTCCACTACTTACACCGATGCAGAGTCCGCGGAGCAACCCGTACTGCTTGAGCTAGGCGCCGCACAGCCGGCGACGAGTCTCAGCTACACTCTGCCACCAGATGTCGGAGGATTACTCACATACAGTTCTCCGCACGCACACAGTCTTAGCTACGCGCAAAGTTTATTGTCCAGCTATGAGAAACATTCTCAGCAGCATCCTCACCATAGTCTCAGCCTGATCGGCAGTTCGGGCTACAGCATAAGCATACCACAGACCGTGTCCATGTGGCATGAAGGAAGAGGCGCACTTATCGAACCGAAACGTCCTGATCTCGTCTCGGTGCCACCGCCCACATATATGAGTTACAGTGGAGGCAATGCTATCGAACTGGACATTGCCAAGGAACAGAATCCCGCCTGGCGCGAAAAGGCCATCCAGATGGAGAAGGACTATAGACGCACAGCCTGTGATCGGGAACGCACCCGGATGCGGGATATGAACAAGGCCTTCGATCTCTTGCGCTCCAAGCTGCCCATTTCCAAACCCAATGGCAAGAAGTACTCCAAAATCGAAAGTTTGCGGTGAGTTAACAAATTTAATTATTTACTTTATTTTTTGGAACAAATGATTACTCTTGCACAAAATATTAGTTGCTTAAAACAGTTGCCAATTGCTGATTTTGGTTAACACATATTTAAAGATAACTGCTTTCTGATACAATATCTTTGAATCAGTTCACTTCTTACACATTTTATGGCAAAAGTTATATATATAAAAAATGTATACTTATTGACTATTGCAGCATCGCGATAAACTATATTAACCATCTACAGGCCATGTTGCGGGAGAATCATACTCTGCCCGAAACGGAACTGGTCTCCTTCAGGTGCAGCAGTCGTTCCGTGCACTACGATGGCCAAGGACAGATTCACAATCACTCCGGCAGCTACGACTATGAGAATAGTGCTTCGGCGGCGACAGCATCACAAAATGGCTGCAATTGGAGCGGTGGCAGTAGCTGTTCACCGGGCTATGAGACCAACTCCAAAGATCACTGGAATACGTAGTTGTCATAGCTGAGATCAGTCAGGCTACAATGTTCAGAGATGGAGTAAAACGAAGAAAATCTAAATTGTTTTGAATGTTTCGAATATCAAAATTGTGGTTAGTGTAAAAATGTCCAAAAATATTTAAATATTAATTAAAAAAGAATAACTTTCAAGGTTTATAAAGCCCGACGATGAAAAAGTCGTGAATTCAATATCAGAATTATATACATTATTTGTACAGCTTCCGAGTGCAATTTTATATTAAGTTTACAAAACTTTGTATTTTAAAGACGTAAAATAAAATAAACAAAATAATAGTAATGCCAATGCTATGACATAATCCATAAATATTTATTAAATTATTTAGTTACAATCAATATGCTATTAAGTTAGTCTCCTCAAACACTTGTTAAGATTGATTTCCGACTATTTAGAATTATGGATCGAGTGGAGTTGACAAATCATGAATCATATCACTCATATTACAAACCCTTTGCCCAGTAAATTTCATCGGTTCTCGTGACTTTTTAGGTTATATTTATTTATTAACATTTTACAGTTGATAATTTACATAGTTTGAATAAAGAAATGATTGTTTATCGATTTTTTTTTTTTGATACTATGTTAACCTAAAAAGAACAACAAACAGAAGATGTAACAAATTATTATAGTCGATAATGGAATTACTGAACTGCATTTAAAAATAATAAGTTTTTAATACTTATTTATATATATGTAGCTTATGGGTTGGTGTTCATAAGGCCAACTATACACTGTTCTCACACACGCATACACACAAGTTTTCCGCTAATTGAATTGAATTAGAACAATACAAGATTGGTTTTCTTTTTTGTTTTGAGTTGACTCCTCACAACATAAATGGGGCGAAATAACAAAAGGAGGAAGGATTCTATTGCCTAAGCGTTTAGTTGTCCTTCTTCATTCTAGTCGAGGTCATGCGGTAAATGATAGAGTCCCTGCCGGGATCCATGGAACCAATGGCATAGCAAATGGCCAACAGCGACAGGGCGAAGATGACCATAAACCACAAGATAATGTTGAAAATTACAGGATAGTTATCATCGTAGTACAAGGCCAGATTAAATTTGTTTGCAGCGTCGATGGAGATAATATCACGCTTGCTGCGTGCATTTGCCACATCCTTTTCTGTGGTCTGCACAAACAGCACCGAATCGCTGGACTTCTGAGCGGCAGCCAACAGGCGAGCAATGGCAGCAGAGATGAGCTTGTTGGCCTCATCGACAGCAATCGATTTCTCGCCATGCGCCTTGGCAATGCCATCGACAGACAGACGAATGATCAGCACATTCGAGGGTTTCATCATCTCGGCGAGGTTCTCGGCGGCGGCATTAATGTAGCCAATTTCCTGCAGGAACTGCTTATCGGCATTGTGCAACGCGGGATTCAGATGTTTGGTGGGCTTGGCCGGCGGTGCCTCAAAGTCACCAAAGCATGACTTGAACGATTGCACCTGAAAATGTGATGTTAGATAATAACTTGGCTATGCGAATCGGCAGCAGTCACTTACGCCCTCATCATACTGATCGAAATTGATGTCGCAAACTGGCTCATTGGCTGCCTCCAGCTCTGCAGCCAGTGCGTTAAGAGCGTGGCCAGTATAGGGGCCAACCAGTTCGTAGGATTTCACATTGCCAGCGCTGGTGACATGGCTAATACCCTCCACGTGCACGGCAATGATGCCCTGGGCCAAATGGAATGGTTCATTGATGATCATGCCACTCCAGTCAGAGTCGCCAATGACGGCGTTGCCCATAGCAGCATAGAGAACATCACCAACATAACGGCTGTTCAATGGATCGTTACCCTTGAAGCTAATCGCCTTGGGGGTGTTCAGTACGGTGAACTCGCCAGTGGCGTGAACTGTAAAATGAAATGATAAAACAATTAAAACAGTTAACATTTATATAGAAATATTTCCTTTAACACACTAAAGACTTGCACAGATTCTGCGCGAGGAGGAGCACCAAAATTCCCCAGCCCCTTTCACATGACAGCAGAATCAATGCAAGTCAGAGATAAAAATATTTACACAATTCACGCACATCTCTCAATGCTCAGCACATTTAGACAGTTTTAGTTGATACGTTTTACTTACTTGCTGCAATAAATAGCGAGAAAATGACGACGTTTTGCAACATTTTCATTTTTCTGCCAGCCTTTTAATCATATGACGAACAACTGCACAGAGAAAAACCTACTACGCTCCTACTGTCATGTGATGGTTATTCGAAGTACATGCTATCGAAAATAGTCCATCTCTAATGGCCAGTGTTGCTTAGCAGGTGTTAAAAAGGAGTATATCAAAATATGACGTCACAAATTACGCACACATTTATGATTGTTATCTCTTATTGGGCTACACTGGAATAGCTTTTTATATTTAATAATTGAATTACATATTTTGAATGCATATTAACTGCAATTGTGTATATTTTAAACAATCTTAGTAATCGTAAAGTATTTTTGGTATTTTAGGTTTGTTTTCAAATTGATTTTTTTTTAGTATTTTGACGCTCGCCGCTGACGGTCGCAAGATTTTGTGTTTGTTTTTGCAAAAGCAACAAAAAAGTGTGTAAAAAACACAGATTTTGTTTAATATTTTCAAATGCTTTGGTCCTTAGAGCAGGTTGAGGGCATGCTGGGTGTCCTCAAAACCTCCACGGACAAAAATGTTATATATAAATGCCTTGTCAAGCTGCGCACCGATGTGGTTAAAGATAAAGATGGTATTGTGTTGTTTCGAACAGCGGGGGGCGTTCCGGAAATGGTTCGCCTGATTACTAAACTCAACGAGAAGATCATGGAAGTCGTTTTGAGCATATTGGGCAATTGCTGTACGGATGATTTGGCCTGCATCGAGGTGAGTTGCGAAAACAAAAAATTTTGAGTTCTATGTGAAAATTATAGTTAATTAAAAAAATGAATAAAAAAAAAAATGATAAAAAAAACCCATGTATAATTGGTATAAATTAAGCTACCGAACTTCAAAAATAAAGGATCTATTATCATATAAATAATAATATAACGAACTGAAGAACATATGGACATGCTTATCGGATCGGCTAGTGATTCTGATTAAGAATATATATATATACCTTATATGGCGGATGAGTTTCCGTCAATATGGTACAAACTTTATTGAAAAATGTTAATACAAGGATTAGAATTTAATTTAATATAAATTTAAATTCAATTTTAAAATTTGCATTGTTCAGATTATTTTTAATTTTGATTCGTGCATATTTAAATAATTAAATATATATATAGATATATAAAAATATATATTTGATAACTTGTTTTTGATATTATTAACAGGCTGTGGAGTGCAAGGTGATTGGACCGTTGGTGACCATATTGAAAACCATTCCCAATTCGTTGATTCAGTGTCGCGCCTGCCGCATGCTCGGCAATCTGGCGAAGAACAAAAAGGTGTCCACCTATCTGACGGCGCACTATGGAGCGATAGCGCCTGCCATTTGCCACATCATCGAGTCGACGAGTGCGGTGCAGACAAGGATAATGGCATTTAGGGTCTGTCGCTTTCTGCTCGTGAGCAGTCAGTTCTACAAACATTTTCTGGCCTCCAATGGATTTCTGCAGCTGATGCGGATATTCTCAGCCGTGATGAAGAACAACGAGGCGCCCAAGGAGTCGCCGCAGGACATCGAAGTGTCCGCCTTAATTGGCCTGAAGCGTAATCAGCATCGTGAAAAGTATTTCGAGGAGGTGGCTCGCAATTTGGAAGGTGTCCGCAGCGACATCTTCGATTACCAGATGCTAAAGAACTCCACCCGCAACTGTGAATACATCCTGCCCAAGGAGAACGATGCCATCGAGCTGGCCTACGAGATCCTGAAGTGCCTGATGCTCCTCTCTGCCCAGCAGATTGGCATGAAAATTTGGGAGGTGTGTTTGAAATTATAGCTGCAATAATAATAATTCCAATTTACTAATTGCAATTCATTTAGGTGCTGTCCCGGAACACATCCCTTGCGCCCATCGTGTATTTCGTGAAGGAGGACAGCGAGCAGCGCTCATCGGCACTGAAGATACTTTCCAACTTCGGCAAGGATCCGTGCGCCTTTTACATGCTCAGCACGGCGGATTCGATTGTGGCTGCCTGTGAGCTGCTCATGGCCGTGAATATGGCGAAGCCGCTATCGGAGAGCGAGTGCCGACATTGCGTGAACATTATATCCACCTTATCGACCGATGCCTGCAGCCGTTCCAAAATTCGACGCTGTGGCGCATTACGCAAACTGGTGGCCATGATCCGAGAGTCGCATTCTCGCAGCGAGCGTTCATCGGTGAGCAATGTGGCAGTGCTCATTGGATGCATCTCTTTAAGTGGTATCCTTTTCCCTTTATCCAGCTATTTTACATTCTGAACAACTTTCAATATGACAACCTGAGCATGGAGCTGCTGCTGCATGAGGGTCTGGTGCCCATGCTGGTGCGCGAACTAAATGATTATCTGACCGGCGATGAGGAGTATCACAAGCGACGGCACGAGGAACGCATGCAGGGTTTCAAGAAGCGCAAACTGACGGATCCCACAACGCCAGAGACGTTGAGCAAGGTAATGCTCCTAACGTTTCACTCGGGAGGATTTCAAATGGGAAAACATTTGATTTTATAAAACTCTTCTGTTCAGCTGGAAGAATATATATTTATATTGTTTTCGTATTTGCAGTTCTCAAAGACGCAGGAGGCGCTCGCCTCGGACTTTGACTCGCCGAGCAGCTCGCCCCGATCATATCGCACCACAAGTCCGTGCAGCTCGCGCAGCATGTCGCCAGTCTGCTCGAAACTCTTTGACAATGATGAGGATGAGGACTATTCGCCGGCCTGCAGTGATGACGATGACGATGAGGAAGATGGCAAGACTCAAGTCAATTCTAATAGTGACACACGAGAATCTCGCATTGCTGCGAATCGGGCTCAACCCACCAATGTGATGGACATCTTGAATCTGATGGACGAGGGCAGCGAGCCCATTGACGACACCTTATCGGACAAAGAGGATCTGGAGGAGCTGAGCTCGGATGTGCCGCCAAAGCTGGCCCAGTTGCGCGATCAACAGTCTGGCGACACCATCGATGTCATTGAGAATCTCATTTATCGCATTACCCTGATGATCAACAAACGACCCGAGCTGGGCAAGCCGGAAACGCTTGACACTCTCATCCGGGCCATTAATCTCTTCGGTGCCAACAACAACTTTGCCAATGCTCTGACCAATATATTGCTGTAAGTTAATTGTTTTAGGCAGTTTCCGAAGCCTGTCTAATTTTAATTGCCCTTTTTTTTGTACAGTGAAAGTCAGTTCTTTGCCCAGATCATCAAGCATGGCGTTGTGCATCAGCTCTACCAGCTGACTAAGGTGGAAGAGGTGTGTATAATGGAAATAGTGGATATAGATGCCTAAGATTTGAATAATATATTTATGACTTTTAAGGCATTTAACTTTTATCAATATTAAATTAAAATTAATTTTTATTTCTTTGTTTTGCAGATGCGCAAGGATGGCTTCGCATTCCTGGAGACGCTCACCAATGTGGGCGAGTCCAACTATGGCAAGGAGGAGCTGGTGCGTCTGCTGCGCTGCGATGCCGATTTGAGTGCACAACAACGGGCTGCCATATCCGTGGCATATATCATCAAAAGCCATCGGCTGCTCTATCAATTTCTGTATGATGGCAACGCGCTGACTTTGTTGTTCGACCTGTTGCTGCGCAAGAAGAGCGACAATCTGTATGCGGATGAGGCAGCCGATGCAGTTACGGCCATGTCCCGTTTCACGCTGGGCATCATCCTGCCCGAGCCGGAGCCTGTGGATGCCAATGCCATCATGTGTGCGACTCAGTGGAATGCAACGGCTGCACCGCTGCACGAGAATTGCGATATGCGATTCCTGGTGCAAGGTGAGGAGGATGCAGCAGCACCAGCGGCATCACCAGCGGCAGCAGCAGAGGCAGCATCAGCAAAAGAAACTGAGAGCCAGGAAGCCACGTTCAGCGTTGGCTTCAACAAGCAGCTACTCTGTGATACCAGCGAGGTGTTCAACAAGATGCTCAACAGTGACTTTCGCGAGGGCCACGACGGCGAGATTCAGCTGCGCAACTATACGGCCAGTGGTCTGCGCTATTTCCTCCACCTGATTAGCTGCCAGTCGCGTCACTTGGCCATGCCCGAGTATGGGGCACTGCTGGAGGCGTTCGAGATGTCGCGCGTCTACATAATACCCGAATTGGAGGTGCTGCTCCATGAACGGCTCATCCAGTTCCTCGACTCGCACAACTGCCTGCGTCTCTTGGAGTGGGCGCTGAAGAACTACCATGCAGAGCTCACGGAAACTGCCATCAGCTATTATTTGTGCGCTGCGATGCCCGCACAGGATAAGCTGCTTCTGTTCCGCGCCGCCGAGGACTCCACATATGCCAGCGAATGGTTCCAGCTGCTCAATGATGCCGTCTACGAGCGTTGTCACAGCACCGGCTATTAGCGCCCGGCTGCTGCCCCTTCTTCAGCCTTTACCTGCCAACTGTACTATATATATATATATAAACGTGTGATTATTTGTGTGTTTGTTCACTGTTCCAACTGTACTATATACATACATATACATTAGTGATTGTTTGTGTGTTTTTGTGTGTTTGTTGTGCGTGCCAAATAGCCAAACAGTGTATTTAATGTCCCAGCCAAGAACTATATTTCTATGTACAACTGCTAATAAAACAAATAGACTACAATAGTAACATCTACCGACTGCACCATACTCTGTTCGCTGTATAAAATGGGAGCTGGTGGGAAAATGATATCGAAATAGCAAATTAGCCACTATCCAAATGCCCTTTGGCATATAGGTAGTCCTTGATCTGTCAAATCTGAATATATATTCAATAGGTCGAATGTCCTTTAAGCAACTGGCATCTCAACTGTATCCTTGAAAGTCATGTGTCTTTCGTGCTGCATTTATTTGTTTGAAAAGTTGAACGCCTTCGACTCAGCCTAAAAGTATGCTTTAAAAATGTGATTTTATGCAACTTTTGCATACTTTGGTTTTCATGGTTCAGCCTAAAAATATGATACAAAATAATCGATTCTCTTAAGCAGTGCTTCGCCACTGATCAAATTAAACGCAGATTTACCCCAGCATATATATATATATATATATATATATATTTCTTTCCATTTTTAAAAAAATATGTTCGTTTTACAATTTGCACCAACCAAAGTATTCTGAATCCTTAAGGGATCCTCTATGTCTTTATTGCCACCAACCTTCACTACTATTTCCATTCCTATTTGAATGAATTGCTCTTGCTGGACTCATAGTTGGGCATCGCACAGAACTGCACTGTGAGCCAATCCGTTAGAGGAGCAGGAGATATCTTAAAGAGCCAACGATAGATTCTATAGCGCCAAGTTTCGTGTATATAGAGAGAATGAGGCTGCTTGTTCGTTAGAGCATCCTTGAACTTGTCGAGCAGGACATCATCCCGCAGCTGATTGGGCTGCTTGAAACCAGTTAGAATGCTCAGATACTCATTGAACCTGCGGAAGTAGTTGCCATAATGAGCCAGCTGCTCCTCGTTGAATCCATCCAGCATTTGCTGAGCATGCTGCTGCTGGCGTGTAGCAATATTGCTGTCCAACACAAACGAGCCGGGCACAAAGTTGACCACCTCGACGCCATATTGCCGCATCTCAATGCGCAGCGCATCGTTCCAGGTGCGGATAGCTGCCTTGGAGGCGGCATAGGGCGCCAAAGCGGGCAGAGCCTGAAAGCCACAATGACTGGTCACATTGATGATGCGTCCGCAGTGTTGCCGGATCAACGGCAACAGTTGACGGGTTAATCTCATCGTGCCCAAGAGATTGCAATTGATCTGCTGCTCAATCTGTGACGGAAGTTGCCATTCAAATTCGCCAAAGCACATGACGCCAGCATTGTTGACCAACGCCATCAGCTCGTAGTCCGTGTTGGTCAACAGCTCGTCCAGCTGTAGTTGGATCTTCTCTATGGAAGCGGGGTGCAGCAGATCCAGTTGCCAGGTGTGCAATCGTTGCTGTTGCTTCGTCTCCGTCTCAGCGCTCATTTGCTGCAACAGGCGTGCGCCCTGCGACTGCAGATTGTGGCAGCAACAGATGACGGTCATCTCAAGTGACTTGTAGCAGTAAACGGCCAGCGAGTGGCTACATAATAAATATATAAATACTGTTAAATATTTATAAATATTGTTGAGCTGGTCAGCGGATATCTCATGGTCAGCCACTCTCAATTAGAATATTCTCTTGTTTCATGCACGCTTTGTAATCACTTTAAGTTCTTAGTTGTGTCGACTTACCCCAAACCCGAATCACAGCCCGTGACCAGGACCACTTGACGCTGCCCAACATTCAGCTGACGTCTGCCCAATCCCAGGGTGCGCTTCAAGGCGCCCAGCAGTTGAGCACAGCTACCCATATTGTTGCTGGTTCTCGATCAACTGACGCAGTCTCGCATAAAAAGAAATCAAATCAAAAAAACACAAAGAAAAGAAGGAAATACATGCATAACGAACCCGAAATATGCTATACATATGCACTGTGTATATATGCATTATCTGTATACATATATATATAAATGCCCATTTTATGTATGTGCTCGCACAAATACATGCACAGACACAGATCGGTTCGCTTGTGGCGCGCACCTTTTGAGTCTTACCTGCGCGTTGGGCTGGAGCCAAAAAACAAAAGGCAATCGTTTCAACTCAGACGGCTTTTATAAAGATATAAATATATATCTCTCATGTGTATTCTGAATATGTGCAGCAAAGTGCAACGCATTTAAATTAAAATATATAAGCACCATGATTGGCATACAGCTGGATGATAAGCTGTTCCGCTGATAAATAAATAAATATATATATAAATATATATGTAACATATCGCGCACATCGTGTTTTTACCAGTTTAATTATGCTCTCAACATTCCATTTCAAACAAACTACATAACAATAAATAAAATACATAATAATAAAAATAGCTGGCGATTTTTTTATAGTCGTCAGTTGCTGCCAGTGTTCCGGCGAAACTGAAAAAAAACCAAACTATTACTTATTATATTTATATATATATATATTTAAAAAAGATTTTGGCTTTAATTTATGCACAAATACATTTTAAAAATTTGTAATTGTCAGCTCGAAATATGTATTGAACATATTTTTCTTAAATCTAGAACGATTTCAATTTTTTAGGTTCACCCTAATTTACCTGTCCACTCTTATCACCGGCTGAGCCAGCAAAATTGTAATTTTATGTGATATTCAATTGTTTCACACACATCCGTTCCAAGGCTGGGCAGCCAGCTTGGATCTACCATTCAGATCAATTTGAATAGGTTTTCCCGCAGACTTGAAGATTAAATAGACTTTTTCGATTTTAGGTTTTTTTGTTGTTTTTTTTTTTTTTGTTTCTCTTTTATTTCACTTACTCAATGTTGGTATTTGTTACCCCATTTAAAAGTGCATTTTAGTTCTGTTTACAATTTTCTGTGAATTTTACTTAAAAAATGTTTGCGCAAATGTTGCGTTTAGCAAAAAATGGGGTTTATTGAGGAAGGGTAGAGGAAGAGTGGAGGGGTAGGTCAGCTATATCAAATATTGTTGCCCGATTTGCTGTAATTGCTGGTATTTATCATATACTTAAATGTTGTTTTCTTTATTGCATAATTACATATTAAATAATTGCTTTGCTTTGCGTTTTGTTTTGTCATTTCTTATAAATCGTATGTGAAAATAGAGCGCATCTTGCCTTTAGTAAAAATATATTTGGGTTTTTCTACTGCGCCTTAAATATTAAGTAGTATAAGTATAGTATTTCAAATTCTCTTTCTCTCGTTTTATATTTGATTTATCATTTACCATTTATCATTTATCGTTTATCGTTTATCATTTGATTTTCCCTATCTCACTTTATCAAGGCAACGTTTTTGTTTTTTGTTTCTTGTTTTGTTTAATTTGTTTCTCGCATTTTGTTTTACTTTATGTTTAAATGTACAATTTTAAAACCGGCTTAGTTCCTTTCGTTACACGCTCTGTTAATGTTCCATTTGTAATTAGGTTTTGTTTTTTGTTTTTGTTTTTTGTTTGTATTTTATTCAACTTGTTAATAATAAATATCACAACTCATCCTTCATATACAACATTCTTCTCTCTATTCCATTCACATCGTTCTCATTCTCATCTCTTATTCATTTACATTACTTTCCATCTTTTTTGTTTTGTTTTTTCTTTTGTTGCAAAATGTTTAGGCATTTAGTTTATATAAATATTTGCTATGTATGTGTTTTCAAAAAACACACGCAAACGAAAATGGTTGATTGATAATTGCACAAAAAATCCAAGTAAATATATAGTATACATATATAAATCGTTGTAGAAATATATGTATATGTATATGTATGTATATATATATATATATATATATATATATATATAGATGTATTTTATAATATTTAGATAGGGACAATTGACAGCAACTCATAAATTAAGCATAATAAAGATAATAATACAAAAGCAGTTACAGTTACAGTTACAGTTTAAACGGAAAAACAATAAAAATAATATATTAAAATAAGTAGATTAGCTTTTTTGAACTCGGCTAACGCCATTCAACATTGATAGGGGCGTGGCAGCCAAGTTCGTTTTCGTTCGTTTTCCAATAAGAAACAAAGGGGAAAACATCCTTTACAAATCTTAATTATAATTATTAATATATATAAATATATATATATTTTATATAACTGTAGTTGGCGTCGTGCAACCACCGCCACGCATCCTACACCACTGGTTATAAGCTGACCAGCTTGGACGGCTCACTTGTGGGCGTTGGCAGCTCCAGCGGATGCTTGTTCTGCGATGAGCACGTGGGCACCAATGGACCCGAAACGGGCGTCAGACCGGTGCCGCCGGCCATCAGCGAATCGAAGTTAAAGTTGCCGGCGGATGGTGTCTGGATGGGCACACCCTCGATCAGCATCGGTGTTTTGCCGATGGCGATGTTGCCCGGCAGCGCCAGGGACTGATTCACGTTGAGTGTATTTGGGCGCGTCTTGGGCATTGGCTTGGCGTGGATGCCAAAGACGGTCGGTGCCATGCCCGAAATGGGCGTGTTGAGGGACGCAACGGGACCAGTGGGTGTTGTCAGGGATGCGCTATGCTGCTTCAATGTGCCAATGTTGGGCAGCGCAAAGCGTTTGGCCGCGGGCGGGCCATCCTGATCCAGCGATGAGCTCGAATCGAGTCCAGCATCGTGCGGCTCATGCTTGATATTGACCAACAGCTGATCATCGATGAGGACCGGCTTGAGATCGAGCGGTGAATTGCTGCGACCGGTGGAATTGAGCGATGCATCGAAGCCGGTGATGGTGCCACAGCTGCTGTCATTGCTATTGCTATTGTTGTTGTTGTTGTTGTTGCTGTTGTTGTTGTTGCTGTTGTTGCTGTTGTTGCTGTTGCTGTTGTGATGATGGCTGCCATTGCTGCCAGCGCTGAGCATCGCTGTGGGCGCAATCAAACCATTGCAGGTGGCGACACTGAGCAGATCATCGCGCACCTTCTGGCATGTGGGACGGTGTGCCTCGAGCACAAAATTCAGCTGTTGCTTGGTGTTAGTCAATATCTCAATCTCCTTCCTCAGATCCTCGTTCTTCTTCATCAGCCCATCGACCTCCTCCGACAGCTCATTGGTCTGATCGACGCGCCGCTTGCGACAGCGTGCCGCTGCCAACTTGTTCCGTTCGCGGCGAATGCGACGCTTCTCCTCCTCCTCGGGCGACATGTTGGCCGACTTGTTCGGTCGCCGACCGCCGCCGCGTCGGGCTGGCGTGGCACTGTTTGAGGTAGATGAATTGCCGCGTCCAGCACTGCCAACCCCGGCGAGTGATCCTGTAAAATTATTGACACCGGTGCCATTGGATCCATTGTTGCCAAACATATGGCTACCATTCTGATACGAGGTGCTGTCCGTGGCGCCACTTGCTGTATGACAAAACAAAAAAAACGAGTGTCAAATTAATAATTAATTAATTAATTATGAAATAGTTTAGATTGAAATTCAACGATTTCACTTACAACTATCGGTTGTGCTTTGGTCATCCTGCAGCCCAACTCCGTTCCAGGAAGCGTTCGATTGATCGGAATCGCTTTCGGGCACACTGCCACAGTTGTAGCCAAGCAAATCCAATTGTGGATTTGTGTTCAGTGTGCTCATCGTGCTCATTGGGCTTGCCAATGTGAGGTTGCCGCCAACCGCTGCTGTTGTTGTGACTGTGTTGTTGTTGTTGTTGTTGTTGCTGCTGTTATTGTTATTATTGTTGTTATTATTGTTGTTGTTGTTGTTGACAGTAACGTTGCACAATGATGTCAGCGGCGGCGGCTTGAAACCGGCCTGAAACGGCACATTCTGCGTCTCCGTTGTCAGCTCAAAGATGGTCTCCTCAATCGTTCGCAGTGTCGTCGGCGTCAGCGTTGGCGTTGTCAGCGTCGGTGCACTCTGTATTCCATCAAACGTAACGAGCTGCAACAAGAGATAACCAAAATCCAAAATCAGATTAGTAAAACCCATTAAAAGTATTTCGAAATGCTTATTGCATAAGTCTAAATATTGAATAAATTTCTTTTTATAATTATTGCATTTTAAATATGTCATCTATTTAATGAAAGCCCTTTTCAAATTTCAAGATTGCCCATCTAAATAACAAATATTTTATCGAATATATTCGACGATAAATATTTATCTAAAACGCTGCACTTTTAATCAAACCAAAACTGTTGTTTTATAACCCTTAACAACAGATCGGGATTAACAAGAAAAAGATGAAGGGAAAGCAGCAAAGTAATTCGATAAATTCACATCAACTGTCAAAAGGATTTTCGAAAAAATAATAATAATGATAATAATAATAAATAAAATCATAATAATAAAGTCACATTTCTACACATTTTGAGTAAATCAATAGCGATACAATAATCTCTTGACTATTTAAGATTCATTTCGATATGCAAAATGACAAATCGATACCAAATGAATTTAATTGTGAACATAATAATTGTTAAAAGTGATTTATAAATGATTTAAAAGGTATTTTAAAGGGAACACTTTCGTAGAACGAGCACATTTGCTGTTTACGTTTAACAATTGCAGCTATTTCACGCTTCGATATGTTATCGCTTGTTATCGAATTATCGATGCGTACCTGCTGCATAAAAAGCTCACTAGCCAAAAAATTTGCAATTTCGCTGGCACTATCCAATGCTAATTTATCGCCATTTGTTGTTGTCGCTGCCGCTGCCGCTGTCGCTGTTGTTGCTGTTGGCAGTTGTTGTTGTTGTTGTTGCTGCTGTTGTTGTTGTTGTTGATTATAATTAATATGCGCACAATTGTTGTTGTATTGTTGCTGTTGCTGCTGCTGCTGTTGTTGTTGCTGTTGATGGCTTAAAAAGCTTTGCATTTGGCACATGGCGGCCATTGCTGCTGTCGCCGCGTTGGCGTTGCTGTTGCCGTTACTATGCGCAGTAGCAACAGTTGCTGCGTGCATGTTAACGCGCGCAGTCATAGCCATGTTGGCGGCACTTGTGTTGCTGTTGCTGTTGCTGTTGTTGTTATTGTTATATGATTGCTTTGACTGTTGCTGCTGGTAGGCTGACTGCGTGGGCAGCAACTGTTGCTGACGTAACAAATGCTGCTGCTGCTGCTGCTGTTGTTGCTGCAGCTGTTGATTATAGTACTGTTGTTGGTTGTACTGTTGCTGCTGCTGCTGCTGAGTGTATTGTGTTGCGTAGGGTAGTTGTTGCTGCAATTGTTGCTGTTGCTGCTGCAGTAGCTGTTGCTGTTGCTGCTGCAGTAGCTGTTGCTGTTGGTGCTGCTGCTGCTGCTGCTGCTGCTGCTGTTGCAGCTGTTGCTGATAGTAGGGATGGTAGCACGCATTATGCGCTCTACCATTGAGATTTTTCATCATATTATGCTTAAAGACTACAGCTTAATAAATATCAAGTATACGAAATACCAAAAAATATATTACGTATACGCACACAGTTCGTTATTTTGTGTTTTTTTTTTGACTAGTTTCGTGTTTGGGATTCTTAAGTTAAATAACAATATTAATATATGGCTTATAAGTGGACAACAAATGATTGAAAAGTGTTTACACTTAACTGCGAGATACGCTTAAATTAAATATTTACAGCACAACTTTCGTGGAAAAGATGCGAATCGTAATAATGATCTTGCTGCTGTTAATAATGAGTATAATCTAGTTGTTGTTGTTGTTGTTGTCTTGGTTGTTGTTGTTGTTGTTGTTGTGTTGCTCTTTAGCTCTTTGGGGCGCCAAAATGGTTCGTTCGTTTTGGTATTTTCGCGTTTGCGTTTTTTGCGTTTGCCTTTCGTTGGAATTGTTCGTTGTTCGTTTTGGGCATTCAATTCGTTCAATTGAATTTCGATTGTTGTTGTTGTTGCTCTTGCTGCTCTCTTAGCCACTTTCCGGCGGCTTTAGACGCTCGACGGCGAGCAGCGTTTGCCAATTTCGCAAGGATTCGAAATGCGAGTGCGATGCAAACATAATAATAAATTCAATTCGAAATCTCGTATTTCGCACGTGCTTACTTGATAACTCTTTATAATAGTAATAATTATATTAATTATTAATAACGTTAACAATTGCAATAATATCAGTTAAAAACAATTATAAACACGGCATAGCCCAAAAACTGTTTTTTCAAAGCGAGCAAATTGCTCAGATTATATAATTATGTTGTTGTTGGTGTTGTTGTTAATGTGGTTGTTTTTGCTATATATCTATATACATAAAGATTTATATATATACACATGTGCACTATATAAGTTGTACATATGTGTGTGTGTGTGTGTGTGTGTGTGTGTTTTGTGTGTGTATTTCGTTTTGGCTGCCTTGCGCTAGTTTTTCGGCCCAGCAATAATAATTACACTTTGTGTGCCGCCTCGCAAAAATTTATGTTTAATTAATTTTTTGTACGAGTCGCTCGGGCAACGCCTCTAAAAATGAACTCTTTCTCTTCTTTGCATATGCTCCGTGTATAAATAAAATATGGTTGCCTCAAAAAATCCACGCGGCATGCAACACAATTGTTGTTCTCTATTTGTTCCTTATTTGCATATGAAGTGAAATTCTGATTTTTTTTTTTTTTTTTGCTTAATTCGTTGTTTCAAAATTCGCTGTGTATGTTGTTGTTGTTGTGTGTGTTTGTGTGTGAAAAACCGAACAATAAAAACACAATTTTATTTATATTATTTTATTTCTTTCTTTCTTTCTTTTTTTTGCAATTCGTTTTGTGTGTTTTTCGCTTTTCTTTCGGTTTTCCAAATGTATTTTCGTTTTCGTTTTATTTCGGGCAGCGCACGCGATCGCACAGAAGGTTTTTCCGTTTATTTTGCGTTTGTTTTAATTTTTTTGTGTGTTTTCGAATTTCAAAAAAATTCTCAACTTCGATGGTTCGTTGTTCGTTTGCGACTGAGCGAAAGAAATTGAAATTGGCAGAAATGATTCTTTTTCTGAGCACTCGCATCGGATACTAATGCAATATAAATGAGAATGAGAGAGTGTGTCTCTGTGTGTGTAAGTCTGTGTGTGTGTTCATTTTTGTTCTCCGGAGTGTGTGTTAGACGACAGCAACTACAAAAAACAAAAACAACAACAACATCGTTTAGCAGCTAAGCAAATCGAATAAATTTTAAATGTGCTCGCTGCTGCTTGGCTCTTAATTGAGGCAGCAACCCACACGACTAACAACAACAGCAACAGCAGCAGCAACAAGAAGAAGAAGAAGCAGCAGCAGCAACAGAATCAGCTGCCCACGCCAACAGCAACAGTTGCTGCCATAAGTTTTGCCATAATCTTTTCTATAGACTAGTTAGCAGCTTTTCTACCAAATTTCATTTGTGATAATCTATAAATTTTATCAGTCAGGTTTGAGACACAAAAAATACAATAAATAAATAAAAGAAAAAAGGCTAAAGCGAATCGAGTTGTAGTTGTAGTTGTGCAGCAACAAGTATTTGTGGCAAATATGGTGTATTTTTATTTTAATGACATTGCAATAACAGTTATAGTTGGAAAATAAATGCATCAACAATTATTTATAGCACTATTTCTATAAATACACATAGTCTGTTGTTGGTATTTTGTAGCTTTATAGCAAGTCGTAAATTATAGCTATTTTTTTTAATGGCATTATAATGTAACATTGACAAAGTAAACAATAAAAAATCTGTGTGACTTGTGTTCTTTGAAGGTGATGTAAAGGGAAATACATCAAATTTATGTTTTGAAGGCTGTCTTATATAGCTAGATATTTTTCTTTATCTTTACCATACTTTGAGGCACACAACTGGGTCTTCAACGAATTCAGCGGTGATTAAAGTAAGGTTATGAAATCGAATAGACTGTAAACCATTAACATTATAGCAACCACTATCAGCCGTTTGAAGTATATAAGTATATATATATATATTGCAAAGTTGACTTGATCATATTAGTTCAACTTTTACCAGCCCGATCGTAATAAAGTTAAAGTTAAATATATATTTATATATATATATATATATATATATATATATATATAAATATATAAATTGAAGCATTCTAAATCACTTGGCAACTTTTCGAATGCAGCAGCAAAGTTGACTTGATTTTGCAAGTGTGGCAACACTGTTAGTTTTGAGGCATTTTCTTAAGCGTTTGCTGGCTGTCAGAAATTATCAGCTAATAACTCAATACTGCGTCTGTTTCGGGCTGTCGGGCGTGAGGCATTTAGCAAGAGTTATGGCAGCCAACACACACAAACACACATTGCCAATGCGTTTGTTGTTAGTGAGTATTTTCTTTGTATTTATAGCCATCGTCCGAGTGCTGTCACAGGTCCGCTGCGGAAAGGCGGACATGAAAAACACAAATGCAAAATGCGTTCGCCAGATTGGCTGAGAGCAGGTGTTTTGACAGCACCGATCAACAATAACAATTATTGTATTTTTCGAGATCTGTAACTAGGCGGCGTACGACCAGTTTCCCCATATGCTATGTGTTTATTTCTTTTATTCTTCTTCTTTTTTGGGGCCACAGTGAAAATTAGCAAACAAAAAAAAAAAGAAAAATAAGATAAATAAATAAAAAAAAATGTATTGTTCAACACTTAACATGAATTTGTTGTTGTTTGTGCTCAGCGAAATTTGTTTTCTTTGATGTTTATTATTATAATGCTGATGTACTTGTCTGAATCGGGTCGAGGGCGGGGCGAGGCGGGGCGGGGCGGGGCATTGATCCTTTGACTTATCGGTTAGCATTTCCTTAACGCGTACATTTCATATTTATTTGCGTGCCAACAATCAAATTTATTCTTTGTGTATTTGTTTGACGTTGTTGTTTTTGAAGTTAACCGCTATTTGTTGTTGCTGTTTTTTTTTTGCGTTTGTTGTTGTTGACATATGTAAATATTTAAACATTTGCGACTTTCGTTTTAACCCACTTTCTCAAAGTGCTGATGCGGCCTTTGTTCAGATTGCGTAAAAAAAACATAAAAAATAAAAGCAAAAACAAAAACAAAAAGAAATAATAAATTAAAACAAAATGAACGCAAATGCATTTCGCAGAACCCATTTACACATTTGCCATTTGGCAGATGAATCAGCCAATTTAGTTGAATTTTAAATATATATATATATATATATATATATATATAGTAGTTTGTAGTATTTGTAGCTAGCGTGCAATCGTAATTGTCTAAATTGAAACGAGCAAACGAGCAATGAGCAACTTTATAGTAGTCTTATCACAACCAGCCCCAAAGTTCGGGTCACTCGGGGTCAATTGAGCAAAGAGGCGAGAGTGGCCAAGTCAATACTATATATGTATATATGTAAATCCATGAATAACTGTTGTCGTCATATTTTGTACTAAGCAGACAAATATTGTATTATTAACTAAACTGTTTCAGCGAGAAGTCCAACAAAAATAATTTCGATTTTTTCTTCATTATCTTTTTTTCTAAAGACTTCGGAACTTTTTCATTAGTAACTAAAATACAACGAATTCGTTGTCATCTCTTCTTTTAGGTTGTTGCCATAATTCTCATTGCTTAAAGAAATAAAAAAACTCGTTAACATCTCTCATTGCTCTTCCAATATCTCCGTCGTTCTCATTACAGGGTATTACAAAGTTGAGCATTGTTGCAGTTAGTCCACTAATCTTACATGCGTTGAGTGCTTCGAGCTTGTAAGCATTAATTTGATTAGATAGGTGCGCTTGATAAGCAAATGTAAGGCACAACTACAGTAATAATTGGCGATTGGCGAAAACACTGCAGTTTAATACATCAACTAATATAGACAGCTGTATATAATTAAATATATAAAACACACAATCAGATTAGTGATTTGCTTGGCGAAGCGAAAGTTGAGATGCCCTTGAAATTAATTGGTTCACTTTTTCGAATTCGCACTGTGTTTTTTGTGTGTTTGTATTTGCCAAATACGCGAGGCGAGTGAGGGTTAAGAAAACGAAAACGAACCAAAAGCAACAAAAGCAACAAAAGCAACGACGACATCGCTTTTAGTTGTTCATTATTATTATTATTGTTGTTGTTGTTGTTGTTGTTGCTGTTGTTGCTGCTTTTGTGTAGCTGACGTGTTGAGTTATTTTTAAGCCAATTTTAGCCAGACAATGACGCAATGAAGCGAAATACAAACAACTTGGCGCAGCCACAAAACGATGACAATTTCATTGTTTATAACAAAAAAAAACACACACAAAAGTGGCAACGAGCTAGTCAAAGCTGTTGGGCTAACAGTCTAATCAACAGCCAGGCAGCCAGGCAGCCAGCTAATGCTAAATGCGAGATGTGCTTCATGTTATGCACATCAAATAATAGTAGCAATTTGAGCGCAATAAAACTGCACAGTTGTGTGACAATTTACTAACAGCAATTAAACTACAAGTTTCATTTCTACTGTCAAAAATCATTTTCAAAATACATGTTAGCTTTTTCTTTCTTTTGAGAGATTTACAGCCTTTTGACGTTGTCAAGCTTGTCATCATATTTTCCAATAATGGCGGTAATTACTGTATCAGCTGAGACCTCAAAAAAGATAAGACAAATTAACGAAATTCTCTTGCATAAATAAAGATTAAATCTTGTATTTAATAATAATAAAACTATTACAAGAATTAGCTGCTGTAGTTACTCAACTATTAAAAAAGAAAAACTCACAGTTTAGTTAATTTAATGAAGTAAATAAATATAGATATAACAATTATTATCTGTCTGTATATTGATCTAAGCCTCTATGCATTTAGAGAGTGTTTTGTTGAGTGTCGAGTGCTATAATTAAGCTGCTTTTAACTTTTATGCAACGCTCATTTTAGCCATGTGGCGTATTTATTTAATGCCTATTATATATATTTATTTCAATGCTCGATTGCATAAATTAAGCGAATCGCTAACTTCAAATGTTTTAGATGCTGCCAATTGGCTAACGAAGGTTGAAGCAAAGGCTCGCCGCCGACTTATTAGAAATGCGCATTATTTACAATAGAGAACAAAACAAAAAGACACACAGAAAAAAAAATGCAATTTTGATTTCTAATTGGCAACAAAGAGTTGCCACAGCAACAAAAGTGCGCTCAAGTGCAAATTGTTATTGTTGTTGGTGTTGTTGTTATCGTGACTGCAGTCAAAGTTGTTTGCAATGTCAGCCACACAGAGTTGACAAGTTCAAGTGCGCTGCTGTTTTAGTAGGCCAATCAAAGCCAGCCAGAGTTGCCACCATGCGTGTGTGTTCGTGTGTGTGTGAGTGAGTGTTTGTGTACAGTTTGCACTTCCCCCTAACGATAAGCACGCCACATGCAATATTTTTGTTTCCTTTGTTTTTTTTTTCTTTTTTGTTGTTGTGATTTTTAGCATAAGCAAATTTCTGCGAACAAAACAATTAATGAAAAGGGAGAAGCAAAAATCATTTTACTGTTTTTTTTTATTTTTTATTTATATTTATATTTAATTTTGTTCTTCGGGTTTTTTTTTTTTGCGTTCGCTAAAAAGGAGAACGTGACCGCAATGCCGTAGTGCAAATTGTTGCGGAGTGGGCAGCGCTAAGTGCCTATATCTGTGCCGCTGCCCGTGCCTCTTTTGATAAAGCCAACTGCCTCAGATCCGATCCCGAGCTCCGTCTGCCCATTCCCGTACCCGTACCCGTACCCGTTCCCGTACCCGTTCCCTTTTTCTTGCCCGGGACCAAGCCCGGTCTCGCTTCCGCGCCCAGTTGCCAGACAAAGTCAACGGCCGCCGACGGTTGGTTGCCTCAAAGTTTGCTGTTTGTTTTGTTGCCGGCCTTTTTCGGGCACGCAAGCCTCGCTTGACCATATGCCATATGTATATATACACAAACATTATACTTATATACCACATTGACTTCAATACAAACGAACACTTTTCGCATGCGCAGCAAAGAAAATCAAATTTTGAGAATTTTTCTATTTTTTTATTTTAACAAATTGTTTTTCCGATGAGTACATTTTCTAACGTAGAAATAAATACAAAAATGTATGAGTTCTATGATCGAAGGCAAAAGTTTTCAACAATATGTGAAACATAATTATTAATAAACAAAATAAATGTTTGAATCCCGACGGGACTTATATATATTATATATTTGAGAAAAATTAAAAACAACATTTCAATTTAAAAGATCAAAGAAGTCACCAAGCCAAAAACAAACAATATAAATTATTTATTAAATCAAATATGCACTTTGATAGTGCAAATTTGTACTTAATATACAGGCTCGACTATCACAATTATGTGGCATTTATCAGCCGGTTTTTCAAGTGTATAACATCCAAAAATATTTCCGATAATATGCCACATGTCTGCCTGTGTTCGCTTGTTTTTTTAAGTGTATAAATATTTGCGACTGGCAGCCGAATCAATTGATGTTTTGTCCATTTTTGGAACGCCCACGTGAACTTAAAACTGCGCTGCCAATTGAATTAAACTTTTTCCTTTTTTTTCGTTTTGGACAAACATAATTCAAAATTTGCCACAAAGTGCAGCAAACACCCAAAAAGATGTCAGCCGAGGGTCGTCGTACATAAATTTTATGTCAATTTGGGTGTTTTATTTTTCTGTTTTTTTGTGGTATCCGATTGCGATTCCTTTCGTGTCAGGCTTTTAAGTTCAGTGTCAAATTAATCAGACTTTTGTTTGGTTTGTGCCATTTTTTTTTTGGGCTGCAACGGGGCGTGTCAATGTCCGCCACCAAAAAACAACATCAGCAACACATTTGACAAATTTACATATGTTGTTCAGCTGAAAAATATTTGTGTTCTTTTTACTGTTCTCCGTTGAGCAGTGCATTGAACCCGCCTAATGAATATAGTAATTGTTTTGTATTATAATTTTCACACACCGGCCAAATAATGTATTTGCCAAAGGCGTGAGTTTTGCGATAACAAATCTGAGTGATTTGCCTTGCAAAATAACAGCAATGATAACACACTCAACACTGTTCTCTGAGCAAGTCATTTATTTATTATGATTGTGAAATTTGCGGAAAACGAAGAAAATTCAATATTTATGTGAGACAAAGGAACCTAATTCATAGCTGACAGTTGCTTAGAGTATCCTGAGATTATCGATAAATGTTCACAAACGATTGATAACATATCAAAAATTAATGACACGGAAATTATCTTGTCAATATTTTGCTGACTGATACGTATATATATACGAGTATATATATATACATAGTAATCGGTCATTTTGAATTGGTCTGGAATGAAATATGAAATATATGAAGTGCTCAAGCATTTCTTTACTGTTTCTTATAATTATGTGATAAATAATTTTAGCAGCAATTGTTCAAGGAGCAGCATGTTTTTCAACTAAAACCTGATAAGATGCCGAGTTGAATGGGCTTATTCATATTATTGTAGAGCTTAGTTAGATCTCTACTGAGCGCTGATACATAAATATATATATATATATAAATTTATACGTATATATAGTACACAAATATGCCGGTCAACTTTTCAATTTTATTGCAATGCAAATCGCTGCTGTTCCTGGGAAATGCATTTAACTGATTAAATATAAAGCCTGACTAAGAACCGATAAGCGAACAACGTCGACCTATTGATAAAATCGAAATGATACGTGTCGATAATATTTAGTTCAAGAGGCTTAAGTGACATTAACTTGCAATTAAATTTGTAAAGAAGCAGGGAGATATATATGTATATATATATATGTGTATGAGGAAATATCCGACAATATAGAAAAAGAGCGGCTAATAAAATGACGCGACATGGGTCTAGGAGTAATTTATTTAAATGCATTTTGTCGCGACATGAAAGCAACAAAAACAATCAGCAAAAGCGACAGCAAAAAAAAGGCACTTTTGGAGTGGGAGTTTACAAAATTTATGGCAAAGTTTGCCAGTTCGAGGAAATGGCAAACAAACGTCGCGCCGATGCGGCGCCAAAGGACACAGGACGAAAGGACAACAGCACGTAAAATGCAAGCGACGCTGCACACACACTGGGAGCAGGGGGTGGATCAGAGGGGGTGAGGGGGGATCAGGCAGTCAGACAGACAGTAAAAGTTGTTTTCACTTTTCAAGGGTCTTTGGCAGCAGCACAAACAGCATTTTGCGGGCTTGGCCAATTTCCCAAGAAGGACAATGCGACGCCGCTGCAATCAAATGGAAAGTCAAGTAAAAAAAAACAACATTAAAATGGAAAATTGTGCATTTTGTGGTTTATCGTTGTTGTTGTTGTTGATGTTGATGTTGCTGTTGTTTGTGCTGGTCACTTGGCTGCTGCTTTGTGCTTTGTGTTGTGTGCTGCCTCAAATTATGTTAGACACACGTTCTAATGTCCTGTTTGACATGACAGACTCAAACTGCTCCAAAATAAAAATGCCCGATCAAATTAGTAGCCAAAAGTAACTCGAGCAGACATTGCTGCAGTCTCAATAAATATATATACAGCAGCGGTCAATGTAATAGTAGTGAAAATAGCCAATATATGCCCAAATACTCGAGTAATCAATACTTATTATAAGTAAATTTCAAAAGATGGGATAGCTATAGCCAATTTAGCATTAATGAGCCGATCAATATAAGAGTTGTAGACAAGAAAAGATTTTTTAGTAATGATAAATATTATTTAATAAATATTATGTAAGCAGAAACAAAAAAAGCAAGCTTCAATTGAAATATGAAAGAGTCCCTTAAAAAACATTGAGAATAGGTATTTTCTGAAGCAGCACTACTATTATCTTCACCGCAACTGTATATGTATATAATAATAACTGAACTGAATTGCAATTGAGCAATGTTCAACTTCACGCTGCAATTAACTGGGCTGCATTATAAATGGCCATTTATAAGCCAAACAACCATATAGATGACTAATAGCCACAATTAATTGCAACTTTCATGTGTGCAAAAATTGCAATAATTTTACAGTTTAACCACAGACGGAATGGAGAGATGGAAGTGCATTTAAAGTCGATCTAAAACAGTTGAGAACTACAAGCAAAAACCCAAGATTAAAAAGCCCTAAGCCAGTTGCGAAAATCAAATTAAAAATTAATCCATGTTTCGCCTATATTTATGGCTTTATGTCAGTTGTCTTTGAACCATATTTGCACCACTTACTCCACATTTGTTTTTTATTGTTCAGCACTCTTATGCATGGGTAGCTGTGCGTATTGTTGAGCACTGGTTTTTTCTCTTTTGTTTCTTTTTGGCACTGGCTGTCACGTATTTGTCAAGTGCTTTCTTACTTTCGGCATGCCCACGAACTGTCATACAGACGCCCACACTGAGCCACACTGATCGCAACTACTCGTTGCAAAGTGAGCAAAAACAAAACAACAAAAATGTAGACATTATAAATAATGTGCAAAAAACCACAAAATAAATAAAACTTTAAAATTCGTTCGAAAACAATCGTCTGAAAATTGCCCCACACACACTTTGTGTACTTTTGCCATATTCAGTTAATTAAAAGTGCTTTTTTTTGGTCGAAAATTATGTGCCAAAGAAAGTTGAAATTGTCTATAGTCTCTTTGTTGCCTCTACCCTTTCTCTCCCTCTCTCTCTCTCTCTCTCTCTGTTTCTCCACAATACACACAAACATCTACTGCTTCACTCAACGAGTTTTTGACGTGCATCTACTTAAAGTCTGATAGTCTGCCCTTGGAACGCCCTCGCACCCTAATGACTGACTACACAGAGAGAAAAAAGATGTAGATTATCTATGCTCACACAACTCATTAGAGGTTCAAAGTAAACAAAATTGTTAAATAAAAATAAGTGAAATAATTTAAAAATTTTCAATTACCATAAATAATAATTTTCCTTGTCGCAAGTTGTCAAAAATATGTTTTTCTCTGGCTGCAAATGTCAATTGTTTTATTATTTACTTTTTATACACTGCAATATATTTCAAAACCATTTGGGATTCGGGTTGATAATAGTATATAAAAAAAGATTAGCAATTGTCCTGAAGCCAGCGCAAAACATATTTAAATTATAAAAAGAGGTCAGAGTAATAAATAAATAAATAAAATGCATATTAAAAATGCACAACAAAAAAGAACACTTAAAATGTATAAATAAATATTACTAAGGAGTTTTTCTCCATGTGCATAATGTACTTAAGCGCCTTTAATTAAACAATTTGAGCGCATTAAGTTGCATATGTCAGAAGTCGCAAGTGTTTGACTTGAAGCATGTTACTTTGAACCGCCCCAATTGTGGCAATAACTACATATGTATCTACATATAAATATGTATATATATAGTATATATAAGTATATGTATATCTAAAATACATGTCCCTACATGTGTACAGATGCATTATGAAATCGTATATAAAACGAGTATCAAGTGTCACGCGACAGCCTTTTGGGCCAGCCTTTTAAGCCTCAAGTTGAAAGGGTCAACGACGACGCCTGCTGCCAATTTCAATTCGCTTTCTACGCGCACTGAACCCGTTGAACCCTGTGCCGCGTAAAACGGAAGGTGCCAGCACGTATACAAATGTATATATATATATATATGTATATATTTATGTACATCTACAGGCATTAAGGGACTAGATATAAGCTTGCCAAAAAATACAAAAAAAACTTGATAAAATGGCACGAAAATCGCACGTGTGCAATATCGTCAAACGGCGCCGGTTCCAGACGCCCGATCACTGGACTGTGAAATGCAATGGACGTAACATGCTCAAAAAACAACAGCAACAAAAATATACAGAAAAGAAAAAAAAATAATGAACAACTTGTTTTGTTGTTGTTGTGGTTTGCTCATGAGTTGGCAACGTGATTTTGGCTTTTTTAACGGGTTGCAATTAAAGCGGGTAGCAAACGAAATAGATTCGCCTGCAGCACACTAAATCGCATATCAGGTTTTATTCATAAGTTCAATTTTTTAAAAATATTTTATATACAATTTGTATACCAATAGAAAACAGATTTTTTCATATATTTCGATTTTTCTTTGATGCAGCAAATCTTATGGGTTATTTAATGTTTAAAAAAATAATACAATTTGTGTACAAATCGTAAGCAAAGTTTTTAATATATTTAAGATTTTCTGACTGTTCAACAAACAATCAAATTAAGCATTAATTTTCAAATGCTTCGATTTTTTAGAGCAGCTCAACTTAAAGCTCAAAATAATCATTAAATTTCAATACGAATTGTAAGGAGAAATTTTAGATTTCTTGATTTGTTTAATGACTGCATGGAATAGGCTAGAAGTACATTTATCGACGTTTTCTATAATTTAATTATTATATAAAACAGCGATACGCGTAATTCAAGCATATTTCAGTTAGTTATCAACATATTTTTCGATTAATGATAGTTTTTCGATCGATCGTCGTAAAAAACGTAAATTTTGACTAGTTTTCTAGGCTTCCCCTTTCATATCTCATAATGCCATAATCAAGGTCGTCATAACTGTACAAATATTTGAGATATTTGTTTTTTTTTTTTTTTTTTGGCTTATCAGCAGCGCGCAAACAAAATGCTGGTTTTAGGACATTGTACCGCCTGCACAAACCATATTTTCTACACTTGCCACAGTCAATAATTATTATTATCGCAGAAAACACAAAAAAGTACAAAAATTAGAAATAGAACAGAATTGAAATCGGGGCGCTTGATAAGGGTACCGACTCCGACACCCTAACCTAATCATTAAACAAACAAATTCAATTGCAAAACAGCAAATCACATAAAATTCGATATATATATATATATATATATATATATATAATATATATACAAACACACTATGTCGATTGGGGGCGAACAAAAAAAAAAACATATAAAAAGGGTTTACGGCGACATTGGAAAAGAATTTTCATCGCTGATAAGCTCAATGAATGCATTGCACTTAAAAGCGATAGACAGAATACAGAAAATATTTCTCTGTATTTCCAGATGTTTTCAAAACTGCAACTCGACAAGTGATCGAAACTTCTGGAACTTTGAATACTCCACTCTAACTGATTGAGATAAGCAATTGAAGAAATTGTATGATTTTTGAAAAAAAATATGCTTACCGTTTTGGGCAATGGCGACAACGGCATGTTAAATAAATGGTAATCATCGCTAAAGATATTATAGCCATCCAGCGTCATGTTTGCGGTTTATTTGTTGTATTTATATGTTAAATATATGTATATAGATATATATGTATATATATCCGTTTAAGTTTAAATTGCCGTAAAGAGGCGCAACAGGCGATTGCGGCGTCTGTTGCGATGACGAATGCAAATTTGTGGCGAAATTCGCTTTGTTGTAGTATTTAGTATTTTAGTATTTGTTGTTCCTCGGCGCGCACTCAAAAATGTATCTGAACCTGTATGTGTATCTGTTTTTATTGTATATTTATATTATATGTATGTTGTCTTTTTCAATGGTTTTACTGTTGCTACTGTCAGTTTTTCCGAGAATTATTCGCGTACTCGCTCACACCTCATATGCTGTGTTATTATTTGCTAAATGCTCAACATTTTCACTGAATCGAATGCGTACTTTATCGATATGATAAATTTGTTCTTTTTCTTTTTCTTTCTCTTTTTTTGCTTATAAATTTGGGCACTTGCTGTTCAACACGACCAACGGATTTCAACTAAATGCGTCATCGTTGCGCCGATGACTTTTATACGCCAGCGCCAGCGGCTTTTGAGTGCTTATCGCATTCCACAGCACAGCACCGCACCGCACAAAACAGCACAGCAAAGCACAGCGAGAGAGCCACATTGACAAAGAGCGACATTGAGAGAAAGAGAGAGAGAGAGAGTGACATGAAAGAGAGAGCGCGAGTGTGTGTGCAAAAGCACGAGCGCAATTTTGAGTGCTTTAGTGAGTTGAAAGCTTCGCGACGATTGGCATTTCCTGAGCGTACAGTGAAGTGATACCATACATGTCTGCATATGTGTGTGTGAGTGTGTGTGTGTGTGTGTGTATGTGTGGGTTTTAGCCCCAGTTGCCTTTTTTGTTTTTGTATTTTGCCTTGCATTTGGCAGCGCGACGCTTTGAGCAGCTTCTTGTGCGCCCTGCCCTTATCTTATCGGCAGACAATTTGGTTATGACATAAGCAACTAAATTTAAAGGTCTTAGTAAATTACCCCTCAACTATATACACACCAACACACCTACACACACACACACACACACAATCACAATGGTTAGGCTTTGTGTCCAGTTTAGTGTCGAATTTTGGTCTTATCAAAGCTGCTTCGCGCTGCGCTTTTTAAATAGGTCGATTTGTTATTTCATTACGTTTCCAGGCGGCTGCAGGTGTTTCACTGTGTTTCACTGTATATCACAGTCTACACAGTCTTTATCTACGATAAGTTATGTTTAGCAACATTGATGGGTCATGCGACTGTACACGTTCCACTCGTAATTCAAAACGGACGTTGGCTTAACTATGACATACCCTGCACAGCGCCAGCGAGCTTACTTATCTGTTAGATTGCAATTCTGAATAAATTTAATGCACACAAGTGTTCACAATAAGAAAAATAATTAATAATAAAGTAGTTTTATCGTTCTAAAAAACAGAGTTTTTCACATTCTATATTAGTTTATAGTCCGTTACTTTCTTATATTTCAAACAGTTTGTAAATTCTGATAATTTAGTACTCACAATTAAAACAGCTAAAATTTAGCATAGCAACCCAAATTTATATTATTTTACAAAAGAGGGAAAGATCAAAGCTTCTGAATATTATAATATCATTTTTCTGAAATTAATGGTTTTTATTAAAACTTTGTAGAAATGTATTTCTTCATAACATAAGTCATAAAATAGAAAAAAATACTTTCCTATTTTGAAGCATGTTTGTGTATATTTAAAAATTATATCTAAAAACCAAAACATTTTTATTTAAGAGAGATAGTTTTAAATTGCGATGCGATTTTTCCCTCTTACTTTTACAGTACTTTTATCAAAGCTAGAATCACTCGCAGATACCAGTGAGGTGTACCCTGCTAAAAGTGTATGTACAGGGTATAAACAGGCCGCACTGACCTTGTTTACATTGAGAGTATCAAAGGCACTTACATGAGCGAAAATTGAAGGGGGGACGACTGTAATGCGAACTGGAACAGGGCCATGTGACAATAAGCATATGTGGTTATAGATTTTCGATAATCCTTTCATTTACTTACCTGCAATAATAGAAAGTAAATGCAAATGCCTTATTTTAGTATCAAATATATAGTATACAAAATTAATGAGTGTGCAATCAGCTAGGAATCTATAAAAACTATTAAAAACCAAACAAAAACTGAAAAAAAATAACTATAATTAGATTTGGTGTTTTTATAACAAGCATTTTCTTCGAACGGAATGTTTGCAATGCAAAACAACAGTTGGTTGGAGTTAAGAGTAGCGCCCTCATTTCATATTTTAGTTATACACAAATTGTGGTCAGGGTTCCAGGAATTATACTTGTAGCTAAAGCAAGCGACTAAGGTCATAATCACAACCGTTGATAACATGTCGGGAACGAATATCAAGAAAGTAGGAAGTTGTCTCCATATCGTTTAATCGGAAAAACCCCTTATCCTCTTCCACAGCCGCATATCAGTTAGCTCAACATTTGTACATTTCGCGATTCCATTAAGAGTCTCCATCATCAGTAACACTGATATAACAATTAGTTTCAATATAAGAAAGACAAAATTTAAAAACTAACTCATTCCTAATTTGCTATCATAATTCAACTTTAATAAATTATAAGAAAATAAATAACGTTAATCAAATTAAATTTGTAATTTCAAATCATTCCAAAATTCGACGAATCATCGAAAAAAAAAACATGAAATACCCGGAATGAATTTTTAAGATTTGCAACATTCTTTGCGAATGTTGAATGTACAGAATTTTGTCGTTGATAGTCGCATCAGGCTATAGTTGTAAGTATTTAAATAGGTATATTCAATACCAATAATTAAACCAACAATTATTCCAAATACAAATTTTTGTATCTCATAAAAAATGAAAATGTTCTTCAAATTGTAATTATAACTAGTTATTAAACAAAAACAACTTGTAATTCTAATTTTCAAGTTTTATATCTGATTATTGACAATCAATTTCAAGAAACGATATATCAATGGTATTACAAAGGCACATTACTAGGAAAGTGCTGGACTCAATTGAGTACTATCCAATGCCAGCCGTTCAGTTCAATCGCACCTGCAGCTGATAAGCAACGCGTGACTTTGGCAAGGGTTTACATCAGTAGTTTATAAATAAATTCGGCATTATGCATTTGTTTACCCATTGTTATACTGGGCTGCCTTGATAGGCCATCGCGATAAGAGATTCGCATGTGGTTTCGGAAACTTCCGGTGATGATTTATACAAGGTAATACAAAAAAAAAAAAACAAAAGACAAAGGAACAAATAAATAAAAGGTGGCAAAGTTATTGACATTGTGTCGTAGGCCCTGTCTAACCAGATAAGTAACCCGATAAGATTACTCAAAGCCCACAACGTAATTACGAAGAAATCATCAATATTGAATGAGAGCCGGTGTATTTATATTAAAGCACAACAAAGAAATTTCCGTAGAATTGGCAATTGTAAGCATTCAACCTGTTGATAAAGACTGATTTTTTTTATACGAATCATAAAACTACATATTGAAAGAGGCCAAGTTTGTTTTGCTTATTTTGAAGTTCCAAGGGATAGATAACAGTTTCAACCATACATACAAAATTGCTAAGAAAAATAGTGGATGGTTCTTTATGCGATTCAAAAACAAGATCGGATATGTGCAATTCAGCACTTATGATTCATGAGTCCAAAGTCTGCAACTGAGATAACGAAATTTAGTCAAGGAAGACGTAAAATTCTTTAACGGCACCTAAATAAATAACAAAGCAAAGTCCACCGTCAACTAATTATTGAAATTAAATATTGCATCTAATTTTCAGGATTATTATCTTTTTAAATCGAAGCAACAAAATGTGTATTATAATTTATACAATTTAGAAACGTTGGCCAGGCAAACTGCGGATTTTCTCCCACTTTCTTATGGGAGTTTCCCGCTTAGTGGTTACAAGGGTTTTTCCACTTTGCCTTGCATTCTCTACAAGGCAAATCTGGTCCTTTCAAGAGTAAAGGAGAGAGAGACGACTTCATAGAGAGCCAACTTATTTAATAACAATAAAAAAGGTTTTATAATTTTATTCATACTTGAAAGAATCAAAGTGCAAATGCGTTTTATGTTTACACTGCAAATGACCGCTAATAAATAATGTAAGATCAACAATAAAATAAACACTATATTTATGCTATAAATACTTGAAAGTTCAGATAAGTCACAATTTATTTATTTCTCTATTAAAGAGTTAAGATGCAAATGCTTAACCTCAGCTAAATTGAGATAAGAAACGATTTCGAAAATGGAATTCGAATAGCAGGCTAAACTAATTATGTTTATATATATATATGTATATATTCATACTTAGATCTATAGCAAAATTATACAGCCTAATGATAATTATATCTGCTTATTCAGCAAACTTTCAAGTAATTAAATTACCAATTTCCATTTTCAGAATTCGTTTCGAAAAGTTCAAGGATGTTTTTTAAAGTGTGTCAGTTAAGGAAAGGACAGTGTTGCCAAGTGCTCTTGAACTATGCCAGTTGCCAGCGTTGCCAGCTGAGCAGCTTCAAGGGAACACCCCGGCTGATCAAGGCGGTGCAGGGCAGCTCCAAGGATCAGCAGCTAGCTGGACAGGTGCAACGTTTTGGCGAGGACAGTTGGTTTGTGCACAGTGCGCCCCAGTCGGAAACTATGGGCGTGGCCGATGGCGTGGGCGGCTGGCGTCGAATGGGCATCGATTCCGGTGTCTTTGCCAAGCAGCTGATGACCAACTGTTCGAAGTTGAGCGAACAGGCCAATTACGATGGTAGGAATCCACGTCAGCTGCTCATCGATGGCTATCATCGTTTGAAGGAGCATGCCACAAACGTTTGGGGCAGCAGCACCGCCTGCCTGGTGAGTCTCCATCGATCCGATTGCACGTTGCACTCAGCCAATTTGGGGGACAGTGGTTTCCTGGTGCTGCGGCACGGCAAGGTGTTGCATCGTTCCGATGAACAGTTGCACGTATTTAATACGCCATATCAGCTGTCTGTGCCACCCACATCGCAAATGCACAAGGTGCTCTCCGATCAGCCGGAGGAGGCGATCTGCACACAGCTCGGCTTGCAGCAGGGCGATGTTGTCCTCGTCGCCACTGATGGCCTCTTCGACAATGTGGCCGAGAGTGAGTTGGTGCAGCAGCTGCAGCAGTTGCACGGCGAGACGAGAGTGGAACGAGTGCAGCTGGCTGCCAATCGACTGGTTGATTTGGCCAAGCGTTTGTCCCTTCGCACCGATTATCAGTCACCCTTCGCTTTGAGGGCCAAGGCCAACAATATGAACTATGGCGCTGGTGGCAAGCCCGATGATATTACCGTTATCTTGGCCAGCGTTGAAGTGCCACAGCGTAGAAATTAAACTTTGGCATATTTCGTAAGCAATTTGTATTCGTTTTGGAATTGGCAACATTCAATAAATAAATAAATATATTCAAATTTAACAGTTTACCGAAATTTCCAATAAATATTCAAATCATTGAAATATTTGTTCGATTAAAGCAAAAATTGTTTAATGAATTACTTAATAATAAATTGTCTAAGATTAAATCTGATGAGTTCAGGAAACTAAAAATAGCTTTTGATGATGACTTTGGCGGATTCTGATCTCAGAGATTAAAATAGAAAAGCTTAGAAATTCAACTGCTGAAATATATGGAGATAGCTATCCCTTCTCCAGGATATACCTGTGAATCATCGGCGACCTCAAAGGAGTAAACCCAATCTTTTTCGCAAATATATCAACTCAATGTTGATGTATATATAAATGTGTTCAGGCCACATCAGACATGAGATCAGTGTTGAGGTATTGCAAATATCAACAAGCAAAAAAAAAATACTAGAATCAACTTTAGCAGCGATAACAACGTAAAATTTCATTCATACGGCTAATAAAAGAAAAAGAAGAAAACAACAACCACAACAACAACAAAAAAAGCAGAGCGTGAAATGAATGAATTGAACTGAATGTTGTTGGCCACAACTACAACTGCAACTACAACTACGCCACGCCACGCCACGCCACGCCACGCCACTCTACGTTCAGCGATGACTCATACGCCATTTAGCCAGAAATCATGCGCTTTTTTTAAAGCCCGGCTAGCACAGCGTGCGGGAAGGGCGGGGAAGAGGGGCGCACATTTGGCGTAGGAGCAGCCGCAAGCAAAAAAAAGCAACAACAAAAACTTCCACTCAAACACGTTTCACACCAGACAAAAAGCACTCAAACTGCGCGCGCGAGAGAGAGAGAGAGAGAAACAAAGAGAGAGAGCGAGCATTGAGCGCAAGAGAGCTTGAGTCAAAGTGAACGTTGAGCGTTGCGCGCTTTTGCAGAGAGCGCTTTAGCTGCAAGTGCAAAAGAGCGCACAGCCGTTGGAAATCCCCAGCATATTTTAAGCCAAAGCAACAACAACAACAACAAGAACAACAACAACTACAAAAGCAAACAACAACAACATGTGCTAAAAGCAAAAGGAGCTGCCACGTCGCAAAACGCCTGCTGGCGCTGCGTTTGTCGTTGCTGGCAACTCTTCTCTGTTGCTCTTACAGTGAACGCTCCACAATTGGAAACAGTGGTTCCCCTTTTTTGAAATCTACAAACGTTTTTTGTTATTTGCTCATCAAATGATAATGTGGAAATACAGTAAACAATCTAAATTTATTTAACGCCTAGACAGATAACAGGTAAGCAGGTGCAGTACTACAGTAGGCGCTTTCTAATTGACTGGAATTAATAATTATGTGCACTACTAATTATTTGATCCCGAATTTATATTACTATATTTGTATAGCTCGTTTGCCAAAACAAACCTAGTTTCCTCATCAAAAACAAACGTTGATTTGTATTAATTTTGATATCAATTTACTAAATGGTTTTAGTTTTCAACATTATTTTTATGAGCTGGGTGTTTTCACAGAATTTGTTGAGATAGTTGCTGGATCAAAATTCGAGTTTGTTCAATACTTTAATGTATGTATAATAATTCATAGTTGCATTTTGCAAATGTGATTTTCCTTTGAACGAGTCAATTTGTGGTTTTTCCTGCATTCCTGTGGTTTTTCCTCAATCCGAATCTCACCAATTCTGAGTTTTTCTTTTAGAAATTGACTTCCGTTTCCGCCACTATCTATCACAAAATTTTCCAAATTTTTCTTAGAAGACACTTTTTACTATGGATATAAATATATTTTAAAAAAAATCCCTTGGTTCAACCTGGAACTTAATGCTATGCTTACAATAGTTAACACTTAAAATTTTTGCCTACTTAGTGAGCGTTAACTGTACGCCTTTATCTTATTTATTCCCACTTCTCGAAGTGCAGTTCCGCTGGCAGAGCGGAATGCTGCGCCTCTTTCTTGGAATTTGGCGCCATGACTCGTCACAAAATAATCTTCAACACGAGCCACAAGCAGCAACAAAAACAACACTCAATGTGTGGCGTTGCCAGTGGGGCGTGTAAATCTTTCACTGGTGTTGCACTTTTTATTTTTCAGCCAGATGTGCTGCGATTTTTTGCCCCCTTTTTTTTCTTCCAATTTCCGCTGCCGAAATGCGCATTAAAACATTAAACCAAACCAAACCAAACCTAAAAACTTGTACAACTCAATTACGGTTGATCGAAAAAAACAGGGCACTCTAATGAAATCTAACCCCCCACCCCCAATTCAGGCGTAGTCATAACCTTTGCCAAGAGTTCAACAAACGACAAGTTTTCCGAGAATTTTCCCAAACCGCCGCCTGTCAAATTTCTTCTTTTTTATTTTTTTTGTTTGTTGACTAATGAAAATCGAAAGTGAAAACACGCAACATTTGACATTTGACTAGAATTTCCCGTCCAATTTTCCACCTCTTTCACACTTCGCACGCCAGTTGAAAAATATATCATGACATAATTTTGGTATTTCGACGCCTCGTATTATTGTATTTAGCATTTTTGGCTCTAACAAAAGGAAACAAACGCTGCGTATACGCAACCTCAATTATAATGCTATATCAATATATATATATATATATACATATATCTATCTTTCTCTCTCGCTCTCTGTTTCTCTGTTTTCTGTGACGTCAGCCAGCACACAAAGTAACTACCAAATTTGGTACTAAATACAAACGATCGTCTCAAAGAAAAAAAACCGGCTTATCAACAAATAAAAACGAATGCATACATATTTTAACGGCCAGCCTAAGTCAAGTTCCCGCATAAACGATATATACATATATACATATATATATATATATATATATATATATATATATATAGATATATAGATATAGACAAACAAACCAATCGAACGCAGTTGAAGCGAGTGCTAAGGTTGGTTTTTTCACAAATTTCGAATTGGGGGTTCCCTGATATCATGATGAGTTTATTACGCTTATTAGCTCGTTCAATTTGATATACTCATTGAAAATGCAAGCAGCAGTTCCAATCTCATACCATCCAAAGTCCGAATTTCTTCCAACATTATGAAGCCCTTGATTCTGCATCAAAAGTTGAAATTACGTATTTTTGAAATAAAATTGAGAAATTTACATTTTAAGTTTCTGTTTTCAAATTCAAACTGCTGTGTGAACACGCAGATCTCAGAGACTATAATCGCTAGAGACTTCAAATTTTGAATATAAATTCACGTTTGCCCAGAAGGAATCAGCGTTCTTCAGGCAAAAATTACTAAATAAAAAAAAACTGTGTCATTATTATTAAAATTAAAAGCTGTTCTCATTGCTATAGTCTAATATTTCAAAGATTGAGCGTATATTAATCTTGAGTTTACTTGACTTATATCGATATATATCGATTTTCGAGTCACAATTTTAAAGGCAGGGGCTGATTTATAATATACATATGCATACATTATCATACTGATCTCAGTACTATCTTCAGTATCTGTGCTGATCATAAGAAATAGAAGCACTTTCAAGCTTGCTTTTTAAAGGGAAATTCGACAACAAAACTAGAATAGAATATTTGCAGGGTATCTCGTAGGTAGCTCACTCAACTACAGCAGTCTTACTTGTTCCTTATAAGATTTATGGCTGTATTCGTGTATACAACAGCTTTTTATTGTGCATTTTTATTGGGAGTGTTGTGGAAAAGAAAAACAAAGAATATAGAAATATCGGTATAAGTAAAAATAAGAAATACAAGCAACTATTTCAATTATAAAAGAGATCTCCAAACAAGACGAATTATTATATAGACGATATTAATCAACTATATATATTGTTTGTTTAAGATTTCTTTCATACAGAAAGCAAATAATGATATTTATTTATAATAAATTACACTAATATTTTATATAAAGTTCATTTGTATATTCTGTTACTTCAAAATTTCACAAAATTCTAATTTACTACACAACTACGCGATTGACATGAAAGAATCAGACAACAAATATTTATATATATTTATTTAGGTATGGCAAGATATGCGATATACTTTACACTTCAAGTCATTTTCTTAGAAATACAATTGAACAAAGTGTGATAAAGTTATTCTTTTTTCTCTCTTTAATTGTTGTATTTTCAGAGCGAGGACGTCGCAAAAGTGATAAACTTAGCGCGCCCAAGTTAATACACCCATAAAGTCCAAAAAGAGCAAACAAACACGCAAGCAACAACAATTAATTTCTTAATTGTATATATATATTTATATTTATTTATTGTTGTTTAATAAACGTCGCTGCAGTTGGCACTTTTTATTTGTTATTTATTTTTAGTTGATGCGCGCATTAAATTTGCCAATTTCTGTCGCTCGCCTCGGCAAAAAGCGAACATTTCGCTTTATCTGTATCTGGTTCTGTTTCTTTTGAAATAGTTTTATTTTCCAATTGAGCATGCAGAGAAAAAAACTTTAACGAACTGCTAGTGAAAAATACATGATAGATAAATGATTTGCTGCAATTATTGGACTGGAAATACGAGCAAAAATGTGATTGACGAACGTTTTGCACTTAATATGAGGAGAAATATGAGGAAATATGAGGAAAAAATAAAAAACGAGAGGAAAAAACTCTTAGCTCTCTCTCTCTCTCTCTCTCACCATTTAGCTTTAGTAATTTCAATTTTAGAGACAAAATCAGCACAGCACAAAATTCTACATTTTCTCTAAGTGCAGAATTATGCTTTGAGTATTTCATTAAAAATAAAATAAAAGTGTTCGAGTCGTAAAAGGTTTATCACCTGTGAGGATTGACTTTTAATGCGTTTGCCACTTAATGCATGAATATATTTATGCATACAACAAATGATGCATATATATATATATATATATATATACAGCAAGAACAACAACAATCAACTAAAAATGACATTATTATTGTTGTTTGATTCAAGTGCAACTTGCCTTTTACGGCCTGGAGACGCATCCACAATTCACAACTCACAAAACTTGCAATTCCAAAAGCATCCACGATAAATACAAAAAAACGCGTGAGTCGTTTGACATTCCAATTGCAATTGCCAGTGTGGCAAGGGGGCAGGTGGAAACACGGGACAGGCTAAGCAGCTGTGGCAGCTGTGCTCAAATTTGACCTTGGCATTGTATTTAATTTTGCTGCGAAATTCATGGCAACATTGTAGCACATAAGTATGCACATATCTTAACAACAATAACAGGCCAAACAATCCAAAAGCCTAACCATTTAATAAGCTTCAAACTAACAAGCTCATATCAAGCAGAAAACATTATTAAAAAGCTTAAGACTTCATCTAATCTTTTTAAAATTCAGCATATGTTGATCAGTCATTCAACATCAATCACGCATATGATTTTAACAGCTACTAACTTGATACTTTGCTATTACATTTCAGTTTAACAGCGGCTAAAGATATTTTTTAACTCTTAAACAACGCTAAACAACACTAATTTAACATCAATCATTTCTATAAATCATTAACCAACAAGCAAAGTTTTTATTACTGCTACAAAACTTTTCACAATTATACAATGCTAATTTTGTATGCTTTCTCAAGTCACTTACATCACTGATGTCTGATTTATTATTGTTCAAGCATCATTAAATGTGTAGTACATTTCAATACAGCTTGAAAACTAAGTCTAACTTTTGACTTATTATTGTTCAATCATCTCTTTAAATCATCAATACTAAGAAGCATTTAAGAATAATACAACACTCTTTGCTTACGCTGCCAATCTCCAAATTGTTATCGATCAATTGTTATCAGTCGTTTAGTACGTTTAAATACAGTTTCGCTTATAGCCTAAAGACTAACCTAATTTATCAATCACCAAACTTTAAGCAAAACAAACTATTTTCAATCAAACAACATTTTCGGATATATATTAATGATAAATTTACAACACTTATTTAGGATTTCTTATTGATCAATCATCATCAATCGTGTAATATATATTCAAATATGTCATAAATATTTCTGATCTTTTTATTTACATTTAATTTGACTTTGACTGACTTTAGTTGATAAATAAAAACAGCTTTAGCTTTAGCTCTATTACCTTTTTCATAGAACAATCAACATCAATCATGCAACAGCTGATGTCGACCCCATAATTTGCTAAAATTAAACTAATTCCAACAATTCAAGCCCCCCTATGACTAATCAGTAGTGGGTCACAAATTAGCGGCAACTACCACGCGCTAGATGCTTAACCTTGACCTTATCATAAGCAAAAGCTGGCGTCTAGCTGCAAGCAGACGAATGCAACTGACAAAAGATATTAAAAAAAACTTCTTGTGAATCGCACGTGCTGCAATTGAAAATGGTAAGTGTGGGCAGCGACGCCTACGCAAAAAGTTGCACAGAAAAGCACAAACAAAAAAAGGGGGGAAAATTGCTGAAATGGCAAAGAGTAAAACAAAAAAAGTCAAGAGCCGAAAACATAATCAAATGAGCGGCTAGCCTTCAACTGCCGCATGATGAAATAATTCGCTAACTGAGCGCAAAAAAAAATCATTGAGTGAGCGAGAGCGAGAGCAAAATAGCAACTATCGCATGCGATAAAAAGCGAGCCAGCTAGCGTACGTGTGTGCGAGAGAGCACGAACGTATCTGTGTGTACAACTGCATGTGTGTGTGTGTGTGTGTGCGTGGAGAGAGAGCGAGGCAAATGGGAAACAACAACAAAAGTGTGAATTGAAATTCCAAAGATGTCGACAAAATAAATACGAATAACACTACAAAAAATAAAGGCCAACGACAACTGTGGCGAACGGTGGAAAGATACAATCAAATTGCGCACAATACAATTCGACGAATATTCGTGAAAATTTTTTTTTTTTAAGTCAGTCAGCAATAACAACAAAGTTAATTTTATTAAAACAAGTTTTTTTGTTGAAAAAAAAAACCACAAGCTGTTGATTATTTTAGCTGGGAAGCTTTTGCAAATGAACTGCATAGATACAATGAGAGAGAGAGAGAGAGAGAGAGAGGTAACTGTTATTGCGTTTTATGCAATTCGCCACCCCCCACTACCCGTCCCCAAGTAGAGTAGGGAAACTAAAAAAAATAAGACTTACGATAAGATTGCGCGCCGTTGTCGCCGTTGATGTTGTTGTTGTTGTCGATATCGTTGTTGTTGACATGTCGGGCAAAAAGTCCAGTTCTTGCGTCGTTGTCATCTCCTCATCTTCTACTTCTCGCTCCCGCTCCTTCTTCGCAGTTGTTGTTTTTGTGTTTGCTTTTGTGCGTTCAACTTTAACTTTCATTGTTGTTGTTGTTGCTGGTTGACTTTTTACACTTTGCACTAATTTTCGGTTCGTGTTGCACTTGGTCAACTCTTTACATGTGCGGGCGTTTCTTTATTTATTTTCTTTTTTCTCTCTTTCGTTTATACGTACACGCAGCTGGCGCTCTCTTTGTGCTCACACACACACACAGTTGCAGTGTCTTACTCTCTTTTGCTCTCTGCTTGCAGTTCACAGTTCCAGCTGTCAAATTGCTGTTGTTGTTGCTGTCTTCTGTTTTGTGTTAATGTTTAAATTTTGTTAACAGCAGAATTTTCTAGATTAACTGGCAATGAGGCCCCGCGTCGCCGTCGCCGTCGCCCGCAATTCGCTTTGAACTTCGTACGGCGAATTGAAAGTCTCGAAAACGTTGACGGCTGTTGAATGTGCTGTTGTTGTTGTTGTTGTATGTCGCAATTTAACAGCCAACACTCTGGTGACGTTTGACGGCGATAAGAGAAACACACAACACACACACAGACACGTACACACTCACACAATGTCTTTTACTTTGCGTATTATTTGCTGGATAAAAGAAACAACAACTGCACGCAGTATCTGACGGGGGAAATAAATAAATAAATGTTTCACTTGCGAAAAACGTAACAAGAACAAGAACGTATAACAACAATTAAAACGTCTGTTGTCCGTTAGTGAGTGAGGGAGAGAGACGGAGCGAGCGAGCGACAGTTAGGGGGGAATATATGTGTGGATAACTAACTAACTAACTACACGGATAGACAGAGACAGAGAATGGGGACGCAGAGCCGCGTGGCTTTCCGTTGCCGTCGTTGCAGTCGCGTTGCCTTAACAAAAAGCGAAAAATAACTGAGCTAGTAGCTCCCAACCAGCCCGCCGCCATCGTCATCCGTACGCTCGTGACGTTTTAGCCATACAAGCAGCAGCAGCACATACACGCACACACACGCAAACAGACTCACACACAGATACGCACGCATACATGCGCCTTGCTGGAAATTGAAGATTTTTGTGCACCAGGGTTGGGCAACAAATGGAACTAATGACAACTTACTGCGCGTATTATTATTATTTAGTATTTATCTTATTGTCTTCGTTTTTCGAGACATAAGATCCGATTTAAATTGGCATAATATTATTCGTCTATGATTCATAATTAATAATTATAAGTAAAATTAATTTCGTGATTATTGTGTTTGTATCTCTTAGCTTTTAATTACAAATTTAAAGCCTATGCTTTTCAGGCAGTTTCTTAATATATTTAGATATTCATGAGAAATAGATTCGATAAAAAAGTCGTCAACAAGAATGCAATTCAAGATAATAAGAAGAACCATATTTTGAACACATCTTCAGAGAGCATAAATATTTTCAAACTTAAATGAGTTCTTACAAACTAATAATATATTTATTTATGCAAATATAAATAAATAATAATAAAGTTTGTTTTGTTTAAAATAATATCAATAATGAATCATTTTATTACAGTCAAAATATCTGTTGTAAAACACATAGATACGAAAATCTTGCTGATGGTTGTAAATTCAATTGGCAGACGGAACCAATTTTGGCAGTTCACGTTCCCGTCATGCGTCTCCCCTGACGAAAGACTGCACACAAGCAGGGACAGAGAGAGGGAAAGAGAGAGAGAGAGAGCAGACAATGACTGTCAGAATAATTGCCCAAAAGGCAGACAGCAATGAGAGAGAGCGCGTGTGCTCGCTCAAACACACACACACACACAGCAGCGGCACCCAAGCCAAAAACCAGCTATCTAAATTCTCGCATGCGATACGATATTTTGAGTGGAGCTTACACATCCCAACTCAAGTGCTCGCTCACGCTCTCAATCTAGCTGCCGCTCTCTCTCTCTCTTTCTGCCTCTCTCTCTCTCTCTCTCTCTCTCTCTCTCTCTGTCTCTCTCTCTCTATTGGCATCACTCAAAATCAAATGATAAAAAAGAGAGAGCGCGCTCGCTTTGTTTGAGTGTACAAAAAAAAAAAATTGTGAATTTGGCGCGCTGCTCGCGTTTGTTGACATTTTCTACTTGGTTGCTCTGCTCGGCTGTTGGCCGCGTTTTTTGTTTTGATTTCATTGCCGCTTCTCTCGCTCTCTCTCCATCTCTCTCACACTCGCGCACATGTTTTGTTATGCATGCTATGTATGCCAATGTGGCAGCCCACGCACCACACTCGCTCGCCCGCGATTAGGATGACTCATCGGGGTTTCTACACACGGATACGCACGCACAACACAAACACACACACACACACACACACATAAACGCACACATAAACAGTGAATTACCCCCTACTTGGAATTCCGAGCTGCAGGCAGCGACAGGTTGCGTTAGCATCTCGCCAATTGGCCATTTGTTGCTTGGACTGTGTTTTCTTTTCTTAAACGTATCTCGCAGGTACAGTGAACGCTGCATATATTAAAACTCTACGTTTGCAGAACTAAAATAAACACGATTGGAAAACATTTCTCAACCTATTTTAGAAACACTCATTGGAATTTGTAATTATTTTCCTACTATTTTAATTTTTTAAATTGTTTTTTTGTTGTTTTATTTCGAATCTTTTGTTTTTGAATTATTTTCAAAATCAAATTAAAAATTAAATAAATTAAAAGAAAGACTCCTCATTTTTAGACACTCCTGAAAAGTTTAATGAAAACAGCTGTGATACTATAAAAAAAATCCAAAAAATATAATTTTTAATTGAGGAATTCAGTCAATTCTTAACTAGTTCCAGAACGTATGGTTCAAAATCGTTATCTAAATTTTAAAATACTTATTTGACTAAACAATAAAGCAAATACATATTTTAAAACTTAGTTTTTTAAGTTTTTAATTTGCATATTAAAAATTAAATGGTTTCCTTCATTCCTTACATCTTCCAAAAAAGTAATAAAACAAAAAATAAAAAGCAACTAATGTCCAACTTTAGAAGAGGCACACAAAAATATTTGATTTAAATGGAATATTAATCATAAATCAATATTTTGTGTTCAATAAACCAATTTAAAAATTCTGAGCAATATAAATTTCATCGTGTTTTTACTTCAATAAAACAATTAAATAATTAAATATTTATATTAACACATTTGTTCTAAGTTTCTCATTTGCGACTGAACACTGTAGCTTGACGCGTGCTAAATGCGGCTATTAGGCGATCTCGAAGCCATTAGGCGCTGCAGCCAAAAGTGGCACAGGTAGCCAAGGCAGCACAAAGTCCCACCTAAATCTTGGCCTGGGCAGCCATTAAGCCGCAGCAGCGCACACAAATTGCCCGAGGACTCCGTGGATGCCACCAGATAAGCCAGATTCAGTCTCTGTCTGGGAGTGAGTCTGAGTGCAATGAATGCCACTGGCGACGCTGGCACTTCCAATTGTCTGACGACCCTCGGCGCACTCAATTAGATAACCAGGCACAACAGGCAGACAAAGGGACAGAAGGACAGACAAACAGACAAATTGACAAATGGTTAGAGCACGGGGCAGGCAGTCGTCAAGGCCGTTGAGTGTTGATGTGAAGCCGAAGGTTGATTGTTCAATCGATGGCCCAAACGCTAATTTGCCAGGCTACTGCACTTGGCCAAGCAGCATTGTCTCCTTAGGGTTGAGCGGAAATCGATATATATATATATATATATATATATATATAAATATATATGTATATAGTTGCCACAAGCTAACCATGACCAGCGATAAAAACAATTTTCTAACTAAGTAAGAAATTTTAATTTTAACTGATTCATTTGCCATTTTCTTGGAAATCTTGTAAATGATTATTTCTTTTATTAACAGCAAAATGTTGGTTAAAGCGATATGCGTTTTACTAGGAAATATATTTTAGAATATTGCTTTAAAATATATATATAATCAGCATACCCATTAAGTGTATATAATATATAGTAGAATTTCACAAATGAATATATTATATTTATTTATTATTTGCAGGGATTTTAAGCAAATCTTTATATTACATATATTTTAAACTATTTAAATTGGAATGGGGTCAAAAGTTAATGTTTTTTTTTTTAAATTGAGCGACTTTTCATTGATTTTTCGGATTCAAATTATGGATTATTTGAGAGGCTTTTCAGTGGTTTCTTCTTGGTGATAAAACAGTTTAAAATTGTTCGAATTTAAATTCAACTTAAGATTTCTTTTCTAAAATTGAATTATTTTGTTATTCGGCTGCATATTGGTACCTTGATTTGAATGGTACGGGCTTTACAGCAACTGGGGAATACCCTGATACCAGTGGAACTAAAGCTGATAAATAACTTCGTTGCGGGTGTGTTTTTGGTGCCGATATGTTTTTATCGCTACTATTAATGTTTGTTACGGTTGCTGGTACCTAAAAAACAATGTTAAATTTCAGTTCCGATTTCGGTTTAAGTTTCTTTATAGAAATCGTCAAACTTGAAATATTCGATATAAAAGTCATTGATATCGAAGAGTGAACACTTCGAATATGTGATTCACATAATGTGTTAACAGTTTTTTGACTTAATGAAATATTAATTTAAGTTACATTTAACCAGGTTATCAAAACTGAATCCGTTCTGATACCGATTCTGGTATGTAAAGTATAAAAATTCTGGTTAAGATTCCGGTAATCCGGTATTCTAATCGTATTTTACATATTGGTTACGGTTTGTCGTTAATAGAATAATTATAATATTAAAAGTTTCGAAAAACTAATGGGAACTGTCCAGTTTGTAATTGTTTAAAAGCGGTGAAAGAGCAGCGACTGATCAAAAAATTATCAACATCGGACATATTTTTCATATGGCTTTGTCAGTTTTAAACTTGTAATGGAATTGCATAACAGTTATTTCTTGTTACAATCTGAACGCATTAAAATGCTATAATGCAGTTCTGCAAAAGTATGTAAAAGCCAGAAAGTAGCAGAAGTTATATATGAAATAACAAATTCAATTAAATTGTTTTAAAATTAAATTTAAAATTGCAAAAATACAAAATATTTATGAGATTTCTGGGGGTTTTTAAATACAGAAAGAAAACCCCAATCAGATCAAAAAATAATTAGTATAAATTAGTTATTCACGACACAGAACGGTTCCAATTGAGTTCTTAATTAAAGAAATGTAGGGCTCTGAATTGCTGACACGATATAGGCTACTGTAATCATGGCAGATTACTCGAGACTCATGCAAGGAAGTGGGAAGAAGTAACGAGACTGTTTCGAGGCAACTCTTCTGCACAGACTCCAATCTACATTGGTGAATTGGTTATTAAGGTGCCCACACAAAAGATACTTATTCCAGAATTGTACAAGAGAAGAGTGAAAAGTATCTTGGTCGGCTACGGGTCAATAACTTCAAAGGCTTGGCTGGCAGTGAATACATTGTTTCTATCGATTTTTAACTTATGATCAAGAAGTAAACCTGAATCAGCTGCTTCATTCAATTAACAACCTGAGCATAGCTTACGGCGAAATGACATGACCCTAAACTTAGATCAGCTCAAATTGCAATAGGTAAGCAGGCATTTCCGATTCCGTTTCCAATTCCGGTTTGCCCCACAGTTGTTAAGCTGTTCCAAATGTGAATTAATGAACAGAATTGCATTTTCAATACAAACACAAATTGCTAGATAGCTTTACATATATGTAACAAATTGATATATATATATATATGTATATTTTATAATTGTTTACTTTGACGATCGTCACGATCGAGCGAAGAATTCGTCACTGCCATTGTCGTCGCCTACGTCATATGTGACAAACACTGAATATTACTTGGAATTCGTATGGAAATTCTTGGAACTGAATAAACGACAATATCCAAGACGCATTTAATTCAAATCTAATATACAATTTAAGGGTTGACTAATGCGCAATGCGTCATCGGCTTCGGGTGAAAACTTTCGCTAGATTTGTACTTTTATTGAAAGTTGGAACTTTATTTCTTCTTTTTGTTTTGTTGCAGGTTTTGTTGCATTGTGTTAAAAAGCGTGCAAATGTGTTTCATGGGCATGCTTAAAGATTGCATTTGGCACTTTCCATTAAACGAATTTGAATCGAAATCGAAAATTGTGTTTGAATGCTGGATAAAATTAAAAAAAGACCTTGGCGAAAACAGCTGATTTTCGCTAATGGGCGTTGCGCCAAGTCGATGGGCGTGGCTGCAACACATTGCGACGCAATAAATGATTAACACAACACTTTAATGACTTTGTTGAAGAACCGCTGCTTGCACTAAACAAAAAAATGGTTAAAGCAAAAAAAAAACAAGATAGAAGTTTATCTTTGGGCATGCCGAATATTAGTTACCCTTCTAGATCGGAGCTGATCTGTGGAAATTTCAATTTTGAATAGAAGTATGAAATATTCGTATCTTTTTAAAACGTTTTAAATAACTTTTATTTATATGCTGACTGAATATTCCACATTTGTGTCGATTATTTCGATCCCTCATCTCAAGGCTTATCTTTCCACGGATTATACCTATGGCAACTATATGATATATTGTTCCCATGTTAATGATTTTATTGCATCAACTTTGAGCAACTTAATAACACACAAATTTTTTGAGTTACAATATGGGTTTGAATAAATTGGTATAAAATAATTTCAGTTTTAATGCGAGAACAAATCTTTAAGACGATTGTTTCTATTCTGATCCAGTCGTCTAAGATCTATAAACGCTTACATGTCAAGTTTCTGTAAAACATCTAAAACTTATTCAAAATATTGGTATAAATAATGAGTAGAGAAACAGAGGCAGACAGACGCACAGTTGAACTCGGCTATAACGACTAGTGCTGCTGAGTAGGATTATACAAAATGTAATGGAGTCGAAGACATGCTTGTCAACATGTGACAAGTCTTACTACAAAATTAAAACACTCTCTACAAGGGTATAAGAAAAAAATAAACTCAAAAGTGACGCTCATTAAAATAAAGCATACGAAAAAATAATAACAGCAAAAGGCAACAACAATAACAACAACAACAGTTAAACGATTGCAATTTCAAGTTGTTCATTTCGAGCGGTTAATTGTTTTTGTAATAATTAACAATAAAAGCGAGGCATTGCCACAAACCAACAACAACAATGCAAAGTTCAAGGACCAGCGACAGGCAAAAGTGTGTAACACAAACATGCAACACGGAACTGTCAAAATAACATTTGCAGCTTGAAAAAAAAGAAGAAGAATAATACAATAATAATAATGTGAGAACAGCTGAAGATGAGATCACTGTCAGGATAAGAGTGTTAAAGTGCATTTAATTCAGACTCAACCAAAGATATGACGATTCCTTTAATTATTCTCATCAAAGCATCTTTATTTATGCTAACTGCATGCTCCAGTCGAGAGAGCTCGCCTGAATCCAGTTCTAAATACTTAATAGTTATTTGATCAATATGAAAAGATAATTGGTTTAACAAAGTTTGGTTTTTTAATGCTTAAAACCAGAAAGAACTTTCTTTTTAATTGTGTCTCTTATTGCTATCGGAAATCGATTAGTATCGATATAACCACCTTGTTGCAGCTATCGATAAAATTAAACAAAATTTATCTATATAAAATATATACGAGAGAGAGAGAGAGTATTATTTCAGTTCGAATTGTTTCTGAGATCGACTTGCCTTAAACGGCGCGGCTGCAATTGATGCTGATCAAGAATATATATCTATGTTGCTTATGGAATCGAAGAACATGCTTTCTACTCCAGTTTTGCAACATACTTTTTCACACAGGGTATATGATTGTAGAATACTCTTTCTTATTGATCCTCTCTCTGCTATGTGTTGCAATTTAGATAATTGTGATTTAATTCGCGACTTCCTCGGCCAGTATGAAGTTCTAATTATTGGTAGTTAATCAGAGGCCAAAGATATTCAAAGCACATTAAGTAATAGCCGTTAAAAATGCGATAAATGTTAACAATCACCGTGACGCGTCAAATTGAACATTGATCTATAATGTAGACGTGTTTGTGGATCGGTTTCCCTTTCTGTTCCTGTTTCTAATTCTAAATTAATTGCCAAACGAGTTTTCTTTTTGTCGATTTTGATAATGGCTTAGATAATTGCATTTGTCTGTGCTAATTTAACTTTCTTTCTCATTGGTTTTAATTATGATTAGCAAGATTTGGCAGTCGTTTTATTTGGACTTGCAGCCAATTGTGAAGGTTGATTGTAAAGGTCACCTTGAGCAGAGATAAATCGGATTTGAAAGACTCCATTTAGCGGATATTACGAATTTATTAAGGCAAACCAATTATCTAACTACATTTGTTCCATATTTACCAGTCCAAATCAATAATCAACATTATTCCTATTAATTTACTTTGTCTACAAATTGTGCACAACTTTCAATGACATTAAGCCGAAACAATTCTTATTCACATTTATAAATACATAAATGAACAAAGAATAGGTTCTACTACTGAATTTTATAATCTTTATTGTTATGCCTTTTGATAATTTAATAAGTACAGTGGTCCCTCAAAAGTGAGCACTATTTGAAGTACTTCAACAGTTCAAGAATAGAGAAATGGATATGATAAATTATGCAGCATTTTTGTTATATTATTCAGGCAACTAAAAAAACGATTGACTGAAAAATTATTTGTTTCAACTTTAAGATGAGCACTGTATATAGCATATAAACCATTTCCAAGTAAGGCTATCTTTGGCACTTGTAGACCGGAAATCTACAAATTTCAAAAACAAACATATTATTCTCAGGAAAACTCTTAAGATTGTGTCTTTGTCCAAATGTTAGGAGCATATTGACGCATATTAGGTAAGATTATTTGGGATAAATTGGTTAACAGAAAAGAGCTACGATAGTTATATGATATAGTAAACCGATTACTATAATTAATGATCCATATGTAAGAAGCATAATAATACGCATAACTGCAGTAGAGTTTGGTTTAGATAGCTTTGTATAAAAAAGTGTTTCATAGTGCGCCGATTTCGATATTTTCTGTGGCATTTGCTGAGACAATAATTTGAAGCATAACTGTTGAGTTTCCTTATAATAGCTATGTGAAAATAATCGATTGAAGAACTCATCTTTCGATAGAGTTTTTCTATGTTAGCTATATAACATAAAGAGAAATGATTAATTCGGCAGATATTTGTCAAGCTATGATAAGATAACGAAACTGCGCAGCTTAGAAAGAGGGGGAAAGACAAAGATGCTGATCAAGAATACATTTTTATTTATTTAATGCGCTCGAAAAAGGTTTCCATCAATGTGCATAAAAAATCACATGGCAAAATGTTAACAGAACGTGCTCTGTTAATGGTTAACAGTCAGGCAGGTCTACTGTATGTGTGTGTCTCTGTGTGTGTGTGTGTATGTGTGTGTGTGTGGGAGATAAGGAAGAGACGCAGTCGCAGCACGGCAATACTTATGATCAAATATGGGCATGTCTCCAGAGTTGTTTGCTTGTGGCATTTCCGTTACTCGTTGATTTTTTTTCGCTTCTTTTCTTTGAGCTGGTTTTAATTGCTTGCCACTTCCTGGTGGGGTTTTGGCAGGCGTTGCTAGCTACGTGACTTGACAAGTGTCATCTTATCGCGACCCAGTTGCGGTTTTTCTTCTCTTTGTTGTTGTTGTTGTTGCTTAGTTGGCGATAAGCGTTTATTGTTAGCCAATGAGGGATGAAAGATGACAGACTCTTAGCTGCACAGTTTGGATATATTATAAAATAAAAAACGAGTACATTAAACCAGCAGCACATATTTAAATAAATATGTTTCTCTGTCTGCTGGCTTAATTTAAGCACAACTTGCGCACTTTGTTCGCCTCCCCCCATTTGCGAGTTGAAACAAATTTAAATTACGCAAAAAAAATTATTGTTGTTTTTTGTTTGGGGTGCGGCATTCCCACGCCGCAAGCGAAACTGGAAATATTTGCTGCAAACAGAGTTTAAAAAAAAGTAACAAAAAAAATAATAATCAAGTCAAAAAAAAAGTAAAAATGTCCCCCTTAGCTTGGTGCAATGTGGCGCATGCGTAATAAAAAGTTGCGTATACGCCCCATGCGTCCATTTTGAACTGTTGAACAATTGAAGCACATTCAACTAATCATAAGACGCAATTCATTTGTCAAGATGCAAGCGACGCAGACCGACCGAGAGAGAGAGAGAGAGGGAGAGAGAGCGAGAGAGAGAGAGAGAGAGAGAGAGAGAGAGAGAGAGAGAAGAGAGAGAACTCCACCTACTGTTTTTCTGAAGCGCCGCCCACAAAATAAAACGCCGAATGGAAAGCACAAAACGGAAACGAACAAATCACACAAAGCGCATCAATTTGAAGCGAGATGGCGAAATAGATTTTCTCAAACGCATTTCCATCACAGAAAAATACGCTAGAAAATTGTTGCACATAAACTCAATTCTAACGATGACAGAAGTGAATTAATTGGTCAATAAATTGTCGCAGCATTTTCTATAAATTAGCAACAAAAAAATAAACAAATTTGTATTCAAAATCACTTACTTAAAGTCAAGTTAATCAAAATAAATTAGCTAAAGTCAAGTTAATCAAAATAAATTAGTCAAAATCAAGTTAATCAAAACCAAGTAGTCAACATCAAATTATCGCTTTGCCAACATTTTGATGGTCAATAACAGTTGACACTCAACAACAACAAAATGTAACCAGTTTTCGGGCGGGAGTGCAGCAGAAATTTTGACAAATAAGAACGTTCAATAATAAAGATAAAAACTAACGCAAAAAGGAGTTTTATTAGTTTATATACAATCATTGTTTTACAACAAAATTTCTTAATAACATATTGAAAACAGCAGTCATTGAAACAAAGTTCAAAGATAGCCTAATCAATATATAATCAAACTGGTTTTCTTCTTCTCCAAATGAAGCAGCAAACACTTGAAAGAAAAATGTATAAAATGTAAGGTAAGTGCATCTGTAAAAGCAAATTGGATTAATCCAAGCAAGAAACACAAAACGAAGATGAAATTCCAATTCAATAAAAATACAGCAGCAATTTTTGCTCTGAGTGTACAAAATATTTATTGAAAAGAAAAGCGAGAAAAAATCGCCCCAAAACGAAAATCAACCTAAAAATAAAAAGTTTTCTAGTTTTCAGAAAGAGTTTCTAAATATTAGAAAAAATATTTTTTTTTAGATATATTTTATACTATTAGGAAAAACATTTCTAACAAGTAATTTTAAGAAATGTTTGAATCCCAGAAAAATCGTAAGTTTTTTTTCAAGTTGAATGAGATTTATAAACAATGTAAAATATTTGTGAGTAAATGTGAAGTCTAAAAATATTAAAGCTTAATAATAATAATAACAAAAGTAAGAAGAACTCTCAGTTATATTTGTTATAAATTGTAGAAAAAACCCAGCCTGAAATTTAGAAATGCCAACCGTAGTTTTCTAGAAAGTTTTCAAAGTGTACTTTCTAAATAAATAAATAAATAAATAATAAATGTCAAGAAATGCAGCATTATGCTGCAATTATATTAAACTAAGCTTCTACTCACATTGCATTGTTGCTGCTCTCTTATGGTTGCGCCCCTTATGGCTGCGCTCCCTATGCGCTGGCGTGTCTCGTTCTGAGGCAGCGCCTGTTGTGGCTGCTGCTGCTGTTGTTGTTGTATGCGGCGCTGTATTGGCACCGTGAATTGCTGGTGCAATTGTTGTTGTTGTTGCTGCAGCTGCTGCCATTCCATTGTTGTAAGGTTAAGATAGCCGCTGCCAAATGCAGCAGTTGTTGCTGGCGTTAGTTGTTGTTGCTGTTGTTGTTGTTCTTGTTGTTGCGGTTGTTGGTGCTGTTGTTGCGTGTAAACGTAAGCTTGTTGCACGTATTGTTGCTGCTGTGGCTGCTGTTGCTGCTGCATCAAGTGCTGATTATAATTGACTGTTGTCATATTGCTGTTGTTGTTATTGTTGCTGTGGCTGCTGTTGTTGGTGGTGTTGTATTGCTGCTGTTGCTGCTGTTTAAACCTCTCCGATAACAAACATTCAAACGTATCGTTGTTGTTGCTGTTATTGCCCCAAATCTGATAATTATTGTAATGTTGTTGCTGTTGTTGCTGCTGTTGTTGTTCTTGTTGTCGATGCATTTGTAAGCGTTGTTGTTGCAGCAGCGCTTGTTGTTGCTGCTGCTGCTGCTGCGGCAGATTACTGTTGCTACAGTTGCTGCTGCTGCTACTGATGTTGTGCTGCATTTTGATGGATTTAAAGGCAGTCATCAACAACACAACAAACAATCAGCATTTATCACAAGGTTTTATTTTTATTGCTTTTTAAATTGTGTAGATTTGTTTTTGTTTCGTTTATTTTGTGATTTATTTTTGGTCGAGTTTATCATGCAGAAAGGGTTTTCCTTTGGTTGTGTGATTTTTTGTTCGCAGTATTTATTTATTTGCATTTATAAAAATTTAGCTATTGCATTTTAAATTATGGCTATACTATAAGTATATTTGGTCACTTTTTGGATTGTAATTTCAACTATTTAATATATATTTAATGGCCTTTCCAAATGAGTATCTGAAAATGTTTAAGACAATTTAATTTTTTATTTATTTTTTATTATTACGATTTATTTATAAATACAGTTTTTAATTTTTTAATTAATCTTGATTTGATTTTCTTGTTTGTGTAGCACCGTTAGAAAAATGTCATTTCAGTTTCTTTATTTGTTTTAATCTGAAATCTGCTAACTAATTTATTTATTATTTATTTTATTGAGTTTGCTTTTTTTTGTAATCTGAAATCTTGAATCCACTTTATTTATTATTTATTTTAGCTTGCTTTGATTTTCTCTTAAGAGTTGTATTCATTTAGTTTTTTGTTGCAAAAATATTGCGTAAGCCTTTGAAATATTTTAATTGGCAAAGCTTTCTTTTTTGTTAAGGTAATTATATATTTTTTAAAAATTTTATTTTCAAAGATGTCGCTTTTAAATTTACTTAAAATGAACACTGATCAATTTAATGTCTTTTGATTTATTTAGAATGATAATTATGACTCTTTATGATATTGCACTCTTTTAGAATATTTTCTCAGTTTGGCAACTTTCGTTATTTGGCGAAATACACTCAAATTTCTTAGTTAATATATTTAACAATTATTTGCATATTGTGCAAACATTTTCCGATGGCGATGACTCAACTTCACTTGACTCGCTTATTATTACACACAACACAACCGAAAAGTGTGTGTGAGTGTGTGTGTGTGTATTTGTGTGTGTTTGTATGTGTATTCATTTGCTCGCGCAATGTATGTAAATCAATTCAATACCATTTCTTAATTTCATTTTCATATGTTTCATGCTCTTTGTTTTTGCAAATTTGATTTTTTTTTTTTTCATTTGCATGTAGCCAGCAAATGCCCCGCCCCACGCCCACGCGCACACGTGTCGGGCAAGTGGTAACGGTAACATAAGCGAGTAGCGGTAAACGGCGCGTAAACAAACACCTAACAAACAAGTGACAGCCAACTGCAACTAACGGCGAGTGGGAGGTGTGGGTGGGAGGGGGAGGGAGTTGTGTAGGGGTATTGCTACGCTTGTGTTTCCATTTGTTTTTTTTTACGGTTCCTTCACTGCGCGCACGGATTAAATTACGTGATTCTTTGCTATAAACACACACACACTCACACTCACACACACACAAGTGCACAGAGCAGACGCAGTGTGTTTATTATTTTTAATAAGTTTCCACTTTTTATTTTTATGCCGCACTCGTTTTGTATATTTTTTTGCTTAGATTTTGTACTTTTGTGTTTTTGCGTCTCAGGCGTCTCCTGCCACTTCCACACGGCAGAAAGGCTAAAATTGTATTAAGCATAAAATGAATATTGAATTTTGATAAACCTGCGCTCAGCAGGCAAAACACACACACACTTGCACAGTGAACGAGACACGGACACGGACACAGAGACAAACGACGCGTCGCGACGAACGTTCGTGTTTTTGGTTTGGGTTTCGGCTTCGGCGATCGTTGATCGTTTCAATTCGCTTCGTTTCGTTTCGATGCCTGGGCTTTTCTCTGGCTGACGGCGGTCTGCTCTGCTCTGCTCTGGCCGGCTTCTGGGCTCAAACTGCTCTGTTGTTGCGCTGTTAAGGCTTAAAACGCGAGCGCAAAAAAATTGTCAAAAAAATGCACAAGCCAAAAAACAACAACAACGAAACAAGTCGCTTTTTATTTCGCTGCTTGTTGTTCTTGTTGTTGTGACTAATCGCGTTTGGTGGTCGCTCGCGTCAATGTCCAGCACAAAATGTTGCAAACACCTTTTTTTCGTGGCGCCAATTTGTGAATTCATAGGGTGGTATTTGGGGGAGACCCTTTTATTTTTGCTGCTGCGGTACGTTCTGTTCCGTTTCGTTTCGTTTTGATCCGTTCACGTTGCTGGATCTTAGATCACTCACAGCGCGTTGTCGTCTTCTTGGCTACTTTGCCTAACTGCCGCCGCCGCTGCCTCAGCCGCCGCCGCTGCCTCAGCCGCCTGCATGCCGATCGACACAGACGTCAAAGCTGACGTCGACTTCGACGCCGTTGCGTAGCTATGACTAACGCTGACAGGCACGCGGCTGTGGCTCCAACTAAAAAAACAAAATACATGTGTATGTAGAACAGCAGCAGCAACAACAACAAGTGCGACAGCCCTATAATGTTTTTTTTTTATTTTTTCCGCATCTATGCAGAGAACAACAAGAACATGCTAATATATGCACGACGTGCCCACTTTTTTTTGAGCAACTTTGTGCTTTACACACACACACACAGACTGTATGCTTTTATGTGTATGTGTAAATGCATTTTAATCAGTTTTTAGCGACACCTTGCGCCGCCTCAAATGCAAATGATCCTTACACACACACATACATATATGCACACTGGTACGCTCTTTGCTTGCTCTCTCGCGTGCGCTCTCTCTTTGCTCTCTCTCCACTCTCTCTCTCTCTCTCTCTTATTTGCACGCTCTCGCACACACGTACACATACACACATTGTCGCAAATTTTTGCCATGCTTTTTACCTGGACAAATGTTAATTGAAGAATTTATTGTTTGTCTCATTGTTGTTGTGTTTATGGCTGGCGCTGGACTGGCGGCGACGTCGGCAGCGGCGACAGCGGCGACAGCGGCTCTTTTTTCTTTTCTTTAAAACTGTATTTGTATTTGTCGCGTTTAATTGTGACAGCAACAACATCAACAGCAGCAGCAGCAGCGATGGCGAGGCGATCATTGACTTTTGCGTTGCGTCGTGTCGCTGCCGACGCCTCCGCTGCTTAGCTTTTTGTATTTATTTATTTTTTTTTTAATTTCGTCTGGCCTCTAAATTTTGGCCGTTGCTGTTTGCTGCGCATGCGCTTCAATAACAGCAGCTCCCACGAATCGGAAATACTTCTGTAAATCGGACAGTTTCTGCGCATGTTTCATACAGTAAAATTCAGCTACTTTGAAAAATATTTTATACTAATTCAATTTAATTTATAACGAAAGAATCAAAACAATTGCATTCTTATAAACAATTTAACATAATCTATTTTGTACTTTTTGTATTTTTTTGTATTTCGTGTCGACTGACTTTAGTTTACATTAAAGAAATAAACAAATAATAAATGCATAGCATCTGTTATCACAAATAATTCGTCTGCACATATCTATCGCTATCGCATTAGTAGAGCATATCCCCCTCCCTGCCTTCTCACACCTAAAACAGAAACACTTTGCAGCCCGTTGACATGTTAATGACACTTTTATAATGCGTGCAAAGAACAACAACAACAAAGGCGGATACAGCATTTCGCTTTATTAATGGAGCAGCAAGCAGTGAGGGAGAAGAGAGCGTCGGCGACAACAAATCGTGAAGCTTTTTTTCTCGCTTTTTTGCTTTTTTTACGTTTTTTTTTGGCAAAGGGAGCGGTCGCGGTTCACAAATAATAATGCATTTATTTCCATTGACATTGCGAGATTTAAACGCATTTTTGATGTACGAGTTTTGTTTGTTGTTGTTGCTGTTGTTGTTGTTTAAATGTATGTGAGTTAATGATATGCACACACACACACGCATGCGCTGCAAAAAAAGGTAACGGGTACACTGAACTCAGCGCAAACGCGTGCGATAAAAATCGCCTTCGATGACGCGATCAAAGTGAGGAAAGCAAAAGCTTTTTCCTTTTACTGCAAACAAACAGACACACAAATACATGCATATAAAATTGGCGAATTTGCAGAACCAAAACAAAAGACCAAACACACGCAATAATTGGCGGCAAAAGAACAGAAGTCGTAGTTGCTGTTGCCGCCGCGGGCGTTTTAAGAAGCGCGCGCGCGAAGAGTTCGTTTTACTTGCTGTGTGTCGTTTGCCTTGGCCCCATTTCGCCGTTTGCTGTTGCTCTCCATCTCTCACTCACTATCGCCATTTGTCAGTTCAGTTCTTGTCGTGGTCAGCTTGCGGAAGCTATTCGCATTCCACGCTACACGCGTAGGTTTGTTTATTTGGTTTTTTCCCTTGTTTGGCAGATTTCTTTCAATGCCGTTCTCTTTTGGTTTCGTTTCAAAGTGCAGTCGAAGTTGGAGCTTCAGCTGTTCTCCTTAATGTTCTTGTTATTGTTGTTCTTTTAGCTTTTATTTCAATGCCGTTTCGTTTTTACTTCGTTTCAAAGTGCAGTTGTTCGTTCCTAGCTCGTTCCTTTGACCGTTCTTAAGGTTTTTTTTTTGTTTTACATTAGCACGTATTGCTTTTATGATCGTCGCGTGATTTCTTCACGTTGTTGTTTTTGCAGCTTTTACTGCGCGCAGCTTTTATTGTAGTTTTTTCTTGTAGGGTTTCAGCAACAGGTGTGGCCCTCCCTTGCACACACACGCACACACGTGCACAGCCCTGTACAGCGAACTCTTTTGAAACGGTCACGGGAATGACGTGTTCCACATCCTTATCATATAACCGCAACAATCTCATAGCAGCGTGACGTCTTTTGGTCATTTCTACATTTCTGGGTAGACAACCAGCCAATCAGTTCATGACTCATAGCAGCGCAGGCGCTCTGTTCTGTGCTGCTCTGCTCTGCTCTGCCAGTCGTTTTCTATGTCTAACCTATATTGAGCGCTGACAACGGCGTCGCGTAACATCGCTGTCGTTATCGACGCAACTCGCTTTACGTTCGTCGCAATCACAAAGAGAGCTTCTTTGTCTCTCTCCCACTCACTTTCTCGCATTCACTTATACGCTATCGCGCTCTTTCTGTTGCGTTACAGACATGCTAACGGACCTAGACCTACAAATAAAATTAAAATAAGCATAAAATTAGCTTAAGTAAAAAATGCAGCAAATAAAAAAAAAAAAAATTAAATTAATCATTGCCTTTAAATTATAAATATAACATGTTCTGAGGTTGAATTTAGCGGTTGTTCACTGTAGTTTTACACATGTAGATAAATATGTAAGTTGATATGAATATTCAACAACAAAAATCTTTCCACTTTTCGTTGATTTGTGTGAATTGCGACTCTGGAGGCAGACCCATAAAAAAATACAAACAAAAAAAACTCCAATCAGCCGGGCAAACAAAGCAGCAAAAAAAACACTAAATGCCTTTTGCCCAACATGAGACAAAAAAAAAAAACAAGCTGAATGCTCTTCGACTCTGGTATTTTTATGCCCTGTGTGCGAAAGTGTCCGAAAGACTCCGACGCATATTGCGCCCGACTTGTCAAGCGAAAAAGGCTCGTAAAGCTAAATCTGAAATCAGCAAAGCGGCAAAGCGGCAAAATCTCGTGTCTCGATCTTTGTCGTTCCCCGCAGTAATTAATCGACCCTGCCAGAAGAGGGAGACATGAGAAAGAGACAGTAGAGAGAGAGGAGAGAGAGATTCCATTCTGTTGGGATTTAGCAGTCTCCCCAAAAATAAAACACAATTCCAAATTCGAAGGCTGGCGTTTTCAAAATATGCATAAATATCACGCGAAATAAATGAGGAGTTTTTTATATCCACATCAAAATTTCCATTTGAAATCAGTTAAATAAATCACAATATTTGTCAAAACGATATTTTTTAATGAATTAAATCTTGTTTTTAATATTTTTAGCGTTTTTTTTTTCATTTTTATTTAATTCGTATATCAAAGATTTTGGGATAGCATACTTTTGGGAACAACTCCTTCCAAGCATGTTTTTAAAAAAAATTATGTTATTTTTTACTTGCTACATGAAATACATCTAGATTGATCTATGTACTAGCCTTTGTTATGCGTTTGGAAAATACGGTATAAGACAGAGAGAGAGAGAGAGATAGAGAGAGAGAGAGAGTGAGAGAGAGAGAGAGAGAGAGAAGAGAGCGAGATTGGGAGAAATAATAAGAGACAGCCGCCGACTGACACCACGTCGGCTATCGCAGATAAAACACTTTCAAATTATAAATTAAAAAGCGCACACACCTTAAAAACTGGGTAGCAACAAAAAAAGCGTTAAAACTACAATAAAAAGTACAATTTTAAAATTTAACCCTGCAAACAGAAATTTAGATGCTCTTTCACTTAAATATTGTATTTATAAATGTGGCTAAGCATTAATTGATATAAATATGATTGATAAAATATATAATTTATGCATTTGATAATTAAAGTATTTTAAAATTAAACAACAAATTATTTCAACATTACATAGAGAATTCTGTATTTATTTTTCAGAGAGTAAAATTTAAAGTTCGCATTCTATTCTTGAATTAGTAACTTAGTAACTTGGTAAAAAATACTTTGAAAATATTATTTACAGACTCTAAGATTAGAAAAAATGATAATTAAGTGAAATACAATCGTGAGTCGAAAGCTTATCAAGTCAGTCCAATATTTTGAGCAGCTGCTTGAAACTGCCTATCAAATATAATCAATTTCTATTATTCTGAACTATAACTAAAACTAACTGTTATGTAGTGTATCCAACAGAGGGAAGGGTATACAAAGAGCATGTGCACATAAATAAAACTTCATTGCCATAAAAGCAGCAGCAGCAACAACAACAAGAACAACAAGCATAAAAGTTAAGCAGGCATTGAAAGGAGTTTTTGAGGGGTGGGGGAGGGGAGAAAAAGGCGAAAAAGGCGAAGAAACTGTAGGATGGGACAGTGGTGGAGCAGAGAGGGAGAGAGAGAGAGAGTGATCATGGGGGAGAGCGAGAGTAGGAGAAGCAGGAAGAGTGGTAGTGGGAGTGGGAGGGAGAGGAGGAGATTTAGGAGCTCGCAGTTTTTTTTTTGTGGAACACACAGCTGTGTTGAGTGCGCTATTGTTGTGGTTGTTGTTATTATTGTTGTTGTGGTTAACCCAAATGTAGCGTTAAATTTGACTACTGCGACAGACGCTGGCGACAGTTCCTAGAATTTCACAATCAACGCGTGTTTTTAACTGTTGTTGCTGCTGCTGCTTTGGCTGCTTTTTCTTCAGCTTCTGCTGATTTGGCTGCTTTTGATTTAGCTGCTACTCTTTTGGATGTTTTTTCTGCTGATTATAAGGTTTTGGCTGTTTTTTGCTTTAGCTGCTGCTGATTTGGCTGCCGTTTTGGCTGCTTTTTCTTCTGTTACTACTGATTTGGCTGTTGTTTTGGCTGTTTTTGCTTTAGCTACAGCTGATTTTGCTGCTGCTTTGGCTGTTTTTTCTGCTGCTACTTTGGCTGTTTTTGGTTTAGGCGCTGCCGATTGGCAGCTGTTTTGGCAGCTTATGTTGCTGATTTGTCTGCTTTTGGTTCAGCTGCTGCTTCTGCTGCTTTTGCCGCCGCTGCTTTTGCCGCTGCTGCTGCTGCCACTGCTGCTGCTGCTTTAGCTTCTGGTTTGCCAAGTTTCTTTTATTCATGTTTGTGAAATTGAATTTATTATTTCACAATTTGGCTTACACACACACACATACATATATAAATATGTTTATTTGCCTTATAAGTCTCGCGACAATGGCAGCCTGTAATTGACCCACTTTGCGGAGCCGCAAGGAGTATGCGGGTGTCGGTTTTTGCCCCGCCATGTGGCATGAACTTTATGCAGCGCCTTGCAATGCCAAATGCGAAAGAGAAAAAAAAACAACAAAACTTGCCGCAACTCAACACGTGTGCATGGCTTAACCTGGCCAAGCCCCGTACAACCAAAAAAATAAATAAATAAATAAAAAATAAACCAGTTTGCAGGCGCTCTAATTGCGCTGTATTCACCTTTTCAGAGTATCTGTAACAAAAAAAAAAAAAAGAAAGTGTTTTGCACTAGGAGATACCCTGTTCTCAGCGCTAACAACCAGTTGTAATCTAGTTGTAATCCAGTTGTAATCCAAATCGATTTTTCAGAAAAAATAATTGTACTAAAATTTATGAAAATTTATGAAATTTATTGTTACGAGTCCTGTAAACTATAAAGCTTTTCTGGTTTTTAGAAATAGTTAAGAAGACAAATTTGTAATTGGTAAGACTTTCTTCTATTTCACATATAGTTTTCTATTATTAAGAAATATATTTCTTTTGACTATTTTATTTTCTATGATCAAGAAATATATTTTTATTAAGTTGAAATGTGAGCTTGAGAAAATATGCTTTATACGATATAAAATTAGATTTTTTTTAGATAAGTTTGCTTTAGAATTATGAAAAATCGCTGAGTTTTTAGAAAGACACAAGAATTTACAGAATATTAAGGTGATTTTTTCTCTGAGTGTAGTCTGAGAAAGTGGAAGTCTTGCCCCAGAACTAAAGGTTAAACATTAGAAATGCATTTAATTGTCAATAATCAAAGCCAAAGATAAAGATAAAGATAAGTTCCAATAGATTGTTATCTATTTTATCTGCATCTGTCTATGCTAGTGCAATCCTTTTTACAGGGTATACGAAATGTAAGCCCCTTCACCCCCATCCTTTAGGCGCCTGTTCTGTGTGCTGTCTGCACGTTTTCATTCATAGCGGCGGCGGCAAGAAAATGTTGCATGCAGCCGCAAGCTGTAAATTGTTGTGCGCTTGTGGCACGAGGCGAGGCACACTTGGTGCTCGCAAAGCGTCTCAATGTTCACGCATTCGCATGACTCATGGGAGTCTCCACTGGACTCGTTGTTGTTGTTGTCGTTGTTGTTGTTATTGCTGTTGCTGTTGCGGTTTAGCGACTTGCGTCTGTCGCTTTTGTTGGCTTTATTATCATACGCTTCATAAGCTGCTCGCCATTTCAGCCAGCGCTTATCTGCTGCGGTTTGCGTTTGGAGTAATAGTGTTTTTGTTGTTGTTTTCTTTTTATTTACACATTTATATATATGTATATATATATATATATATTGGCTATTTGCTTTGGCGATGTGTATGCTTTTGAATTTATGGCCCACAACTAGGGACAAGCCAAACGGAAACTGCTTATGTACAATAATACAATCGAATACAATCCAATAGACAATATTATGTATGCTTCGCACATATCTTTTATCAATGTTCAAACATTTCGCGAGCCACTTGGGGAAAACCCTTTGATGAGACATACTAAATAATAGAATGATAGGATAAGACCTAAGATTCGGTTACCAAGCCAGCTGAATATCTACACTCACAAAAAAAAAAAAAAAACGAACTTAATATTATAAATGAAGTTAACATATTATTCAGCAAAGATTATTATATAAGAAGTTTGTGTATTTCTAGAAACCAGAGTTTTTCTGCAGTGGATTATTCTTAAATTAAAAAGAATTATACAATTTCCAGGGTTTTTATCTAAGATCTCAGATAATTCTGATATTTATACTTATATTTGTATTTAACATTACTCATTTAATATTTTAAATGTACAAACTTTTTAGATAAACTCGAATCTAGCAGTCAACAAATCAAACCTTTATTAATTCTTTCAAAAATTTATTAAGTATTTTTTTCTACTTTTGAGAAATATATCGATTACTAAGAAATATATCTGTAATAAACAGAAAAAACACTGTCATATTTTAAGCATTTATCTTTTCGTATATTATTTACAAAAATAAGAAAACCTTTCCAAAAATTCTATTTCAATAAAACTGCCTCAAGTTGGACAAAATGCCATTGATAGATTTAGAAATGTACTTCTGAAAAGCATAAATAACGATTTTCTAATTTTAAGAAATGATTTCTAAAAACAAGAAAAGATCATCATAAGACTTAGTTGAACTTAACTGGATGACACAATTCTTTGTAGCTCAATCTTTGAATACTATGTGCAAATTATGGATACCTTTATTTAACTACAAATGGCTACACTTAACTTATCAGTTGCGTTTATCTATCCGTCAAGTGGCACTATTGTCTGGCCACATGAAACACAGTGGCTAAGTACCGGCTAGTTCAAACAAGTGCATACTTTATTACTTACTAGATAAAACAACCCACTTGTGCTGATAACAAAGGTATAGAATTATCATTTGCACAGTTTTGATCACACTTTCTAGTGTAAATATAGCTTGCAACTTATAAATGTGTTAAATATTTAAGTTTTACGCTGAATAAATTACTAAAAGAAGTAAAATAAAAATGGAATCTTTAGAGACCGATCCTAAAATTAGGTAAACAGCAAAATACAAGAAAACGTCAAACATGAACATTAAAACATTAAGCAACGCGAACTGCAGCTAATTGGAAATTTTCAAAAATTTTTGCAAAAACTCCAAGTAACAAAAAAACAACGACAAAAAAACAGTACAACAACAACAACAAAAGATGCCGAAAACAAATCTAATGCTGAAGCTAAATGCCAAAGGCAACGGCATGTTGCGCTTTGATTGAATCGAATGCGAGACGTCGACGTTAAAAGCTGGAATCCAAATCGCTAAATAACACATTGGTAAACAACGAGTGTTGCACGACTTGCAGATGCCCTGTTAAAAGCTGACAGGCTAACACTCATCTCTAAAACCTTCAGAAGAACTGAACGGATGACAAAGTCTGCTTGCTTAGATAAGTCTAAATTTGAGTGCGATATTTGTATTTGGAAATTGTTATTATTTTAAAATACAAATACCATCTTCGTTTCCATAACAATGTAAACCAAATCATTAAAGTTCAGTTAGTATTTAAATAATAATAATAATAATAATGAAATGCATATATACACGCAGATAAAGTATTACAAATATATTACTCGATATACTTTTAGCTCCAGAAAGTACATTAGCAAAGCTAATTTTTTTAATTCCTTCCGAATTTAAATACATGTTTACTTCCAACTTTGCAGAAATTTATTTATATTATTATATATATATATTTCTTTACCATTATAATTAAATGCACAAAACGACTCAAATTAATTAATTCGTAACATCAAAAATCGAATTTGAAGATTAGTTAGAAAATACGCAATTCATTTCTTTGAGCAATGATTAATTTTGAATGAAGCGAACTACTCAAGACTTCGACTACAGAAGTGTATAACTAATTATACCTTTTTGGCTTGCTTGCAGGGCATTTGGTATAGCAATAAATCTGCAATTGTTGCTGCTGCGACAACAACAAGAAAAACATTGAAAACATTTAATGCATTTTGCGCACGCTTAAAGCGAGAAAATTATGTGAATTTTATGAATGTTGTGCATTTAGTAGAATTCTTGTTTTTTTTAGTTGCTGTTGTTGTAATTGTTGTTGTTGTTGTCGCACACCTGCGTGCCAAATTGGCCGCATCGGTGACAAAAGCACAAAAATCATTAATATTTCAAGTTTAATAAGCGCAAAATGGGTGGCATTTGATTTGGCCAAGATGCCAATGATTTCTGCCCAGCTGGAGGGCAGGCAGCCAGTCAGCCCGGCATTAACATAATGATCTCAATATTTGAACAGCTTTATCACGACCCAGCATTTAATTACACAGCAGTTTCAGTTTCAGCTTCAGATTTTCGATTCATTTTCTGCCGCACACAAATTAGACACGCGATCTGCTCTGGTAAGGCAGGGCGTATGAGTAATGTGGGCAAGTGCTGCATTGTTATTGCTGTTGATAATGCTGTGATTATTGCAATTGTTGTTGCTTGTCAAGCAAACTCAACTCAGGCACCCTTCAGCCCGCCCCCGCCCCTGCCCGCCCTCTACGAGTGTTCATAGCAAATGACTTCAGCTCACTAAAAATACATTCCGAAGAATGCTAAATGGAAACTATTTTTGGATCAGTGCAGTCACACTCGCAGAAAAATATGCACTAGAAAAATACAGAAAAGAATACGAAGAAATATCAGAAAATTATTAATATATAGTTTTGTGTTTTTGCTTCAATTTAGAATTATCATCTAAAAACAGAAATCTAAGATTGAGAAATATGATTTTAAAAAGTAAGTTATGAGTTCTAAGATCTGAAAATTATAAATAAATACAAAATTTGAAGGAATGTCAAATCATTCTAATTGTTCTACTCTTAATGGAAATTAAGAATACATTTAAAATGTATTTTTGTTTTTATGGTTTGGATTAAAAAGTAAATTTAAAATGAATTAAAAAGTATATATAGAAAATATTAAACTAAAACATTTTCAAGCTCAAATTTGGGGCATTCTTTTTTTTTCTGAGTGTAGAGTTGTGTGGAGCTATTTTGCCAGTGAGTGATTGAGTCATGGCAAAGCGCGAAACATTTCAAGAGCAGGAAAACAGCAAAATGAAGGCGAAACGAGCGCGTGAGAAAAGCAACCAATCAAATTAGCACTGTTTCTGTTTCTGTTTAGTGGCTTGGCTTTGGATTTGGTTTGGGCGTACTTATAAATAAAGTAAGTGGAGCGCCTCCAACGGGGCGTGACGGCGACAAACGATGTGCAATAATTGAAGCATGCAATATGTGCCTAGTCTTTGGCTACAACGACAATTTATCAGACCAGAGGCCTTAATTGTTTTTTTTTTCTGTAATCTTCATAATTTTGCGTATTCTTCACGATTTTTTAAGCACAACTGTATTTCAAAATTCATCATTTCTAATTTCGTATGTGATCTATGCTAATTTAAAGAGCGATCATCTGAAATTAGACACAAGCTTATATTAGTAATGTACTTTAGAGGTTTCTATGAGTTTTCTCAAGTTAATAATAATAGTAACAGACTGCCAGTCTACACTTATCCTGCAACAAGCTAATAAAAAATTAAATTAATTTATAAGAATTATACTCATAATTCCATTTCTTAGAAAGCTTATTAATAATCCTAATATTCTCAAAGACTTATTTATTCAACAACGCAAAGAAAGAAGTTGCTCAAAATAATAAATTAATTAATCTGAATTCTGAATTAAAATTCCAGTTCTCTAAAATATATTTTATATGTTGTACAACAATAAAATTATACCTGGAAAATGTATCTCTTGAAAAACACATATATATAAAATCGTGGAATGGGGGAACCAAAGAAGTAAGTTTACACTTTGATTCAATTCAAGCGAAAAATAAATAATAAACAATTTCAATTTGAAAACATTTTGTGCCTTCTATTGAGGGACGTAGGGCGTAGAACCCATCAGAAAAATAAAAATAACTTTTTATTATTTGTAGTGAAAGAAAGAAACACATGTGGGTCTTGTAAGTGGTTAAATGCTGTTGTCGATGTTGATATATCTGTCTGATCTATGGAAGTACTTATTAATTTTATTTCCCTCTATATCTTTTGTGGTCCTTGGGGCTACGTCCAAAACAGCTGTGCAAACGAGCTATTTAAATACAATATGTACGCAAAGCGTTTAATGCCATTGGTTTAATTGTTGCAATTAGCAAACAATGCGAAACAGTTGTTAAACCAATTGCCAGAATTGGCTGGCTGAACAAAAGACCACACTAAACTGTCAATTTAATTGATTCTATGCACAACACATAATAAATTACCCGTTTTAGTTTTGAAATGAAAATTCCAATACATCTCCAAATGTATGTGTTAAATTTTTCAAAATTTATTTTTACTGATGATTAGTACTAAATAATTTTAATTTTTCTTTTTGTTTTTTTATTTTGTTTTTATTTTTATCATTACCACTTCCAATGAATTTCTTTGCAGTCTTTAAAATTTGTCTAAACAATGAATATTCATGTTTTGTTAGTTTTTTTTTTTAAATAAATTTCATTCACTAATTATATATGTTGCTCTGAAAATTGTATTTTCTACAAATGTTATTTAAAATGAATGCCACAAATATTTCGGTATCTAGAATTAAGTAGCTTTACTTTTCTCTTCGTTTATTTTTTTTTTTTTTTGGTTTTCGTGTTTTGTGTTTAATTTTTTCTGTTTTATTTATGTTTTCTTGACTTTTTGCTAGATAAATCGCAATATTTACCAATTCAAATACAACTGATGCGGCAGACAACAATCAGATTTCAAAATTCAACATTTCTCATTGTTATTATTCATTTTATAATTGTTTGTTTTGTTTGTTTTTAGTTTGCTCCGGTTATTGTTTGTTTTATTTATATATTTTTTTTTAGTTTGGGTATTAAAAAATATATATGGAAAAATTGTACACTGATATTGAGGTATTGGAAAAAATCGGCGTATATGTTATGTATATATATGTATGTCATGTATATACAGGCATTAATTATATAAGGTAAGGTATTTCAATTTCCATCTTTTTTTGTTGTTTTTTTTTTATTATTTGTTTTTTTTTTTTGTTATGTAACTTTGACATGCAAAAAATGGCTTGCGCTTGGTGCTGTTAGTGGGAAAATTCACATTTAAAAATTGTTGTTGTTACCAAAAAACGATTTGGGCTTTCGGTTTTTTTTTTTCTTTTTCTTTTTTTGGTATCTTGTTCCTATATAGCAACATAGGCAATAACAGGTGCGATTTTTACTACGTACAAATTGTAAAATGAAAAAGCTTACAAATTATTTCGTTTCGTAATTGCTTGCAATTTTTGTGTTTTCTTTTTTCATTCATTTATGGATTTTTAGTTTTCTTTTGTTGATTTTTATTGTGTTTAGGTACTATATAAAAATACAATATATATATATTTATTAAAATTCACAATTGTTTGTTTTTTAGTTTTACTGCAATTTGCACAGCAAAAATGTTGGTTTTACATTTTATTTTTACACCGCTCCTAGAAAGTCAAATCTGGAATACTAATATCGTTTCGTTTTTAATTCTGAAAATGGCTGAGCAAATAATTAAAGGATCTGTTGCACAAACGCACACACACACACACACACACACACACACATATACACAAGCACACATGGCAGACCATTAGAAATGGAGTTTGTAGTAAATCACACATAGATATACAAAGAGTTTGGAGATTAGCAGGTTGATCCACACTATGTCTTCAATCTATTAACTGCAAAGCACTCTTAGCTAAATCCTTGACACATATCCAAAATACATTTAAACACTTAAGAACTTGATAAATCGTAAAAGTATCTGCAAGAATATACACCATATATCAACTTTCATTTCACATCGATTAGTCACTATCCCATTAGTTATTGGCTTAATGATGAATAAATTTCAAATAATTTACTAGCTATGTTTTGTGGTTTATTTTCAGTTAGTTTCTTCGGTTCTTCAGTTAACTAAGCTTTTGTTTTTGTTTTCATTTATTCCTTTTTTTTTTAGTTTAGACTCTGTGTGTGTTTACATATAATTATGTATTAGGCTAGCGAGAATTTAGACAATATCAATGCTTAAATTAAATAGTGCCTGCTTTATGAACTTTAAATGCGCCTATGGGCAAAAAATCGAAATGGAGACTTAAGACGTTTGCGAGATTGCATTCAATGCATGCTCGCATACACATACACAGATATACACTCACACACGCACGCACACACACACACACACACACCGATATACAAATACATGCATACACTTTAGGCTTACAGTTTTTTGTTTTTTTTTTTTGTTTTGGAATAAGTTCTAATAAATATACAATATGCTATAAACTGCAAAAGCACTTTTGCACGATTCATTTTGTAAATCCTTTTAAAGCTTTTTAGTCCCCAATTTCAATGGGCCAGTGACGCGTTGCGCTCGTCGCGCCTCCAATTCCCGCTGACGTTGCAGCTTCTTCTCTTCGCGCTTGCGACGCGCCTCGTCTATTTTGCTGTTGCCTAAAAGGATTCAATGGATGAGTGAATACTATAAATAAATATATATATATGATACCCACCTAAGCCCGGCTCATCGATTGGCTCGAATTCGCCATCGGCCCAGGAATCGCTGTTCCAATTGGCATTATGCGTCGTATTATTCATGTGCGATGATGGCGGGCTTATATTATTGCAATTGGTCAATGCACCTGGCGTTGTGGGAGATGTGGTGGCGCTGCTCGAGAGATTGGCCAGCTCCTTTGGTCGCAGCGTTGACTGTTGTTGTTGTTGCCTCGACGGCGATAAGGTGATGTGTGAATTGAGCTTGGCAAGCGGTTCGATCAGATCATTTAACTCGTGCTGCTGCAGCTGCTGTTGATGCTGATGCGGTCGCTGATGCTGCTGCTGCTGGCTGGATGATGTCGTTGAGGATATCGATTGTCGGGCCAACTGTTGCTGTTGTTGCTCCTGCTCCGCTTGCTCCTCCTCCTCGCACTGCATACATAGATATAAAGTAAGTCAATTAATGTGTATTAAATTAAAAGATTTTTTTTGTTACTTACCGGATCCTCTTCCAGGCTGCCCCATTCCTCATTATCCCAGCCGTCGCGCGCTTCGCTAATCGCATTAGTTGCCACCAGTTGACCATTGTTAGAGTTGGCAACCAGCGGACTGCTCGGATCCTGTGAAGTCTAAGGCGTGAAAACGAATTAAATATTTGTTAATGTGGAATAAAAACAATTTTCTTCGAACTGCCAAAGATTAAATACTATGCCTATCATAAATAAATGGATGTATATATCAATTAACATATATCGATTCTGGTATTGATTTGGACTGCCGAAGATTAAATACCCTTGGCACATATCGTATATATATGCAAGATTCCAACCCGAAATTGTAACATTAAACTCACATCCATTTCACCCCAGTTCTCATTGTCCCAATCGTTGTTGCCGTAATCCGATGCCGAGGCCGAGGTATCATTACTTTCGTGCTCCAAGGATGTCATTGAGGTGACACTGCTTGTTGTCGTCGACAGGCTGCTGCTCGAAGGTTGTTCTGTTTTCAATAAAAGGCATTCGATTAGAGACTGCTATAAGCCTAGTAAAGATATCACTTACCCAATGACGCTGGCTTGGAGAGATTACGGCCCGTTAAGGGCGGTCGCGGTCTGGAAGAATCGCTTTGGCTGCGATAGAACTTTGCGGTCACCGCTGTCACGGCCCAGCCCGCCCAGGTGGCAGCCGCATTGCCTATCGAAGGCGTGGCCGTATGAACATCCGCCTCTGTTATAAGAACATTTTTTTCCGTTTTAGTTGGATTTACACAAAACTATTTATGTTTATGTTGCACTTACCCATTGTCTCGCGCAGACTGGGATCCTCAGAGACCTTTTCGAGTTTGCCGAGGAAGCCACGTATTGTTTTAAAGGCCGGTTCGCGTACCGTTTTCTCTGGATCGACAGTTAGCGAACACAACGATGGTAAGACACGATTGGCCACCTCACTGAGCAAAAAATATTGCTGTGTGGCCGCCAGGGCCAGGACGCCGGCAACACGTGCCGGCGGAAACGGATCTCGCATGGCACGTATAAATGCCGAGACAAGAACACGTTGCCGCACCTGCGGATGCAAATGTGGTGCAATTTTGCCCAAGCACACTGTGGTATTGGTGCGTATGCCACCCTGATCATCACGCGCCTGCAAGCGCGCAAAATGACGCAGCACTTCCACATTCAAATTGTTATAGTTGAGCTTCGGCGCCAAATGGATGATGGACTTGACCGTCTGCTCGCGTATGGTGGCGTTTGTGTCCAGGAAACCATGCGCCACTTGCGGAAATATCTGATCATTGACCACAGGTGGCTGTAGATGTGCAATAAACAAATCCAATTGCTGCAACAAACGAGAGCGAGTCACGCGATCCGTTGACGCAAACAGCTTCACCACGCAGGGCACAATACGCTTCTGATACTCCAGCTCATCCAGTAGTTTGCCCAGCTAAATAAGCCATAGATTAATAAAAGTCTGCTTGAATTTTGTTGATGATATCAATTAGAATACCTTAAACATGGGCGCCAGCACGGCGGAACCCGCATCGCCATACTCGTAAGCCGTTATCAGTTGTGGAAGTATTTTATGTCTACAAACATTATCGGGAAAGTTCTCCAGATGCGTCGTTAGACCGCTAAAGAAACGATTCTTCTCCGCCTTGTCCTTGATCTGGATTTCCTCCAGAAACAGCAGCGTGTCCACCAAATCATTCTTAAAGAAACCGCCTGGCTTGCGACAGCGCGTTATAATATCCGCCGGATTTGGTCGATTCGACGGCGATGCGCCGACCAGCTCACAATAAAGCGATTGCAGTGATTTGGGTATGTGCTCAATGTCTTTGAGATTGGAACGTTGCTTCAGCACGCCATTGAAGGCCTCCCACACGAGACAGCCCAGGCCCCACATGTCCACAGAGCTGTTGAGCGGAAAGAAATTTTGAGTTTTGAGTTGGTTCAAATACGGCTTATCGGGGAACTGAACAACTAGGATACGGACTCGAATTGCAAATGTATGTGTATGGAAATTACAATGTTTTGGCTGAAGGCGTAATAATAAGTTTGATGAAATTCCAACAACATTATTAAGGAACAATTCCAATCTTTTACATTTTCGACCTTCAGCTAATATATAATAACTTTGATGCAGTTCTAATATTATTAAGGAACAATTCTAATATTTTACATGTGCTGAGGCTGTTCTAATATTATTAAGGGACAATTTGAATTTTTTACATATCGCACATTCAGCTTTCAGCTAGGATATAGTAATAGTAATAATCATAATTCTAATCTTTTACATTTACAATTCCTACCATTTGGTTGCTGCTTTGAGCTTGCTTTGATCATTCTTCTCGGGCGCATCGTAGACCTCCAGTGTGACGGGTATTTTAACTGGTGGCATTGGATTGCCATCAGCAGCAGCGACATACTCCAAGCTGCCCAGTTTCCATTCGCCGGATGCATTGACGAACACTGACCAAGCGGATACATTGTTGTGCCGCAAATTGCCATCGTTATTGAGAAAGGAGAGAGCACGCTATAATAAATTGAAATAGAGTTCAAAATAAAGTTGTGCATTAAATAAATATTTTTGTTAAGCTTGCCGTTATTTGAAAGATGCCCCAGGCGAGATAGAGGCCCTTCTGTACATTGTCTGTGGCTAGTTTCGTGAAATATGTGCCCAATGGATCCACCGCCTCGGTGGCCACATACAACATCTTGTCCGTTTCCAGCGAGTCCAGATATTGTAAGATGCTTGGGTGACGCAACGTTTTGAGACGCTTTAGTGATGCCTTGGCCAGTTCACATTTTGTATCCGAACCGCTGCGTATATCATAAACGAAAACGGACACCTCCTCGAGGGTGTTCTTGCGCTTGGCCTTGTGCAGTGTCCATATGGAATAGTTGTCGAAGCCAGCGACTGGTTCGCCAATGTCATATGGAAAATCTTTGGAGGAGTCGCGCGAGAAGAACGACCACATCATGTGTTTTGCTCGACGGCTCAATATTTTGTTACGTCCGGTGACAAACAGCTAACAAAATCAGCGACAACACACACACACACTAGCGCAGTCACGCACGCACACACAGCTGTTGCTGTCTATGTTACTGTTGACGAATTGTTGTAGCTCAGCAGAAGAGATGCGCGCTGCTAAGTAGGAAATAGAGAGAGATAGAGATAGAGAGAAAGAGATAGCGGGGGATAGCTGTTAACATTAATGGGTATAAACTAACAGCAACACAATTACGTACTTATTTTTAGTTTTGCATTTATCGTCGTATCTTTAGGTTTGACAGCTGTTATCGTTTACCGTTATTGCACTTATGTGGATTTATCAACAATTCGCCTGCCCATACACACGTACGCACACACACAAAACACACACATACACTCTTTTTACACCACTGTTATTCTCTTTCTATGCTGAGCAGCAACAATTTTTAAACATACTTTCGGTTGGGAAATTGAAATCGTTTCGAGCTAAACGCAAAATTAAAGACTAACGCGTTTCTTGATGCACTATGTTACATTATAACTAATCGGCTGAGCTTGATGGAAGTTAAATTCCTTAATTATTTTAAAACTTTTTCCCGAGTACGTCAGCTTTTTGCTTCTTCTTTCGTGGGCTGCTTTAGTGATGACACGCGAGTAAAGGGGTGCACAATCGAATAGATGAGCAGCTGACTTTTAATATTCTATCGATTGCTTTACAAATTTACAAATGAAGAAAATAGACTGAAAACATCTAAGCAATTGAATAATATGTAAATTAATATTAAATTACTACGCAATACCCTCTTCAATTATGTTTTGCTTGCAATAGGCAAGAGCAAGCCATTTGCCATTCATAGCGAATGCCGACAACACTTGACAGCTGAACAGTGTGGCAAGGCCGTACCCTGTGTTATAACATTCGTCTCGCTGCCAACTTCACGCAGGTAAATTTTCGCTGTTCGTTCGTACGTATTTTGGGCTAATTTCTTGTGTAGGAACTTCAACAGCAACACAGGATGATGATGCAACGTACTGCACTCTTGATGCCTCTGGCTGTTGAAGCCACGCTTGTGGCTCAGCAGCAACGTGGCATGGCCACGCTGAAGGCCATCTCCATTCGCCTCAAATCGGTAAAGAACATCCAGAAAATTACGCAATCAATGAAGATGGTGTCCGCTGCAAAATACGCCCGTGCCGAGCGTGATTTGAAGGCGGCACGTCCCTACGGCGTGGGTGCTCAACAATTCTTCGAGAAGACCGAAATCCAAGCGGATGGTGCAGCCGAGCCGAAGAAGCTCTTGATCGCCATGACTTCGGATCGTGGCCTGTGCGGTGCCGTTCATACCGGTGTTGCTCGTCAGATCCGTGGTGAATTGGCCAAGGATGATTCAAACACCAAGGTGTTCTGTGTGGGGGACAAGTCACGCTCCATTCTCGCGCGTCTCTATGGCGCTAACATCCTGATGGTGGCCAACGAAGTGGGACGATTGCCACCCACTTTCGTGGATGCCTCGAGGATTGCCCATGAAGTGCTGTCCACCGGTTACGATTATACCGAGGGCAAGATCTATTATAATAGATTCAAGTCTGTGGTGTCGTACCAGTGCTCCACACTGCCCATCTACAGTGGACCCACTGTCGAGAAGTCAGAGAAACTGGCCGTTTACGATTCGCTCGATAGCGATGTGGTTAAGAGCTATTTGGAGTTCTCGCTCGCCTCGCTCATCTTCTATACAATGAAGGAGGGCGCCTGCTCGGAGCAATCGTCTCGCATGACTGCCATGGACAATGCCTCGAAGAATGCCGGTGAAATGATTGAGAAATTGACGCTCACATTCAACCGCACCCGACAGGCTGTCATCACCCGTGAGCTGATTGAGATCATCTCCGGTGCCGCTGCCCTCACATAAGAAGTGGAACTCCACAACACTCCAGTTCGAGCCGCAGCTCCAAATTCAACGATCCTAAATACAAGAAATATGAAAACGATTCGAAGACGCCAGAGCTGCGTACATTGAAATGATTAATAAAAACATCTAATTATCTGAGATAAAAACACAGAATAAATAGCGTGGAAACGAATCATTGGAATTTTTAGTTAAATACAATTTGTTCCCATTAAAAACGTAGCTAAAACTTATTTAAATGCGGCTTTTAAAATTTCAATATTTGAGAATTTTGAATGGAATTCGTTGATCGAAAAGAGAATGAAATTTATTGGTTGAAAAATAGTTAAATGTATTTTTCGTATAGTTTCAGAAACTCGCAATTTGAAAAGATTCCTTTTTCTTTTTTGCTTAACAACTATGGAATCGTGACGAACACGTTAAGGCCTGAGCCGGAGTGTGATAAACCCGGCAAACTGGCACTCTTTCTATCTTCTATACCTTCTATAGACTAGCACATATTTTGTAGGACATTCAGTATATAGGCGCCTATGTCTTCATCCTGATTGGTCCAAGTGATCAGTAATGTCTTTTGTTTGGGATCTTTTTCGTCCTCCTCGACATTGATCTCGACGCTTTCGATGCTTATGGTGCCGGTCTCCTGCAGCACAACAGTCCAACCCGTTAGCTTCTCATCGAGCAGCAATTTGAGTTTCTCGCTGGTGCGCAACTTGGGTCCCGGATCATCCATTTTGACCTTGGATGTGAAGCGCATCACATGCCGATTGATGCCGATCTCCTTGAGGGCATCTGTCAGATTTTGCAACATAATTCGATTGTCCTTCATCACCAGAACGCCATGGATGAGACGTCTGCGCTTCGGATCCGGTGGTTGGGCATTGTAGGCACGAGCCTCCGCCTTGAGCAGTGATATCGAAGCATCCACGGGTATTTTGACTGGCGTGGAGATCACACATGTCTCCCCATTCGCCGGCATATACGTCTCCAGATTGAACTCATCTCGTATTTTGGCGCGCAGGAATTTCATCTTCTCCGCCTCGCCATGCACGAGCATCACGTTCTTGGGCTCACAGTTCTGGATGAGCTGCATAATACCTGAAATTAATTTATAATTAGGTTAATAGTTGTGGAAACAGGCAGGAGATGGAGACAATGCTTGGAGGACTCAGCCTCTGGGTCATGTTAGATCGAACTGATTTAAATTCTTCTCAATTCCTTAACACTAATGGGAGACTAAATCTGAAAAATGGGGCTGCCCAGGGTGCTTTAATCTCTTCCTGGCAAGTGACGGGGGCAGGTGCAAATCTTCAGGAGATTCCTTTTCATTACAGCTTCTGCAGAAATCATTATAGGAAGCTTGCAGTCCACTGGCAGTGGTGGGATTACTGCAATGCAGTTTAGGTTAAAACTGCATCCAAATTTCGAAGCAATCTACTGGAATTAGTTTCTTCCACTTATATGGCTACTGGTTCGGTGACAGGGCATCCGCTAGTCGGGTAGAGCAATCACTTCACTTACCCTTGGCATCGGCATGTGCCGAGAAGCTCATGTACTCCACGGCCATTTTGACCTCGACAACTTGACGGTTTTCGAATTCGACTTTCTTGGCACCGCCGAGAATCTTATTGCCCACAGTGCCCTGGACACAATAGCCGGGCATGATGACCATGTTGTTCTCGTTGGGGGCCCATTTCTTGAAGATTTGCAGCGAGAGACCGGCGTGCAGCATGCCCGGCGTGGCGAACACAACCATCGCACCGGGATTATCAATGTAGGCCTTATCGAAGGGTTTTATGTGTTTGAAATCGAACATGTTGCGATGGACAAAAGTCTTGCGAATCTTCTGATTTGTCCAAGTGATGAACATTTTGTAGTACGTATTTGCCTTCTCTGTGAGGCCAAGAGCAAAGTAGATGGGAAATTTTAGATTCATGCGTTCCCAATATGTCTCCAGCAGGATGCACAATTCCTGTGCACGGCCCAGAGCAAAAACTGGGATCAGCACTTTCCCGCCCTTGGCGACACATTCGTGCACCTTCTTGAGGAAATCCCTCTCCCGGCAGCGCTTCGAATCTCGAATTGTGGTTGCATACGTGCTCTCCGAGATCAGCAAATCCGGCCGGCATTTATCAATCCAGGCGGCACCCAAATGCCGATCTGGCGTCATATTATAATCGCCGGTATACACCACACTCTGTGAGCCCACCTTGATCCAGAACATGGCGGCGCCAAGGACATGACCAGCATAGTATGCCTTAATCTCAAGGTCTGTGTCGACCATCATGCTCTGGTGCAAGGTGACGGGAATCACCTTCTTCATGCAATCCTTGATCATTTGTGTGGTAAAGAAATTTGATTCACCCTTGCGCTCCACGGCCACTTTGCGCATATCCTCCAGCAGAATGGGAGCTATCGCCTTCGTCGGATGAGTCATGTAAATGGGCCCCGCATAGCCCACTATCTCCGACATATACGGCAGAGCGCCACAGTGATCTATATATAAATATACATATATATAGAAGATTTATAGATCCAATGCGATATTCATGCTTAGCACTCACCTAGATGAAAATGGGATATGATCACGCAATCGATGTGACTGGTGATGGGTCCTTCGGGCACAATGTACGAGAAATCCGGAAAGCGTCTCTCATCGTTGTAGCCCATGTGCATGCCACAGTCGAGCATTATGTTTTTGCCGCCCATCGATAGCAGCAGGCAGCTGCGGCCCACATCCTGTCCGGCACCCAAGGGCGTTATTTTAATATCGGGCATTTCGGCTGAGTTTGCTTTAAACCTTCAAATGGTACAAGATCCTCGTCAAAGCCAGCAGCCATCTGTTTCTGCTGATTTGTGATAACACAGAGTTGCCACTGATTCTGTTAATGCTAGCTGCATATGTTATTTGTTACTCATCGTTAAGTGAGGAGCAATTCTGCAAAGTTTTTAATTAATTGTTTTTAGTCAACTTGTAAATAAATACTTAAATTATTATTATCGATTTTATTCATTTCAAACATTAATCAAATGTGTTATTTTTTCAATGTAGAAAGGTAATTTAGCTGTAGGCTTTTTCATTTTACTTACGCACTTTACAAAATTTAATAACGGCTGTTTTACATTTAACATTGGCCAGGTAACAACAGTGATGTAATGTAAATGCTCATGTTATTTTCAATGTTATTGTTTTTGTGACAAAAGCGAAGAAGAAGTTCGGGATTTATACGCGAATTATATTTTTATCAAAATGCCCGATTCGCTGGAGGATGCAGATCCTTCCACAGTGTCGCTACGCATCTGTTTGGAGGGGCATGCCAATGCACTGGCCCTGAACAAGGAACACAACCAAATTGCTGTTGCCGGGCGCAGCTGTAAGTCAAAAATTGGTATTCTTCAGATTCAAACTTTAAAAAGGATTCCTTTCAGTGCTCAAGGTATATTCAATCGATAGCGATGGCTTCACCGAAGTCTGCAATATGCGTGGTGGCAAAAACCAAAATCTCAGCTACTCCTCCAATGATGTCGCATGGAGCACACTGGATAGCAATATATTGGCGACGGCCGCAACGAATGGAGTCGTTTCCGTCTGGGATCTGTCCAAATTTGGACGACATAAGCAACTGTTGGTCTACAACGAGCACGAACGCACCGCGCATACAGTCACCTTTCACAGCACTGAGCCGAATATCCTGATATCCGGCTCCCAGGATGGTACTATCAAGTGCTTTGACATCCGTTCCGATACGTCGGTCAATACGTATTTTAGTAACTCAGAATCGGTGCGAGATGTCAAGTTTTCACCGCACTCGCAAAATGTGTTTTCGGCTGTGTCGGAGAATGGGACAGTTCAGCTGTGGGACATGCGAAAGTGGGATAAATGCATGGTGCAATTTACGGCGCACAGTGGACCCATCTACACCTGCGATTGGCATCCCACACGTAACTGGCTCGCTACTGGGAGTCGTGATAAACAGATCAAGGTGTGGAATATGGATGGACGCGCCAGCCTCGAGTACACCATACACACCATCGCTGTTGTGGGTCGCGTTAAATGGCGGCCCGAACGCACGTACGTAAAATAATGCAAATTAATCAGTTTCTTTAATTTAAATATTGTCCTCTCTAGTTTCCACATAGCCAGCTGTGCTTTGGTGGTGGATTACAGCATTCATGTTTGGGATATACGTCGTCCTTATATACCCTTTGCCTCGTTTAATGAGCACACCAATGTGACAACGGATATTGCATGGCAGGGAAGCGATTCGCATTGTTTGCTCTCCACAAGCAAAGATTCCAGCATTTACAAGCATGCGTTTAAGGATGCCACACGACCGGCACTGAGTGCCAATGCACAGGGTGCCAGTTTTGGGCGGCACGGCGATATATCGTTCGCTAACAAGATCAAGGAATATACAAACAAATCGAGCGGCGTCTCCAATACCAAAACGACAAACTTTATGTGAGTTTACCGCAAATGTTGCACTCCTTTTAGTTTCCTTTTGCTTATTTATTAATCATATATTTTAGAAGTCGCCGCAAGAGCAATGTGCCGGGCAACATGCAGTTCCATCTGGACCATTCCAAGATGTACATGTTTATGCTTAAAAATTCGGTAAGCAGAGCAGTCGAATATAAAGCTTACATATTTCTAAGTCAATATCCCATAGAACATGGCCTCGGGCTCAGATTATCCGGCGCATGATGTCACCACCGAGCTGCGGGTGCATGATTGCTTTATTGGTTGCGCCAAGGAGCTGCTGCTGAGCGGCAAGAAGCTGGCCGAGCTGTGCGAACACAACGCAGACATCTCCCGCAAATATGGAAAACATAATGTAATAATTCTTTTCGTTGAGCTACACTTGTGTTAACTAAACTTTTCACCTAGGCCACCACACTGTGGAACTTCATCAAGTTGTTCTATGGCACCAGTCACTTTGAGCCACCGTTCGAGCATCGCTCATCCTTCTCCAATCAAAAGAATCCGATGAGTTCACGTCGAGCCACACAAGTGGCCAGCGATTGGGCGCCCCATGAGCAGGGCCAGGAACTGAATGGCAACAGCCAGGAGACACAACATGAGACGGCCGATGCCAGTGAGGATGGCGATGAGCTGGGCGGCGGTGGTAAACAGCATCCGCCTCCAACCAGCTCAGTCATTCTTTCCGAAACGCAAATAATTAGCGAGATTACGTTTGATAACTTTGAGCTATTACGCAACGGATTCATTTACGTTGGCCCAGCGGATGTGACAAAAGCACTCGCATTCCCGGACACCGCACTGCATCATGATGTGCAAGCAGCGCGTCCACAGCTGGACCTAAAGGCTTCCGATCACGAAAAGTCGCCGGTGAGTTGAGCAGTGCGTAAGCTGCTAACTGATCTGATGAATACTCTGCTCCTTTTTAGCCACCACATGTGCCGAGCATATTAAAGGTCAGCCATGTGCCACCGATACCCATGTGGGAGCCACATCAGTTTGTCGCGGATGCTTTAATGCTGCAAAACGATGTGGGCGATGTGCAAACGGCATTGATTGTTCTAATTGTGTTGGGTGAGGCACGCAAGCTGCTGCCCATTGAGGATTCCGTCGTGGTAAATACAATTCGTACTGGAATACCCTATATCTATACTAATGGCTATTGCCTAGGCACAGGGTATTTTGCCAGCACTCCTTTCTAATCTCGTTCATCACTCTTTCTTTTAGGAGCACTGGTTTCACACTTATGTCGATCAGCTGCATCGCTACGAGCTCTGGAACGAGGCCTGCGAGGTGATCAATCGTGCCTGGGTGCGTTCCGTGCGCCAGTTGAATCAACAATCCACCGTCATGCATACCAATTGCGGCGAGTGCGGACGACCGCTGGGCGGAAATGTTGGCTGGTATTGTGACAAATGCAAATCGATGCAGTCGGCCAAGTGTTGTGTCTGCGGTCTGATTGTGCGTGGCGTGTATACCTGGTGTCAGGGCTGCTCCCACGGCGGGCACATTGAGCATCTGCAGCAATACTTTGCCAAGCACTCGAAATGCCCCAAGTGTGGACATCTCTGCGCATTTTCGTGACAACCGGAGGAGCCTTAAGTGGGAAGCAAATGTGATGCCAAAATAATAATGCGATTTCTAGCAAATTCAATTCCATGAAAAGCATTAAAATAAAACTTGTTAGCCTTGTTAATTAGTAATTACAACACATACTATACATATTTATCTTTATATATATATATATATTTTTTTGTAGTAGAAGATTAGGGCTACTTGATGAACGTGCTCTTGAACGGCAATATAACAACAACCTTTCATTGTGAGGTGTTCCATTCAGTAGCAGAAAGGAGAGAAAAAATTATAAAATTGTGAGTTCTGTAAGAATTAAAAAAAAACAGAGTAGAGCCCAAGCCAATGTTGGTTGTCTTAGCCAAATATAACTAAAAAGTATGTACTTTGTGGTTCATAGGCACCACAAAGACACCACCGCCTGCCAGCGCTGTCCAAAAATCCATGCGCCAAGCGCAATGAATTGGTTTGAAGAAAATTGGCAACCAAATGGCTTGCATTTTATGTTCGAGTCCATTTGATTGTGCTGTTTACATTGCGCCTCGCGCAGTTTGTGTAGCTTTAGGTTGAGGATTATCCTAAAGCTTGGATTTTGGAGCAGCGTTGGCGGCTAATTGTCAAGAGGCAAATTCGAGGCTCACAGTTTGGCAAGCGTCGCCCGAGGAGGCGCCAATGATTGAAGTCGCATTGCGCTTTAATGCAGCCGGATCTTCATCGTAGCGTATAGTCATGGAATTGGAGTTGCCGGGTATGAGCACATAGCCCAAAGTCTCATAAAACTTGATCAGCTTGTCCTTGCAGTCCAGCGACATTTTGTAGCAGCCCAGTTGCTCGGCCAACAGCGACACGGTTACCACAATGCTGCAAGGCAAGGCAAAGTTTAGTTTTTATTTAGCTTATATTCTCATGGCAGCAGTTGAACTTACAGTTTGCCCAGCTGCTTGCCACGATAGGTGTCATTGACCACCACATCCTCCAGGCGACCGCGCTGCAAAGAAAATGCGGGATTAGATCGTGGCTTGGCTACTTAGAATAAGGTATTCAGGAGTTATCTCCGACAACATTAAATATATAATCTTTAAGTCACTAAATAGTAATTCTTGTTTTTCTCCGATGTTATTCCTTAACCTACCACTGAACAATTGTGTATAAATTTGCGTTCAACGATGAGCGAGGCGGCGCCAATGATCTCGCCCTTGCGCGTATCCTCGATGACGGTGACAAAGTAATCGCCGCTGGCCTTCATCTGCGAGAAACGTGCTGCAAACAAAAACAACAATGTACAATGAGTTTCACCTGGAAGTGCATCCAATCGAAAGACAAGAAACCTACTCAGAAATTGTGTGCGTGATACATTGCCAACTTCGGTGAGCTGTGACAACAGCTGCAGGAAGCCCCGATCATAGTCCGTGTCCTTGAGGGGACGCACCTTCAGCCAGGACTCACCCGGATTGGCAGCGGAAATGAATGGCTGGAATTTGGCGGGGCTGCGATGAAAGTCGAGTTTCAGCAGCACATTCGGATCGTACAGATATGTCTCTTGCTGAAATTGGGTAGAGAAAGGGCATAATAATTAGCTTATAACGTTCAATTAACAACGACACAAATATATCTACCACATACTGCACCATTTTGAAAGCCCACCAAAAAATATAAAAAAAGAAAGAAAAAGGCCAACGTCAGCAAACGACGCTGATTGAAGCAGAAATGTAACCAAACTCAGATAACAACAGGTAGGCGAAGACAGACAACTAACTGAAGTCTACAAGGAACGGGAACAATAAGCAACTGGTTTCATGCAATGCTGTCACTTTCGATACTGGACAGGTTTTTCTATACCCTGTACCCCTTAAGAATGGGGTAATCCAGAGTATCATTTGCTCTCTCAAACGAAACGACATCGACAGAGTATCTTCTAGTCAGTCGATATGTATCTACATATGATTAATATATATTTAAGTTTTCTCATACTTTATTCTTATCTATTTATGTTCTCTCAATAAAACATTTGACTTTGCACCCACATCTTTCTACTTTCTGCCCACTTCGCAGATGAATAACTTCTTACGACTTATAAGAAAGAACTTGTAACAGTGTATCTTATAGTCGGTCAATCTACTTATCTACTAATGATTACTTTTTATTTATGTTTTCTCATACGAATATTTCATTGTCTGCTGACTTCTAACTAAGCTGTTAACGGGGCATCTGCTAGTCGGGCATCCTCTACTAGAGCACACCCAACTTGTTGTCTTTGGTAAAATGTTATTTCCAAATATACATTTTTCAACGTCAGCGCAAACCGGTAAAATGCGTAAATGCCGCTCAGCTATTCACATTCCAAGTTTTTATCGATTAGCATTTGTTGTCTGTTTGCTGTTTGCTATGAACAGGATTATATTTTCGACCAAGTCAAGGTCGTGTCCAATGGAGGGGCTGTTGACTCAAATGCCACATGGTCTCGTTGTTGGCTAACATTTTTTTTCCATTTGTTCTGCATTCAAAACGTATGTATGTATGTATATACTCACCATATTTTTGTTTTGCCTAATATTTACAAACTGATAAAAGAAACAGCAACAACAACTACAGCATCCACACAATGCTGAGACGGAAGTTTTCCCTGTGCAGTTATCAACTTAACCTTTGAAGAACCACAGTCAAACTGAGACTGAGCGGAAGAGAGCCAGAAAATATTGCGAATGCCTGCGAGCAGCAGCAGGCGCTAATTGGCTGTCGAGTGGAACAAATACTGTTAAAAAGTAGCGAAGCACTTTCAAACTGAACATAAAAAAATATATAAGGCATATTGAAAAGTGCAGTAACAGTTGTATTTAATAGACAACGACACACACATGTGACCCTGAGATGTGAGTAAACATTTGAACAGCTGATGTGTGAGAGCAGCAAGAGAGAGCCAATTGGGCTAAAATCGGGCAAATGGCAACTGTTGAAAGCAAACGTAAAGCAAATTGTAATTACAGTTATTTTTAACAGAGAGAACTTAAAAAACCTGAATATTTTGTACTCTCTGCATTGTAGCAGCTGATTCAAGAGAGCGCGCCAAAAGAGATATTTAAAACAAAAAATGTGCAATGAATTTATTTCAACGCATACATATTACACTACAATTAAATAACGTTTGCTGTTACGTGGCTACAATATATTTAGGCGTTTTATACATTTCGTAAGCGAATTCTTCGCGATGACTGGGATCATATTCCAAGCCAACATACTCGATTTCCAGGCCAAAGGGGCCATCCATGCCCTTTTTGGCGGCCACCGAGAATCCAAAATGCGTCACACAATTCAATGCGATGGCATTCTGGCGATCCTGGACGCGACCCTTCGAGGACAGAAAGAACTTGGAGAAGGGTATTTTGGCTATCTGCCAGTGTGGACCACCGCGTGTATATAGCACATAATGATAGATATCGTTCCACATGAGATCGAAATAGCCCTCGGTGTGTAAATTAATCAGATAACTGCGTCCATCTCCCCGCACCTTCATCACTAGCATATTGTACTGCGTCCAGTCGTAGGTCGATTCACGCTTAAATGATTTCTGGGTGCGGGAAATATATGTTTTAAAGTATTTTATTTATTATTGTTTAATTTCTGTACTTACTCGCACACGCTTGGTGCGTATATTAGCGTAGCCGGTGCGCTTGATGATGCCATCCTTGGTGTGCTGCGAGCTAACGTCGCCATGAAAGAGTCCTGCGCCCGCCGCGCTCAGCTCGAGCGTTGCTGTGCTTTTGCCCTCGCCGTGATCCGCATCCGTTGTCACCGTCCATTTGTCGAGCACATCGGGTGCTTTAAAATCGAACACAATGTCCGTTTCGCCGGGTCGAAATACCAGTATTGGATCACTTTCCAACTTTTCCTTGACCTCCTGGCGCCATAGCTTCATCTCTTCTTTGAGATCACGAAATCCATCGATGATGAGCTGCTTTTTCGATGGTTCCGGCAGTTTGGTTTTGTAGCCGGATTTCTTTTCACGCTCCCAGAAAGTGCGCTGCACGGCAGTTGTGTGAATTTTTGCTGCTACTGGCAGCCAGCAGCTTATCCGTTGCGTTTGTCTCACCAAACAGTGCATTTTAACATATTTTATTCATGGAAACTAACAATTATAAAAATGCAAGCAAACAACGTAACAATTATCAGCTGTTCGTTCTGACATTCACATTGAGACGCCAACATGCAAAGTGCTCGTTACAAAGATAAATGTGAATGGCATTTGCACATTTGTTGTGTTTGCTTTTTATTATCGCCTGCAGAAGTGCAAAGTTCTTTTAATTGCAAACTTCAGAGTTACAATGAAATTACAAGATGTGGAAAAGTGTGCACCCAGCAGTGATTGGAATGTGCTTTATTGGGTGATTGGCAGCATTCTAATGCCCATCGCCTTACCACTGGCCATAATTAATTTGTTGCAACGCTTTCGCGCCAAGAAATACCGTAATAAGTTGCCGGGCAAGGTGAAAAATTACAAATGATGTATAAAATGTAAAAATATAAAATGAAATCATTTGCAGGTTGTGCTTATTACGGGCGCCAGTTCTGGTCTGGGTGAGTCCCTTGCCCATGTCTTCTATCGCGCAGGCTGCAAGGTGATCCTAGCTGCCCGTCGCATCCAGGAGCTGGAGCGTGTAAAGAAGGATCTTCTGGTACTAGATGTGGTAAGTAGCGTAAAAGCTCTTTAATATATTTGTATTAACAAATGCGTTTTCAGGATCCCGCATATCCGCCCACGGTTTTGGCCTTGGATCTGGCTGAACTTAATTCGATACCCAATTTTGTTAAACGCGCCTTGGCTGTCTATAATCAAGTCGATATACTGATTAATAATGGTGGCATTGGCGTGCGTGCGGATGTTGCCTCTACAGCGGTTGATGTGGATCTTAAGGTGATGTTGGTTAACTATTTTGGCACCGTGGCGTTGACAAAAGGTACACAACTAAAACCACTTACAACATGAATTTTATTACCCAGCATGTCTTTTCCCATTTAGCCCTATTGCCTTCTATGGTCAAACGTCGCAGTGGTCACTTTTGTTTCATAAGTTCGGTGCAGGGAAAGTTTGCCATACCGCAACGTGCCGCTTACTCCGCCTCCAAGCATGCCATGCAGGCCTTTGCCGACTCACTGCGGGCTGAGGTGGCCAGCAAAAATATTGATGTATCTTGCGTGAGTCCTGGTTATATACGCACACAGCTCTCGATGAATGCCCTGACAGGAGCGGGCAGCAACTATGGCAGTTAGTAGACAACTATTTATATTATTTTGCCAGTTACTTATCAAATTTGTCAATTTTTAGAAATGGATGATGCTACGGCGAAGGGCATGTTGCCTTCGAAGCTGGCAGAGCGCATATTGCAATGCATCCTGCGCAGGGAACCCGACATAATTGTCAGCGATTGTCAGGCCAAGATTGCCTACTATTTGCGCCATTTGTTACCTTCCGTATACTTTTGGATTATGGCTAAACGCGCCTTGAAATTGGAAAAGGCCGCCAAGAAAGCTAATTAAATCAGAAGTTTGTCATTAAGTTTTTAGTTTCGTTTTTTTTATTGTTATTTGAATTTTGCTTGAAATGAAAAAATTATAAAATATCGTGATGCGTGTGCAATGTGTTAAAAAATTAGTTATATTTTCATAATATCGCTTTGTAATGATAATATTAATAAATTAAATAATTAGTGTAATCATACCACTAATGTTAAGTACAACTTAAGTGTCACACATTTGCTCTCTATTTTCTGTTCGCAACTTATAATACGATTTACCAATTATTGTTCTTAAATTATGCTTGTTTACATTTACGGCTTTTGCATTTAAACGCCTTATTAATTGACGACAGAAATACTTTTCATTCGTGATACGATCTTTGACAACATTTATTAACTAGGGGGGACCGGATCTCTGCGAGGGGCTTTTAATATGTATTCTTTAAATTCATTTAGCTAAATTATAAAAATATTCTTTATCAATTCAGTGAAGTGGGTGCAAAAACCTGTATAAAAAAAATTACATAAAAAAAAATAATTACAATTGAGGTACACACACAGATTTTAAAATCGTTTTGCAGTTTTACAACTAAATGATTACATATATATATAGATATATATATTTATATATATATAGATATATATATATATATATTTATATAGTTTCAAAATCAATAAATTTCTTATGTACAATACACAAAAATGGTTCATTTCGCGCTAAATAGTCTTTTTCATCCACGCTCAAAATACTTCTTACCTCAGCTTAGATAATAATTCTTTGCATTTATTTATATACAGTACATAAACATTGGCCATTTTTTTGTGTTTTTTTTGTTTGTATTTTTTGGTAATTTTAATGATATTGCCGATTACGTTGACGTTTAAAAAAGAATGCGCCTTGTATAGTTTCATATTTAAATAGTTATCATAGGTATTCGCTTTAGTTTCCTATTGTTAAGACAAACTTAAAGCTACAATTTCGATTTCTCTTTATTCTTGTAATTTTTAATAAGCATTTCAAAGCGATTGTCGCGTACTTTTTTGTTTTTTTTTTTGTTCGTTTCTCGTTTTAATTTTCCGTTTCATAACTTGCCTACGCGTTAACGTTGACTGTGGGTCTGCATTTCTGTATTTCTGTTATCCTTTTTTATTTTATGTTTTGGGTTGATCATGTGAGCTGAGCTTTATGTGTCAATATGTCTATTAATGCGTTGTACATTCCAAAAAAATATACCCAAAATGCTCATAAAAATTGCACGCCCCGATTAAATATTGTACCAGCCATACAAATGCAAATACAAATATTCGAACGTCGATTTTTCAACACATTACATTTACAAACTACTATGAATGGGTATTCTTCCAATTTTTTTTTAGCTTATACTACTACAGTTAGTAATTATTAATTTTTTATTTTTTTATTTTGCAAGCCGTTCGCTTTGTTCGATTTATTTGTGATTTGATACGCTCTACGTGACTATGTGTGTATGAATATCGTTAGGTGTTCTTAGTTGTTCTTCATTGCTCTAATTTGTTATTGCATATATAAAAACTATTTATCTTTTTCTTTTTCGCTTTGATTTTTCTTATATACACTACTACTAAGAATGGCGCAGGCGTTCGTGTGTGTGTGTGTGAATGGGAGTGACTGTGGGCAAGTGGTGTGTGTCTCTGCTAACTGCATTATTAGCAAGTGGAAATGTGTCTCGGCTAACTGCATTATTAACTTTCTATTTGATTCTGTTGCGACTACTACAAACTACTTTCGATGCATTTTACTTTTGATTTTATTGACATTTATCGTTGGTTATTGATAGTATTTTCTTCTTTTCCTTTTTTTCTAATTATGCATGTATTGTATATATTTTCTATTTGCAACTGCCCCTGGCTACACACACTCTCTCTCTCTCTCTCACTCTCTTTCTAACTATCTCAACTACAAATCTTAATATCATTTTGATCTTTCGTCTGGGATTAGTATATTCATAAGTTTTTTAAAATTTGTTTTGGTTAACTTTTTACATTCATTCGTTACTAAAATAGCACCTTGTATTGTTGTTCTGTGTGTCGATGTTCATAGATGACAATGGTCGTTGTTCGATACTTTAAGGATTATGATAAAAGATATTCGATTCAGGAGAAACATAATACTGTGTATATATATAGAAAACAGGCGCCAATTTGTGGCGAATAATAAACATGATAACAGTTTGAATGTGTGCAGCAATCGAATCGCGATGAATATTATAGATTAGCTATTGATCGATCGGTATCTATTGTAATTCTTGCTTTTCGTTATAAATAATAGTTCACCAGAGGAGTAAATTGAAAAAGCCATTACAAGTTACAGATCAGTTAGGATATTGCTGCTGTTTGCTTCGTTTACATATACAAATCGATCGTAGTTCGACAACTGAACACAATTCATAGGTAATAATAGACAAAAGTACAGTTTACAAGTTATAGTTATAGATCAGATCACGAATACAATACAACAGTTAAATAGTATGTAAAAAGGTACAATGTGCGGTGAGTGCGGCTGGCTTCGGCGGTGACGGTGTTGCTCGTGGATGTGTCAGTGGTGGGTGGGGCGGCATTGGGTGGGTGTGCGTATTTTTATGAGTGTTGTATTGTGTTGTGTTGTAATGTGTTATGTGTGGGTGGCGGCGAGCCATAAGCACGAGCGGTATCAGTGTCTAAGAACAGTGGTCACATCTAAACTGGAACTGTGCTTTTAAAAAGCTAATTAACCTGTACAATTCATTGAAAGTCACTGATTGCCAATCCACTATTTTTCTGATTAAATTATGACTGTAGAAAAAGAAATTCCACCCAATTCATATTGCTAAAGATCGAATTGATATTGCTATAAATTCTATGTAAAAACAGCAGATTATAAAACCGAATTTTAAATTCAACAATTTCTGCACAACTCTATTTTAAGATATTTATAAAAATAAATGTAAATGAAGAATTTCTGAACTCGATTTTGAGCTATACAAATAATTGAAAGTTATTGAGTGCAATATACATTTTCTGAGATTTAATTATTGCAGTACAAACTGAAATTATATGCAATCGAATGAGCCATATTCTAAATTAGATTTCAAAAAGGCAAATGACGAATTTCTGTTCAACTTTAGTTTTTGATAGTTCCAATTGCTGAGTAACCACTGTCAATAGTATTTGATGGTCAGTTTTGGATGTGTTTTGCGTGGGTAGGGGGGCGAGGGGGCGTGGCATTCACATATTCAGCAGAAACGGCAAGTTTAAGGCAGTGTAAAGTACATATATATATATATATATGTATATATATACAAATCTATGTAAACCTATGCGACAATTTGTATAACTAACTTTAGGACTTATCACTTTCACTTGGTTGCTTTTGAAATGAATACGAAACTGATCGCGCTGATCTTAGCTAACCAGATTCTCAACATCGGACACAACCACCTCCAGGTCCGAGGGCAGCTCATTGTCCATTGTTGCAGCTGCTCCAGCTGCAGTTCCTGTTGTTGTTGTTGGTGGATTCGAGCGTGCCCTAAAATTATTGAGACTGCGTCGCGCAGCTGGGAGACGCTGTTGCTGTTGACTGTTGTTGGAGACGGCGCTCGTGGAGGCGGACTGTTGCAGTGGAAGTGGCAGCTGTGGCATATTCCCAGCCGATGTCGTTGTCGTTGTGCTGCTCGAGGATTGACGCAAAAAGCTGGGCGGCGTCGCCTGCGTTGTTGTCGCCGGCGTCGTTTGGCCATTGAGTGTGGCGCGTGGAATGTTGCTGAAACTGTTGCGCGCAGTGCGCGTTGGCGGCACAGGTGCTCCCTGGGGTGGTATGGCATTCGAGGCGCTGCTATTTCTGCGCAGATTCGCATTGGAAGTGGAGCGACGTTGTGGTGCGGCTACTGCTGGTGTGGCTGCTGCTGTTGCTGCTGCTGCTGTCGCCGTTGTTGGCGGTTCTTTGCCGTTTTTGGCTTTCAGATTGAGGCTGCTGCGTTTCTTAGACTTGGCCATGTTCTGGCTAAGATTAATCAGATTCTGTGTGCTGCCAAAATTGCGTGTTAAATTTATGGAGCCACCAGCTGGCTGTGCAGCTTTGCTGCTGCTGCTGCGACGTGGCGCAACCGCAAAGGGATTGTGTGTGGACAGCGAATTGGAGCGACGATACGAGCTGCGTTGTGTGGCAGTTGCAGCTGTTGCAGTTGTAACTGCTGACTCCAAGCTCGCGCGATTTGAGCTGCTGCCTGGCTGCTTCGAGTTCACATCACTGGGCAGTTCCACATTCTCGTAGCAGTGCTCCGTGGAGTTGCGAGCCGGCGCCGGCGGCTTCAGAGTCTCGTAGTTCGGCTCGTTGAGCGTGAGGATTTGATTATCGTCCTCGGCCTCGTTGCAGAGCAACAGAGCCGTACGCTTGGCGCGCTCTGCATATGCTCCTTTTGACGTGGAAGCCTGTCCAGCGCCACCTCCAGCTCCTCCTCCTCCACCACCTCCGCTGAAGCGTGTTATGCTTTTCTGGGCACGTTTGGGACGCGCGCCAGCGCTAACGCCCACCACGTGCGTCTTCACCTTGGGCTTTTTGGAGAGCCGCAGCGAGAACTTGAACGGCGGCTTGTAGACCACTTGCAGTTTGACCTTCTCATTGGACAGATTGCCCATGGATTTGGTCTTTTGCGGCGTCTTCTGCACTAGTCGCTCTGGCGTCGATTGCGATTTGCTCATCACCTTGCGCACCCGAGAGCTATGCTCCATGTGCGACAAGGGCTGTGCGACAATCGGCGATTCCAACAACCACTTTTGCACCTTGCCAAAGGTGTTGCTGTGATTGTTGGTCGTCGACAGATTGGAGGCATCATCGACGCCAGTCGCATTATTGTTGCGCTGTGAATAGTCGATGATCTCTTTCATGTGCTTGCCCAGCTTCTTGGACTTTTTGGTCTGATCCTCGTCGGCGGCTGTGACTTTCAGTTTCTTTTTGACCAGCGCCTGTGTTCGAGATGTCTTCTTTGGCTCCACATTGCCGCTGGCCTTGGTCGCTCCACTCGAGCGTACTCCGGCTGTGGCCGCTGCTGTTCCAGTTGTTGCCAGGCCAGTTGTTGACTTCTTGCTGCGCTCGCCGCGCACCTTCTTCTTGAATGGGACTTTGGTGCGCACTGCAGTGTGCACAATGACACCATTGTTGTTCTCCGGCAGACGCACTGTTTCCGTCGTCGAACTGTGGATGATGGTCACCGATTTAAGCTTCAGATTCGAGCGTTTCGCCAGCAGCTTTATGCTCATTATCTGTGGAAGAATGCATATACCATTAGTATAAAAAGGAAAATAAAGTTTGCTTTGCGATTTGAGTATGTTTTGCATGAGTTCAAGCCTAAATGCGCTCTAAATTAGCTTAGTTATCAACGGCAGATGGGCGTTTATTTCATTTCTGTTTACTGGATTCGTTTCGGGGTTCATTGACATTGGTCTCACCCTCGCCCTGGGCCTGTTCTTTGGCCTCAAGCTGATCCCTCAGCATACATGTAACCACACGCATTAACTTTGCCGAACAAAAACTCATTAAAATCAGGTCAAGTTCAAGAAACACATTAAAACACAATTTTCACCATCTAACAACATTTGTACAAGATCTTCAATCTTAACTCTTTTAAATTGTATCTTTTAGTTGGTGTAAATTGGACTAAATTTAAATTTAATACGAAGATTGCTTCACTTACCAGCAGCAGGAAAACGCCAATGGCTGCCAGAGCCACAGTGTACCAATGATGTTGCATCCACTTCTTGAAGGTGGCAATGCTCTCCTCAGATAGCAGCAGCTTGCGCAACGTGGCCAGTGGACCCGATGGATCCACCTCGCGACACTTTTGAAAGACATCGCAATAGCTGCAAAGCGTAGACAAATTAGTAATTGAAATGTTTGCTTAAATTTAATATAAATACCCATTGTAGTCATTGCAGGGTGTGCCCGGCTTGGAGTACATGTCGGGCACATCGAAGGGCGCCTCGTTCCACTCGAAGGAGCTGCGGCACGGACTCTCCTCGCCAGGCAGCTTGCAGCACAGCTCGCACGACTTGATGCGATCATCCTGCGGACCGGGTATGCATTGGCACGACTCCAGGCCGTAGGCCAGACAAATGCTGCCCGTGCAATCGCCCATGTAGCACACAAACTCCTTGTTGCAAATGGTCTTGTTCGGTTTGTTGACCGACGGAGGACATTGGGGCACACGTCCATCGCAGAACGAGGGATCGCGACAGCCGTTGTCATCGCGACACTTGTCGCCAAACTTCACCTTGCAATCGGTCGTGCAACACGGTCCCTGCGACGGACTACAACGTGCATGCGGTGTCAGGGTGCAGGGTGTTTCATCCAGATGCGGTTGCCTGGACATGGGAAAACAACACGAATCCTTGCAATCCTCCTCCCAGCCACAGTCGCATTGCTCGCCGGGCTCCACAACGCCATTGCCACAAATGGATGACTGTGGCTCCGTGAAGCAGCCCTTCATCGAACGCGCCTTGGCATTCAGCACGGGCTCAATGGATTTTAGCGAACAGGCGCTAAATTTATTGTTGTTCTTCTTATCGCCCGAAGTGGCGCGTGCGAACATGATAAAGTTGCCATCTTCGCCACCAGGCGTACACTGTTCCGGATCATGCTGTTGCGAGTAGTTAAATGTTGTAGATTTACAGATATAGGAATGAAAGAGCAGGTTTTACTCACCGGTGAGCCAAAGTTGTGGCCAATCTCGTGGGCAAGTGTCACATGCGAAACCGCTGGCGGTACATGTTTGCCATAATTTAGGAGCGTAACAATGCCCGTATTTAGGGACTTTAATGATCCACGATAATGTCCGTTCTTTTCGCAAACACCACCCGCATTCTTGAGATCACCAGTCCAGGCCAGGCCGAGAGTGCCCATCTCAAAGTCACGATAGGTGAACATATAGGCCAAGCAGAAGGCATCGTAATCCTCCTCTACATAATTAATAAATACAATTAATATGCATATTTATTATACATTATTTCAGCTCGCTCACCTGAGAATAATTCCAAAAACTTCTCCACGCCATAGTTGCCAGGAAATCTATAGCTGGGATCCTTCATGGCATTCATGTTGTGCACTTTGATGCGCTTGATCATAAATGTGATATTGTCGGGTTTGCCATCGTTGTTGAAATCCGTATTACGATAAATGGAATTGGCACGTTGAACATGGCGAGTGATGGCTTCAATGGAGGCCTCATCGCTGCCCATTTTCTGGAAGAACGTGTGATCCGCCTGTAAATACAACATGCACGTAGTCTTGCGATCGTACAACAGACGGGGAGAATTGTGTATATCATCGCCTCGACCACTCAGCAGATTTGTCATCAGCATGCTATTGAAACTGGGATTGTGTGGATTGGGTGCAAATACAATCTCCGGATTGTAGTTGTTAACGATAATATTGGGTTTCTTTGTCGCACCATTCTTGGTGATGATCTCCACATGTGTCTTATGACTAGGCCGATCATTGTTGCCCATTCCCATCGAGAGCGTTGTCCAATTGGCATTGAAAAAGTTATTTGGCAGGCTATTGCTATTGTTGGCATTGGGCTCCTCGTACGGTGTACCAAACTCCGGCTCAATGGGTCGATTATACGTGCTCACAATAATGTTTTTATGTTTCGTGTACAATTTACGCACATTGTTGTTGTTGTTGTTGTTATTGTTGTTGTTGGTGTTGTAGCTGCGACTGCCGTCGCCGACATTGGAGGGATTATAGTTATTTACAAGTATATTGCGATTGGGCGTCGGTTTAGTCAGAGTGGCCAGAAAGCTTTCAGTGCTGCGCATTGTTGTTGTCGATTTACGAGACTCCCCCTCGCTGCGATCCTCCTCAGAGGCGAGCACCCGAAAGTCATCATTGTAGGGCACCTCCAGATCTAAAGGCAGCGGCGGATTGCGATTGTATGTGGGAACTGTGACGTGCTGCATGGAGAATAATTACAATGAGTACATTTAACAAGGTAGAAATTTAAATGTGTATCCTGTGCCTCACCTCCTCCTCGGGCAGCCAACGCTTGCGCCGAAGTCGCTCGCTGGCGCAGTGCGTCTTGATGGGCGCCTCGGATGACAAACCGCTGCCAAATGAATTCGGCTGTTGTTGCTGCAGTTGCTGCATATTCACATCACTTAGCTTGTAGACAATGCTGTGCACTCCGCTCTCCGCCAATTGCTGTGAGTAACGCTGCGCTGGCTCAATATAATAGTGCTCTGCTTGCGTCTCAATAGTGCCATCGAGCAGATTATCACTGGTGAGTATTGCCTGGACATGCGCCGCCTCATCATCCTCCAGACTGCCTGTGTAAATGCGTGAGACATCGTAATCGATGGGTCCTAATGTGTTCTCGATTTCGACATCAGACGCAAACACCGAATTCGGTTGCTGACGCAGCACCAAAAGAAAGTCTCTGCAAAAACAAAGGAGGGAAAAATATGAATTCAATTGTATGCAATTGAAGTCACCCACGCACCTGTCATGTGCAGAGAAATTCAGACGAATTGTGTGCGCCAGTCCCATGCCACTTGAGGGCTCCTCCACATGTCGTTTTCGTCGCGCCCGTGCCTGCTCCACGTGACGCAGTTGCGCCGCCTGCAACACGGCGCGATCGAAATTCGCCGCCTCCCAGTGTTTTATGTACGGTGTCAGTTTGTGTGTGTAGCCTGTGTGCGTGTGTGTGGGTAGAGAAGGTAGATTAAAATCGTAGGTTAAGGCGAAATGTATCTTACCTGGTAGCTTGAGCGGCGTTGGAACTGCTAGCAGCTCGCTGATTGCCACAAGCAACGCCAGGAGCGCCAGCAGCCAGCCCATGCTTCTTGCAACCTTCTATATGTGTGTGCCTGTCTTTTCTATAGCTGTGTGTATGTGTATAATGTCTGTGTGTGTGTTTGTGGAAACCTAACTAGTTCTAGGCTGCGTGTGGTTGGCTTAGATTGACCTTTGTTAGCCGTCGTCTCTTACATTATTGCAGCGTTTCTCGTTGTTGTTGTTGGTGTTTTGCCAATAATCCGTAGTGCCAAGTGGGAAAGTCCGTTACAGCCGACGCGATGCAAATTGTGGCAAGTGACATTTCACGCGTAGCTGCTGTGGAGGAATGGGGAATGAATGAGTGAGGCATATATAAGAAATGAGTATAATCGATGGACTGATTGCAGTAACTGTGTAGCCTCTGTCATCAGCACAAAGAGATTGCACTTTATAAATACCAATCACACAAATCACACAGCATCAACATCTGCACATCAGTTAAAAAGCCAGCAAACAACAAAAGCTCAACAATTATACACAAGTAATAAATGTATCTTTGAAGTCCAAATACCGAAGTTTAAATACCCTTACATGCTTTTCCCTAAGTCGATTAGGAAAACTTTTTAATATTTGTCTATCTAATTTCAAGATATAAAAGAAAAACATTGTTCTTATATAAGATTGAAACCCTTCAGCGATAATTCCAATGTGAGATATATTCATAAAATAGACGAGACTATGACAACTTTAAAAATCTATAAAAATAATCGAAATTGATTTATTTATTTTAGAAAAAGATATCTTCATGAAAAAACTCAGTTTTCGATATATTATATATTAATAGTCTATAAGTACTATAAGCAAAATTAAGTAAATGTTTGAGATTCCTCAAGATATTGTTAAAAAGAATATAGTTTTTTATAAAAGAATTAAACTTTTGAGCTATGAGTTCCTATGAGAGATAAATTCATAAGAAAGACCGAATTAAGTCAACTTAAGAAGCTTATAAAATTAATTAAATGACCAGATCTAAACAGACTTATTAATCAGTAATATATACTTTACAGAATACGAAAAATGTCTCAATTAAAGCGTTACTCCATTCATGAGAAACTGATAATACCATGCACAAGTGTATTGAACAAAAAGTTGCTTTCACCTTTGGCAAGTCGAGTTCGTTAGCGGGCGAAATTCGCAACAGATCAAAACAATAAAGTATGTATATACATCTTTTGTTCAAAATTTACGTATTTTTGCATAAATGGCAAGAGCAACAAACGGCTGGCAAGAAGCAGCACAGCTTCAGCATCTCATTAGCACTTTGTTCACATACACAAGCACACACAAGCAGACACACAAGCACACGGATACACTCACACGCACGTAGCAGGGGCATAAACATCACACACACACTCGGGCACATGTGTTACACTTGTATTGGTGTATGCCCGTGAAAACTACTGTTAGTCGCCAAGCTTTTTTTTTCGCATTTATATTTGGTCATTTAATGAATTGCATTCTTAAGCAGAATTGACAACGGTTTAATTGGATAATAATCCTGTGCTGTGAGCATTTCTTATTGTTGTTTGTGTGTGCGACTGTGAGAGTATTCTTAATATGAAGTAAAGCTCTACTCGCTGCTCGCTGTTGTTGTTTTGTGGTTTAACCAAAATAAGATAATACGTAAAATTCAATTAGGCAATTTACACGGGGGTTATTTTTATTTTTATTTTTTGCACACATCAATTGTTGCACTTTTCTCGTTTTGGTAATTGGATTTGGCTTAAAGTTAAAGAAAAAATATTAAAGCAACTACGCGAGCACACACACTCAAATACAGGAAAACATACACAGCCAAACACACACACACGCACAAAGCCAATCGACCTCCGCTCGCTGTTGTATTGCCATTAACGCTGTGGCGTAAATGGTAAGCCAGCCAAGATTTTTTTTCTGGCCTAAACCTGTTCCCTGGCTTATTCACAGGCCCCAAAATACGACGCTGTTTTCTTACGATTCGCGATTATTATTTACTTATATTCTCGAATTTGCATAACTCACTTTTTATTCAATTAAGGACTTGCATTTTAGTGCAAATAATTTAAAAACAATTATTTTATTTCTCCCTACATAAAAAAACGGCTGCAGGTAACAAGTATCGATACTTTATGAGCGCTACCTACCAACAAACTCGATGACATCCGTTGTGTATGTGCTTATCAACAATTTGTGGGGATTTTGTTATCGTTATCGATATATGAAACTGCTGTTTTTGTTTATTTTATCGAATTGAAGAAATTAATTTTTGTACTAATCAACAATCAACAGTATCCTTTATTAGCGTCTGCTGCTTATGGATACCATCACGCAGCTGTTTAGCTTTCTTTTCAAGATTCTCCTTACACGCCAACAACTTTTCCCTTTGTGCGTCCAATGTGTCCTCCATGGACTCCAGTTTCTTGACTTTTTGATCATATTCATCAAAAACTTGCCACCACGTCTCCAAAGTCAAATTTTCTGGCTCTGTTAGCAATACGTTTTCCAGAGCTGCTATTTTACTTGCGCTTTTCCTTGTCGGCTGGGATGTTTCAAATGTTTCAATATCGGCAAGCATTTCTTCAACTGTGGGAGCTGTTGGTGGAGGCTCCACCTTTGGCTTAGACTTTTTGAACATTTTGTTAAATGAAGTTTAATATGATTTCCAATGCTGCAAGGAAAATGTTAATGACAACATTAAATTCATATAGCTACAGAAGTACTAACAAAATTCTACCTTCCTTGATTAGTATTGCTTTTAACGGCACTGCAGCTAACCGATTTCCTTACCTTTATTTGTTGATAGTAAATTCAATAAATATCTAAGTTCCAAATGATTGCGTTGTTTACTTGTTGATATATTTCCAGTGTTGCATAGTCTTTGTACTGCAGTGTTGCATTTCCATTCGAATTCGACAACACTACCTTCCCGCTTTTTAGTGCAAGACACTCTCTTAGCGTAAATACAAGTAAAGTTAATTGTATTAAACTGCGATAATGACAAATCGAGATGAGCTAAGTGCTGCTGCAAAGCACAAATTTATAGAGTCAGCAGCACGCGCAAAAAATCCACTAGACAGTCTGCCCTACGACAGCTACAAATCGCAGTCTGGCGAAGAGTTCAAACTCAGCTGCCGCGCCAAGAGCGACATGGATGCAAAGACGCTGAAATGGACATTTAAGCTGGCGGAACAGAATGTTGGTCCCTACTACAAGAAGCTGAAAATGGGCTGGAAGCCCAAAATCAAACGGGCCGAGCTTAACAAGAACTGGGCACGTTTCTTGGTGGCACAGAATGCAAAGAAGGAGCCCGTGGCTTACACAATGTTCCGCTTCGATATGGATGATGGAGATTGTGTGCTCTACTGGTAAATATATGAGCTCTGCCTTAGAATAAAGTTTTTTAAACCACTGCTCGTTTTCGTAGCTATGAAATACAAATTGCACCCGAGTATCAGCGAAAGGGACTTGGCAAGTTCATGATGGAAATTTTGGAGGCTTGTGCGCGTCTTTGGCAGCTGGAGAAAGTAATGTTGACTGTGTTAAATAATAATGAGAATTCGTTGACATTCTTTAAAGCGCTGGGGTATGTCAAGGATGAGACATCACCGGACGTTCTGAAAGAAGAGGAGTATCAAATCCTAAGTAAGTCCATGTTGGGCTGATTATTTATTTCATTATTAACAAAAGGATTCAAATATACTTTTAAAGATTTGGTATAAGAATTATTTCAAGAGCTTGAACTGTGCCTCCAGATAAGTAGCCATGCGTATGTCGTGGCTGCTCAGGCCGCCCACATCGTGGGTGCTCAGGGTGACCTGCACCTTGTTGTACACATTGAACCACTCTGGATGATGATTCATTTTCTCGGCGAGCAGTGCAACGCCAGTCATGAAGCTAAATGCCTGATTGAAATCCTTCAGCAGAAATTCCTTATATATGGCATCGCGTCCCTCGACCATTGTCCAGCCCGCATCCAGCAGTGGTTGCAGCTTTTCGCAGCGTTCCTGTTCATTCAGTTTGGCCTACAAATCAGACATTTGCCCGTGAGCAACAAGTTTTTTTTTATTAAAATTATTTTCGTTGCCCTTGGGGTCGTTGGCTGACCCGCCTGCCCCCCAGCGATAAGTGCGCTTAAGCCGAGATATCACAATTTTCTGCAGAGTTATTATGTATTGTTCATTTGTTTATTTTACTTACCACCATTTTTGGTTTTTTCACTGCTTTATTTGCTGTTGAAATGGATTGTTGCGTGGTGTAAAATCCCGAATGGCCAACACCAGTTGCTGCCGCTGCTCTCGTTGCGGTCGTGTAGAAAACTGAGCTGGCATATCTGTTGCTGTTGCTGCTGCTGCTGCGCGGAATCAAAGCTTCTCAATCTTGTGGTTAATCGCAACTTGAATACTCACCAATACAACATTCGTTCGTTGCGTTTACTCCATTTTGTTGTTGTTGTGGTTGCTGTTGGCTTTAAACCGGTGGCAGCCGCTTGCCAGTAGCAGCAGTCTCTGGCTTGTTTATTAAGCAGACTTGCAACTTTTTGAAAGCTACGTAAATTTTGTGCACATTTATTTGTTAATAACATTCTAAATAACTGGTTTGCTAATTGGTTTCTGTAAATACAATATTTTAGAGAACAGGCTCGGTACGCTGTTCAACAAATGAGATACAAAATTTATGGTTTGTCAAAATTTTATAACGTAGTTGATTTCATGGCACAAATAATTTATGTAGTAAATGTAATGTATTTTCCTGTAAATATCTGAATGTTTTGAAATAAAAGTCACAGCACCGTACCTAGACTAGTGCAAGTATACCTATGCTACTTAACAGAGCGCTGTTAACCACTGCTTCTTCTTCCAAAACGAGAAGTTACTTGCGATACAATACGTTAGAATTTGAATTTAAATTTGAAATGATTTATAATATGAATTTATTTTAATACTTTACAGGAGATATATAAATGAAAGTGTACATTAATATTGAAATTTATAGCTTAATGCTTATTTGTGCACCATATTGTCAGCTTCGCCATTGCCATAGTAATCATAGTCCGGACTGGCAGTTGAAGTGCCCACCTTGGGATGTTCGGTTGAGGTTGCAATCTCTGCGTTGCGACCCGTTGCTGTCTCCGGAATAGCTGTGGTTGTGGCTTTACCCCAACGAAGACTATAACGACTGCGCACAAATGGTGGCTTGGTGGCCACAATGGCATTACCGTAGGCTGTTCGAATGTTTATTGCTAATTACTCATAAAATGCAACTTTTAAGACTTACCCAAACTGAAAAGGCAACAGCAAAAAATTAAGATTAGAGTAAGCTTCATTTTTGCAAACGTTCTCAATGCAAACTGTGCAATTTGCCTGCCGGGTTCGCTGCATTTATAGGCGCACACAGACTGGATAGATAATCAAATAATCCCAAGGGGATAGCACAGTGAAAGCTCAGTCCGAGTGCAGTCATCGCATTGCCCAAGGGTCCACTTCGAACGAGTTCATTCACCGCATTTGCGGTTTTTATTAATTTATTTGTTATCTTTGATGAACACTTACTAAACTTATGGAATTACATTAAAAACGATACATCAAATCGAAATTGCTTAAATAATATGGTAATAAATACGCGTAGATTTCACAAAACAGAAAACGCCTCAATTATTTTGCGGCCGGGGGCGCTTTGGACCGGACGGTATTGGTGGCGGCGGTACGTCGGGCACATCGCTATTCTTATTCTCCGATCCGTTTTTGATATCCTCGAAACTGGGCGTGGCATCCAAGCTGTCCAGTGGCAAAGGTCGTAGCTCCGGTTCAGCTGGCTGCATTAAAGGCGCCTCAGCTGGCGGTGGAGGACTGCGTGTCGGATAACCCTGGCTGGGATAGTAATCGTAGGGTGGCAAATAGTTCTCGCGTTGACGCAGATAGCTCGTCTGGTCATAGATCAGCGGATACTGGTGATAGGGATAAGGTGGCAGCTGCATGGGTGGCCCATTAAATTGGGATGAGAGTTTGATGAGAGCTGGAGGCAACCCTTGCTCATTGAGTGCAATGGGCAACTGCTCCTTGGACATAATCTCCTTTGGCTCCGATTCAACTGGAGTTTGAGGCGCCAACTGTGGTTGGACCTGTGGTGGCGGTTGTCCTTCCGTCGGCACAATGCTGGGCTGACTGGGATCATAGGATGCATAGGCGGGTGAAAATTGCGGTGCTGTGGGCAGTGGATAGGGCAACTGCAATCGGCAATCATTAAATTAGATTAATTTCATTTATTCCCAGTGAAAATGATTCCGTTAAAACTCACCCGCTCATTTGGCGGCAAGCCCGGCACTAAAGGCTGGCCAAATCTGACCAGTGGTGGACTGTAGAAGCCAAAGGGATTATAGGGCCCAAAGGGCGCATAGCCCGGCTCATGTATGGTGGGCTGTATAACGGGATAGGCGCGACTCGAGGTCAGATTGTCATCGGTGGTGATCAGTGCGTTGTAGACCTTGGGCTTCTTTCTCAGACGATGCCCGCCATGGCAGCAACTGAAGCACACAGACAGCGCTAGTAGCAACAATAGACTGGACTGTAAATATAGTGAAAGAGGGGGAGACAGAATGGGAGAGAGAGAAAGAGAGAGAGAGAGAGAGATATTAGTTTTATATATATCATATGGTTGTAAAAAAAAAACAAATAATTTGTTTGCTCTCAAGATATAACATTTTGGCAATGATTTATCCTCATTGTGCAAAACAAAAACACCAAAAATTTATAATAATAATAATAATAATTATTATAATTAAGCCAATTATTTTCGCTATGCACATCTGCAAATAAGTAGCTGGAAGGGTATTTAATCTGTGTCACCTTTTGGATAAATCTTCGCTCCTGTTTTGTTTCACTTTCATCTTAAAGAGCGAGTCCATGATTTGTCACTAAGACCATTTAACGCTGTTTAATTGATCGGCAAGTCGATCATCAATCAATGAATTGTTCACACTGGACGCAATTGTGTGTATTTTTGGTTTTATTTTCGATTATTTTTTTTTATAGCTATACGTAGCTTTTGACGGAAGTCGGGAACTACCACGGACAAGGAAGCCGGCGCTGAACCAGCCAGAAGATAGAAGACTACAAGTTCAGTTCGACGTCAGCAACGCCAGCACAGCTCATGACTTTCAAATGCTAGAGTAGATACCGATTCGCTACGAGACTCTAAGCTAGTATTGCATTCAAAACGTGCTCCAAACAGTTGAACCCAAACCACAACAACAACAACAACCACAACAACAACAAGAACAACAGCAACAACAGCAGCAACAACAACAACAATTAACAGACATATGTGTTACCCATTGTTGTGAATTAACTACAGTTCATTAGTTTTGAATTGAAACGTAGATTGTTCCTTTAATTGGATTACTATGGAGCCGATCAAACCGGACGAACGGACGGACAGTCGGACGGCCAGTCAGAGCGAGATCGGCATTTGGTGGGCCCAAGCTGATCATTGGAATTTTGAGCCTTTCCTTAGGCAGCTTTGTCATAGGTCCGGTTAAACAAGTTGCCCACCACTTGGCATGGCATGGAAATGCGCCAGTCCATGAAGCACACACACTGCAATCAGTACACACTCCAGCGACGTTGCCCACTGTGATCTGTGACCGAGTTTTTGCTTGCGATCTTGATCTTTGCAATTGCTTTTGTTATCCGCTCCTCCGGCTCCGGCTCTGCGCTCAGATTACCTAGAGACATATTTATGCTTGGGATTTAGCTAGTAATTGGCTTGCTTTCCATGCGGATTTCACTTTGACTTTCCATGGACACAACACAAGCGAACAAAACAAAAAAAAAAAACAAACAAAACATTCTCCACCCACGCATCACCTCTTGATTTTTCGCCGTGCATTGGGCTACACTTAGCAAAAACAAATAGATAATAATAATAAATGTAATAAGAAGGCTTTCTAAAATATAAAAAAATATGTTTATTGTGGACATTTTAGAATATATATATATCAATGACATTTTTCAATAAACTTTTCTACATTTTCAATAGTACTTGCTATCTATATTTTGTACTTGTTTTTCAGAGTGTAGACTGTATGGATTTGTGTGTGCTTTCAAAACATAGCAAACGTCAAGCAATTGAAAGATCAGAGACCAATTTTCAACGCTTTTCCTTTTTGGCTTTTGTGTGCTCCTCGAGCTGCTGTGAAATGAATCGAATTGTTTGAAATTGAATCAACAAACGACAAACAGCACAAAGCAACAATTGCACAGCACAGCTCGTGCCGATCATGAGACGATCATCATTATCATCATCATCATTGTGATCATCATAAGGCAAAGTAAGTGCACTTCAATGCTCGAAAATTGGGGCAAGTTAAGTGCCAAAAACTACGAGTTTTGTAGCTTGTTTAAAACAACAATAACAACAACAACAATACATAAAAAACGTTAGCTGAAACTGATGCACAACTGATGCTGTTGCGGGTCGCCTTTGAAGATCACGCTCTTGGCCCTGGTAGTGTGTTTAGGCTCAAAAGCTAAGTTCAAATAGCTGATTATCAGCTTTTTACAATGTGGGTGTGTGCCACAAGCGATCATTGTGGCAAACAATTGCTATGGGGTATTATGAAGTTTATAATTTGATGATGATTTTTTATGACATATCACAAAGTTTGGTTTTATATACTTTTTCATCAGTTGTTTTCCTAAAAGTTAAGATACGTTTTGTATGTGCGTAAGAAATATAGAAGTACGTAGAATTATTTTTTTAAAACGTAAAATAAATTGAATAAACTTTCAGAATTCTTCGTGTCAGCAGCTCGCATAGAAATTTTAATTTTTTTTTTTTTTATTAATTCCTTGAAACTTTTCTAATTTAAGCGAACTTTTTGTTTTTAATTATAATTATTGATACTTTTTTCACATTATTGATTGTTTTGATTGCCGTTTAAGGTTGGTCTACAGAAATTTCCCCTAAGTGTGATTAATAGAACATCTTGAGAAAAGGGTAGCGCTTAGTATCTTTACTAAAAGGATGTCAAGATTTTTTCTCAAGAAGTTCTATTAGTGACACATACGCAAAATTGTATCTCAGATCTTTATAGAGTAATCGACACTTTGTCAGTTCTTTAAGTTCTAATGAATTCCTTGTTTTTCGTATGAATGATTTTCTAACTGTGGTTGGTCCACCTAAGCCATTTGCTCTCATTCGCTTAATAAATTTTTTCTTAACTGCTTGCATTGCCAGTTGCTTTGCATGTTAGACGCTGAGTCAGCAAACAGTTAGCAGCCAGCAAGTCACTCTCAGAGTCAGGGCTAACAGATCAGAGACCATTTCAGTGGCAATTAAAAGCTAAAAAAAAAATGGTCACAAAATGTAACCTTAAACCTGGCAAAGCCAATGCGAGCTGCCGCACACAAAAAGTGAAAGTGTCTGGGGAGCGTGGGATCTATAACGAATAGGAATACATACGATCCATGTATATATAATGACCAAGTGTCAATCAAGTCATCATTTACCTTTAAGCTGTGCATGTTGTCCGTCTGCCTTTTTAAGTATGCAAGTTGTGTTCTTTGAGTGGATTATTCGCCTTGCAGGAAGCACAAGAAATGCCCAAAAACAATTAACACATAAATTGTCAACTGCACTCGGGGTTTTTTCTGTTTTTTTTTCGCTTTGCTTGTTAAATTATTTGTTGCTGTTTTTTTTCTTTATAGTTTTGAAATGCACTCACGACACGTAATGACTTTGAAAAACAAGTTGCTATAAATTATATTGCAATATATTCCACATGCAAAATAAACAGAAATGCAACTAAAGCCACTTTAAGCCTGGCTCAAAGCTCTTTAGTTTTGTATATTTTTTTATTAATTTTTTTTTTTTGTTTTTTTTTTGCGAATCTGACACGAGTTGGCGCGGAGGCTGCTAACGTTCAACTGACTGCGGGCTGCGCACGCGCGTTTCTTATTGGATTTGTGAGCCAGCCAAGCGGCGGTCTCCTACCTTTTATACCTTCAACGGCGACTGCGACGCCAGCGTCAACTACACGCGCTGCTGCTGCGGCTGCCTTAGATGTTTGCTGCTGCTGCTGCTCCGGCTGCGGCTGCGGCTGCTGCTGCTGCTGCCACCGTTGTCATTGGAGCTTTGTGGCGCTCTGCAGGAACTTCTTGCATTTGGCCTACTTTTTGCAGAGCATTCAACTTGGGTTACAAGAGCTCGATCATTTGGCTGCAAACTGCAGCAGGAAGCATCCTTAGACAGAGTTTTCTTTCAAAATTTAACGTTTTAATTGAGAAAATAAATGTGATGCATTTAAAGTAATTACTAACTACATTGAGCATAGTTGAGGCATTAATGTGTGCATTATTCACAACATTATAACTTAAATATTATATCCTTAATAATTCAACAAAAATTAATTGCTATACCTTAAGACTTTTTATATAAATTTAGTTTGTTTTCTTGCATTATATATTCATATTCATTCAAATATTCATATTTTTTGTTTGGTGACCGATTTTATTATAGTTTTTAATAGGTATTTGACTGGATTCAGGTCAAGTGTTTTTAAGTATGTTTATTTTCGGATGCAAATTAATTAGCTTTTTAATTTAGATACACTTTGTTTTATTCGGATTTTCAAGCAATTAAAAAGTTACTTTTTTATTTTGTATTATTTTATTCTTCCGATTTTCTTAGTGCTTTCATCGCATTAATTATATTATTATATTATTAAATATATATTATATTATTCTGGTTTTATACATGTTAATTTTTTTCTTTCCAAGTCACAAACATTAATTATACATTAAAAATCAATGCATCGAATTTACTTGTTCCCAATTATTATTCCTCTTCCTTGAACAGATTGTTTTATAATGTTTGACGTACAAATAAATTATAAATTCATCGCAAGGCAGTCTTTTTTTTAATGTAAAAATCGAATTACATTATTCCCAAGTACAGTTGGTAATGATCATTAACTAGGGTATCAAATATTCAGTGTGCCTTGGCCTGGCAGCTCAATCAGAAATACCTTTTGTTGCATTTTCATGAGTTCTGTTTAATTGGTTTGGCATCGCTTCATCAATTGGATGCAGTTAACTGTGTTAACTGAGCGAAAGTCTAAGTAGAATAATGAGTGAGAGAGACTTGCTTGACCATATCTGCATTGTGTATACTGTGTATAGATCGAGTAGATCGGACAAGTCACGCCTTCCAACTATTCTTAGCCATAACAAATGAGCTTAACAACAATAGTTTCACTTTCATCAACACAATGGCCAAAGAACTGCTATTCATATTGTTGCTGTTGTTGATGTTGTATTTGGTGTTGATGTTGTTGATGTTGCTGTTGTTGTTGTTGTTGTTGTTTACTACTAGTTACCGCACGCCCCACACCTTGTACCAAAACAGCTATTAAATCGGAAACCTCCACTTTACCCCGACTGCTGTAGCTAGCACAATCATTATACCCTGTGTTTAGAGGTACGGGGAGGGTATATTGCAATTGAACAGTTGCGCTTACAAATTAAACAAAAGTGTGTCTGGATTTGGTTCCAGTAACTAATTAGTTGTATTTCTGAAAATGTATTTCTTAAAATAGCAGAGATTATTCTTGCTGTCTAATTTCCTGAAATTTCTTATGTATTGTCAAATGTTTTCAAATAAACTTAATAATTTCTCCTTTACTAATTTATACTCTTAAATGATTATAAAACGTTGTTTCATTAACATTAACGCTTAACATCTTTTACTTACAGGGTATTTTGAAGTCGTACACTGTGCATCGTTGTTGTTGTAGTCACGTTCACCAACCGAGGCAAAGGTGATAAGTGTCGGTCTCCGTCAGCTGCGTGGATATCCATGCCACCCACACTCGAGACTCAGCGCAAGACTCGAATCGGAGATGCAGACAAATCTCTTGGGGTCAATCAACAATTTGTAGATTGCTTATTGTTGTATATTTGTTGTTGTTGTTGTTGCCGCTGTTGTTGCTGTTGCTGCCTCCTGTTGCGTTTTCTTTATTGCATGAACTTTCGCTTTCCCTTTTCTACGTTTGCTGTCCGTTTGATTGGCATAATGAGTCTTTGAACTTTTCGTGGCAGCCTGATCTGCCAGCTAGTAGTTAATTAGTTGTTTTTCTTCTTGTTGTTGTTGTTGTTGTTGTTGTTGTAGTAGTGGGTGTTATTTTTGTGTGTCAGGTTTATTTCGATCATGAATTGTGAATTATGTCTGTGAAGCTTTCTACAGATAGAAAATATGAAGAAGTTATTTATTTGCGTGAACTTTAACAGTTTGTTATAAATTACCAAAAATGGAGAAAACTTATTACTCAGCAGGTTGATTTGAATGTCGATTTGTAGTAGGTCAAATAAAATAATAAAATACCATCATTAAAATGTTGATCAATTCAATATTTAGTTTCTTAATTTCACGTTTAAATATTGATTTTTGAAAGCTCTACAATACTAATCTATAGAAATCAATAGTAAAAATCATAATGCATGTTTTTGTATGAAAGAATAAATACAAAATATGAAAAATTGCGATTAAGTGGTCCAATATAAAAGCAATTTGAATTTATAAATACAACCGCGCATTTAATTCAGCTCAAAAAGTTCAACATTTAAAATACTAGAGTGATATTTGCTCACTGTACAAAGCTAAGAGCTATGTAGCATTATCATTGGTTTAATTTGTCGCTAGATGGCCCATGTTAAGATTAACAACAGATGGCGCAGCAGATTGGCATTTCAATTATCTTATTGGCAAAATACTTGCTAGAATAATAAAATTAAAGACATAGATTTTTATTATTGCTAATTAAAGAAAGTTAGTGATGTGCTATTGTGTTCGCTAGAGCAGATTAAGAGCTGTCTAACAGCTAATGTAGATGCAGGGCTTATCAAGAGTTCGCGAAGTACGTTGAGCTTTGAATTAATTTGTGGACCCTTAGCCTATTGATAGCATAATCAACGAAATGGCAGCGGATGACATCTGGGCGACCTTCTAAAGTGCCTATAAATACAAAATGCACATCCAGCTCAAAATGCAGTTGCAACCGAGACAATGAAACTAATTATTCTATTACTGTCTTTGACTCTGGCTTTTGCCAATGATGACCACCATGGCCACCACCATGACCACCACCATGGCCACCAGTCAGACTATGTGGTAAAGACGCACGAGGATCTGGTCAAGTTCCGTAATTACTGTGCCGAGCAGGTGCACGCCAGCGCTGACGACGTCGCCAAATACGTGAAATATGAGTTTGCGGATGAGGAGAAGAGTCGCTGCTATTTGAAGTGTGTCTTTGAGCAGTTTGGCTTCTTCGATGCCACCCATGGCTTCAATGTCCACAATGTCCATGAGCAGCTCGCAGGCGGTGCTCACGTCGATCATGAGGACGAGACTCACCAAAAGGTCGCCGCCTGTGCCGATAACAATTCCCAGGGAAGCGATCCCTGCACCTGGGCCTATCGCTGCGGCATGTGCTTCATGCGCTCCAATCTCCAGCTGGTCAAACAGAGCATCAAAGCCTAATCCCAAGCCGCCTTATCTCGAACAATTGTCAATGTTAATTCCACTCAAGTTCAACATTCGCTCAAATAAAATCATTTCGATTTTAATTGCTTTGTGTTACATTTTCTGCTTAGCAAAATTGTACTAGATTTATTGAGTGCACAACGTTTATATAGTAAATGATTGTGGATAGCAGATGTATTAGCTAATATATTACATTGATTTGATCATTTTGTGTTTTATTGCAATTCTTCTTTTTTTCTATACATTTGTTAATATTGATCTTCATCAAATCTGCTTTCAGGCTGTGATTTAACTGCCTGCAGTTGCCTCACATAGTAATCGTTGACCCATTCGCCAAATCTGCCCGATGTGGCACATTTGTAGGCGTTGTAGGCCCACTGTACCGGCTCCTTCTCGCGTCGCTCTTTACTGTTGCAATAGTCGATGACCAGGATGAGTTCCTCCATTTGATTGTAAGCTGCAAAGATTTTGGCTACGCGCCTTGCATTGTAGCCCCACTCGTCTGTCCACAGACCCAGTTGGTCCACTAGACATCTCAATGTGGCTGCATCTTCACCAGCTTGCTCCGCCTGGCAGCTCTCTAGACTGTGCTGCACATCCTTTGCTCGGGGCAGCTGCCAAGCGTCTGCCACGCTCGTCATTAAACCACTGAATAAAAGACAGCAAAAACAGCAGCTCAGCAATTGAAGCTTCAACTCAATCATTTTAAATGGAACGCTTTCCGACTAAACGCATCTTTTATATATAAACAATTGCCGGCTGTGGTTTGGAAACCAGTTGCGATTAATGCGTCGACATTGACATTAACCTAGAATTCTTTAACCTAGAACTCTCCGGCATGATTCTAATTGCTTTACGTCGCTTTGTTAATGGGTCAGGCTAAAACAAACAGGCCGGCATTTGCTGAATGTTTTTTGTTTTGTTTGTTATTGTTTACAATATATTTTATTTAGTTGATTTTTGTTTTTGTTTGGAGGCAGCTGCAAATAGTCGCATAGACAATTGGACGCTTTGTGTGGATATTTATGTTTAATTTAATTGCTTTTTTATTTGTTTGTCATTGGCAACTTGTCTAGATATTAACTATACAGAAGTTCATTGTACGTGCTGCTTTCAATAATGCCACATAAATTATTATGAAGTGACTTACTTTGAATAAGTTGGCTCAACATTCAGAAATTATATATACGGCTTTATGAAAAAGTGTCATTTATATGTATATTATTATAAATTATAGTAAATATTAATATAAATAAATTGGCTAGGCGAGGTGTTGTTCCAATGACGATTAAGAACTTATTCATTAATAAGTGACTTGTGTCAAAGCAAATAAGTCGACTTTAACGTAGAAATAAATTTATAATTTTATGTACATTCACATTATACAAATTATCATTATCATTTTAATTTTACAAACGAATATTTTATTTAATTTATAAATATAAGTATATAATATTTAAGTATATCATTACTAATTATATTAGGAATATTTGTAAACAGCACTTGCAACGATAGCATTTTTCGATATCATAACAAAATCAATGGCCAAATAAACAACTTGTGTAAAGCAAATATCATCTCTATATCCAAAAATCTCTTTTCTGAAGCCTTCAAAATATGCATGGCTGACCACTTTGCTTATAGTTTTCCTGTAGAACTTCTTATCTTATTGAATCTTAAGATATATAAGATATTTGGATTTCTATTTGAAATGACATAACATAATTGCAAATTCAACCGTAAAACACTTGTGTAACGTGTTTTCTGAAGGCGATGTTAAGCGAAACACTTTAATTTTGAAGTATGCGAATTAAACTCAATGAAATAAATGTTGTTTTTTTTAAATGCGCAGATTATTTTGATGAGAGACAGTTGACGAATGACAAGCATCTAGCTGCTCTCTGTCAGTCTGTCAGTCTGCAGTCTGCAGTCTGCAATAAACACCTTCGCCCACTTATCCCCAACTTCTACACCCCCTCAAATTACAATAAGTAGTCTAAATTGCAACTGCAATTATAAGCTTGCGACTCATTGCGCAATTTGATCCTTACATGGCCCATATGAACGGAGAGTGCCTTGCAATCAGACCAACCTTTGACTGCAGTTCAAGAGGGGGAGTGGGCAGTGGGCTGGAGAGAGTGTAGAGGGGGCTCTACGTAACTGCTGCACAGAGATGACTTTCTCCGTTGACTGTGACTACTTCATTAACAAGTCGCTGTGTTTCGTTTTCACGCTGCAGTTGATCTTTCCGCACCATTCAGCATTCAACCCGTGCAAACACACACATCACACACACACGCATCACACACACACACATCACACACACACACACCATCATGCCAGAGAGCCGCGTTTGACAAAGCTAATTTCATTGCGGCGGGCTTACCGAACCGGGCTCTACGTAAGACCCGTAAACATGCCAAACAAACACTTCACACGAACCTATTCAATTATTTCTCAATTAAATGTCGTGTAAAGAAATCCATCCACGGCTGTCGTCAATATTCGTTCATTCGTTCGTTCCTGTTTTTTTTTTTTTTTCCATCCATTCATTCAACGCCTGCTCCCCATCTATAAGCACTTGACACTTTTGGTGGCTCGGTCTCCGGAGGGGGTTGTGTTAGGGGGGTCGTCGCTGGCGTCAAAGGCAAAAGTGAATTCAATTTGATTTTTCATTTGCATTTCGAATTTTTTTTTGTGGCGTTTTTGGTTGGATTTTTAGTTGGTTCGTCATGCGTCTGTTGTGCTTTGCAGTTTCAAATACTTCAACGAATTGTTTATGCTTTTGTTCTTGTTTAAAAGTTTAAACAAATCAGAACTGGTTGCGGTAACTATAGATAAATATCTAATATAGTTTGCCTGTATTTGTATACACATGCGATAATAAAACAAAGTAAAACATTTAGTCTTAAATTGTCTGTCTTGTTTCAGCTTATGTCTATGTTGTTAAATTGTATTTTATGTTATTTTATTGTATTTTATTCAATGTTATTATATTTGATATACATCATATTCTATTTACTGTCAAGGCAGTCACCAGGTATGGCTTAAACGCGGTCTTTTAGAAATACAATCTGCACTTTTTAAATTTTAAAAGCTTTTTTCATAAGTCAACAACTTGTAGAAATTAAATTCCAAACAATTCTTGTGATTTTTTGTGGGTTTACTGCAATATCTAATCGATCTAGGAATATAATTATTTCAGACACGTTTCTCTAAAAACCGATGCTTGGAATTAATCCTTCATAGACGCCTTAAAATATGAGTTTGTGAAAAATAAATGCTTAGAATTTATTCTGCAAAAACGCCTCAAAAGCGCTACGGAAAGTTCTGATAGTTTTTAATAATACTGGTTAAGAATTAATTTTCTTCTGGATTCCATGGATTCAGTTGTACCTGACTTTCAAATCTGATTTATTTCGACACCTTATATTGTAAAACTAAAAACGTTCATAGAACTTTTCTTAATAAGAATTTTATTTGTACTTTAAAATTTACTATCTGCTTTTGCCTGTTTTATTGCTTGAGCCAGAAAACTACAGCACCAAAACCAACAACATTTTTCATTTTGTCTATGAATTTTTGCCCTTTCCAATTTAGATCTTAGTACTTATCACTCACTCTCTTCAAATTTGACTTATTCTTTCCATTTCTACCCCTCTGTCCAGTTCATTATTTCAATTTGAGTCGTTTTGCATTTGATTGCACTGTAAAATGTTGGCTTTTTGAGTTAAATGGTCTGCGAGTTGTTTCTTTTGATGCGCATTGTTTTGCGGGCTGTGTGTTTCTGGGGTCGGCCCATCGAGCCAGTCTCAACTGTTTCCATTGTATGCAAATGGGAAATGTGGAAATGGAAGTGGAAGTGGAAATGGCCCCGGCACGGGCCATTGAAGCTGCTCTAATTGCAACTTTGAAACTCAATTGGGTGGCCCAACGGGTTCTATGCATGGCATAGAACCACTTTTGCATAGTCGAAACACACACACAAACACCAATTAAATAAAAAATGTTTTTGCGCTTTTTGGCTTTCATAAAATACACACAGTTTACAACACAGTATACAAAAATGTACAATTTGCGGAATCCACTTGAATTTTGATTTTTATTTTTTTATTTTCATTTTGATTTTATTTTTTGCGCATGTTGGTCAGGGGCCGGTCGAAAGGTCAGCTCTATTTTTGTATAGAGCGACAAGTGGTGCGAGTGGTGGGGCACACGTGCGCTGTTTTTTGTTTAAAGCAGCGGGAAATCTTTTGCAAGGACCTGCCTAGCGATAATTCTGCACTCCCCCACAACTCCACGACTCCGTCCATGTGCTCGTGTGCAGCAAAGCGTGTGTCTGCATTTTAGTGCGTCAAGTTTGCCGGCAACAAATGCGACAGTAAAAAGTTTTACACTGCCAGCTCCCAGCTCCCAGCTCCCAAACCCCGCCCAAACGCCCAAAAATATGGGCGTAGCCAGCTTGCAGCGAGGACACATTGTGCTAAAAGTTGAGCTCCTGCCTAAAGTTTGAGCAACTTCTGCATGCAGCAAAACTGACAGCAAAAGAAATTCTAGAAATTGGAATTCTTTCGAAAGTTCTTCTTTTTTTTTCTTTTTTTTTAATATTCGAGCATACCCTGTAGTCAGTAATGCTTTAGATTAAGGCAGCTAAGGTTTCAAATTAAGACTGTGTATTGCTCTAATCAAGTAAATTGGAATTTTATAATTAGTTTCGATTATTTTCTTGAATTTTTATAGCAGATCTTGGCAAACTCAAGGCTCGAATTGATTTCAGATTTTTGCGAAATTACAAATTAAATAAAGAGTATCTCTTAGCCACAAATTGTGTACGACAAGTTCCGTTGCTAATGGTCAACTTGAGGGCACATTTGTGGGCATGGCAATTGGTAAGCTTAATTAATTATTAATTAGCGAATCTCTCGAACAGGCACAAAGCCAAACAACTGTCGGCTGCTTTACTGGGCTATTAAAAAAATGAATAAATAAAGCAATGAAGAAATAAATGAGTATATCAAATAATTCATGTTAAAACATTCGCACAAATGGGAGCAGGACTTGGCACGGGACCAGGACCACGGCCAGAAACAGGAGCTGCCTGCTGGTTGTTGACGGTGGTGTTGTGTGCTGTGTGTTGGGTGGTGTGTGTTGGGTGGTTTTGTGGTGGGCATTTCAGCGCGTGCGACGGCTTTTGTTGACCACAGTCCGCGCATTAGCGTGGCTAAATTACTAAAATCAGTGGTGCGGGGAAATCGGTGGTGTGCTGTGGTTTGCTGTGGTTTGGTTGATTGTGTGTGGCTTGGCTTGGCTGGGTCGAGTGTCCACTTGGCTTGGACTCTGACTGCAGTGGGGCAGTATTGCGGTGGCAATGTGGTAATTGGAATTAATTTAGCATTAAGCTGCATTTCTTTAGCCAACTCCCTGTCCGTCTCCCTTTTCCCTTTCACTCTTTCTTTCATGAAGTGCCTACATTTTATATAATTTTTTCTATTCTCATTTGGCTGTTAATTAATTGCGTTTAGTTGCCGCAAATGGCCGTTGCTAATGACTGGCAGCTTAGGGGCGTGCCACAAACCCTCCTCTATCCCTCCGGCAACCCTTCATTATCCCTCTTACTTGGCTCATTAGCGCTCTGCAATTAGCAGGAGGTTGAGCACTTAAAGTCCACCAGATCAAAGCGGCCGACGGCAGATACAGTTAATAAGGATTGCCTTAAAAAGGCAACTCATCTATCCAACTATCTGTGCATCTATATCTGTGCAACTCTATTGACAAACAAAGGGCAACAATTGCTGCTGGTTGTGCCACACACACGGCGTATGCGCAATGTCAAGTGCACAGACAGAGAGGCTGAGAGACTGAGAGACTGAGGACTACCTTCAACTTGAGGCAACAACTTTGTTGTTGTTGCTGATTTTGGGCGTGGCACTGAGCGAGATAGCCAAATGCTGTCTGCAACTTATTGACATTTTAGTGGCGATTGGGTTGACAGCAAAGTTTGTGAAGGATTACATTAAAATATCTCAATTGGGCTTTGCAATGCAATAAAAATGTCAACTTTAAACTAAAATTAAAATATATGAAAATATAGAGAACATTTAAGGGATCTAGTTGATCTAGTAGATACCCAACTAAAAGTTTTTTTGTGTATGACTTTATGTTTAATTTCATTTGTAGACAATCAATCGAATTTATAATTGATTCTATACAACAGCATTATGCAATAAGGTCAATTGTGAGATTGCAGATGTTCCATCAACCCTAAATCTTGAAAGAATGCAAGAATCTTTGTTGGGTTGAGGGCTTTTATATCTTTCAGATTGATCACAATCCTTTACACATACTGCTATGATGGTTCCTGAGGACTCCTCCTCATTGTCACAAAATCGGCAGAGACACCGGACATTGTAGACTAAGAATTCATCTGACTAAACTAGATATAATCAGTAGTATAATCTGTCGACACCTCTAAGCTAAGTCTATTCTTCAGCTGCTGGGAAAACCAATACGATTCTGGACATGTATAATGGACATAATTATCATGATCTCTAATTTATAAAGTAACATTTAGCAGTTTTTTTATGTAGATTTTCTTCACAATTGATCAACTAGTCAAGGCACCCGTGCAGTTGCCCCTTAACTCCCATACAATATTCACTTGCGTTATCTCTGCTGTCTGCTTCTTGTTACTTTTATCTGTTTTGCATGTACGCTGAGTGTGTGGCCACCCAACCACTCCACCACTCCACCACTCCACCACCCCACCACCCGACTAGCCGACCACCGTTCGCTTGGCATTGGTCCGAATCGTTGGCAAGACACACATGCGCTCTCTTCCTCACTCTCTCGCACACTCCCTCTCACTCTGCTGGGCTGGGCTGGGCTGGCTGGCTGTGTTATCCGTAGAACTCATTAACCTGCGTTTGCTGCAGCAAAATCCTATTGTTTGCCAACTGACAATCGGCAGCTTTTCTCATGCCTCTAGTTCTGCTGCTGTTGCCTCTGTGTTGGCCATTGTTATAAATATATTGTAGATATATTCATTGTACTATTTTACGCTTGATTACAGCCAAAGGATTTTTGGCACACACACACACACACACATACACACACACGCACACACGCACAACGGCACATACACCCACAAACCACACGGACACCCACACCACCGCAGTCCTTTGTTCGTTTCGCATTTGACCGCGTGTTTGGCACATTCTCCTGGCAACCACTAAGTGGATACGCTTATTATCCTTCGTTGGCGTTGATATGTCCCTCCCACGCGCCACCTATACCCACTCCCATTTGACCTGCTTGACTGCCTTGCCTGTCTGCCCCTCCCGCTTGCAAATCCCGTGTAATTTTATTCATAAACTCGACTAAAACATATTGCTTGCTGGCGCACTGCTTTTGGCTAAGCATTTTTGGACTCATTGTTTTTGGCCTCTGGCAGTTGGCAGGGCACCAGGGCTATAAAACACGTTGCGCACACAGCAGGACGCTGTTTAGGCTTTGGCTTTTGTGTCAATGAATACAATAACCAAATTAAATAACCAAGGTGATAGTGCTCTGCCCAAGCAATCAGCGCGCTGCCTCCAGGCTCACAAATGCAGCAGCTGTCCGTCCAATAAAGGGGTTATGATTAAAAAGCTGTACACTCGAAAAAACAACAGCTGTAATATCAATAATGAGCTGGAATGTATTGTTAGCATAATATTAAATATAAAATTCATATATTTTTATTTTGGATTTGACTTGCTTAAATAATTCGATTTCAATTGTGTTCTATTTAACAATTACATAATTTTTACAAGTGTATCCTGTCAATGCGTATCGTTTCTAGATATTAAAAAAATGTAAGAAACTACTCTTAGGCCTAGTCTTAGCTGAATAAAATAAGAAGTTTTTTACTTATTAGATACAAAGTATTTAAATTAAAAATTAAATAAAAAATATTTCTTAATAAATTGCGGATATTTATAATATTTCTCGGAATCAGATGAATTATTCATTAATTATTTCAACAACAAAAATATTGTATTACGCTTTCGCAAGTTGAACTACATATTTTTTCAAAGTGTAGCTGCAATTAGCCTGCACTCGATGCTAATAGATACTTATCGTGGATTGGGCCAACAACAATGATAGCCACTTGAGAGCATTTGGTCTAAAGAAAATGTGAAATTGTCTCGCTGCTTTTATCATTTCGATTTTGATATGCATTTATATTTGTGTGTTTTGTGTTTGTGTATTTTTATTTTTGATTTATTTATATGCGTTTATTCACCTAGCACTAAATGTCGCCCCAGGACATTCTCATCAAATGGCAAACAAAATAATGAGATAGACATAAACTCGGCATCTCAAGCATTTGGTTCGAGTGCAACCTGCTCGAAACTTCCCACAAACAAACACACACACACACACACATAAGTACACACAGATACACAGACAGATGCACATGCGTATCCTTTAGATACATTATACATTTCCCGTACCTTTTCTTCCACTTGAGCGAGCGGCCTGCGAAACAGCAACCAGCAATGAGAAAACCACTTGAACCTCAGCATTTTTTCTTTGAATCCCATTTTATTATTCGCAGTTTTGTTTATGTTTACTTTGCTGATTTTTACTGGCAAATCGTGAGCAATTTAACTGCAATTAAATTGCAATTTTTATATATATATATATATATATATATAGTACATGACACACACAAAGTGCTGCAAGGAGGCAAATTTTGCAGGAGCACAAACAGGATCTCAAGCAGCAGACGCAGCCATTGTGTTGCCTTTGTGTGGCCACAGTAAACGCATATAAAAATTTTAAAAAAAGAAAAAAAAATACCTTTTGCGGTTTTCCACAATTATTTTCGCACTAAAAACGCGGCTCGGCTTCTTTTTGGGCTTTTCCCTCTTGGCGCCTCTTGACTTGCAGCGATTTTTATTGTTGTTGTTATTATTTGTTTGTTTGTTTGTTTTTGTGTTTGTGTTTGTTATTGCTGCTGTTGCCTTCCTTTGTGCGAGGCGCACATACAAAATGGCCGGCTTCTTGCCTAGACCAGTCAGCAAGCCCACCCACCCTCCCACCCCCTCTCAACTGTTCGTGTGCAGCGGCGTGTGCTTTGTAATTTGTATTTAAAAGATGTGCCCTATGCCAAGGAATAAACCAAAATTCCTTTGTGCTACATAATTGCTGCGCACACTGAAAACGCTTTGTGACGCCTTCTCGCCATCTCCCTCTCTCTCTCTCTCTCTGTCTCTCTTTCCCTTGCCTCTCTCTTACTCTCTCACTCATTTCTGTGGCTTTGTGGTTTCTTGCAGCTGCTGCCACTTCTTCTAGGTGCTCTAATCTTGGCTCACAGACGCCCAAGTTTTTCGTTAGTAGACGAGCATAAAAATTGTACAAGGAAATTGTTCAGACTGCATTTCACTGTAAATTAAATAAATGCATATTTAAATTGAGAAGTTCGACATTCCAAAGAGAATGTTTATCTCAAATTTAACGCATTGAAAACTTTGCAAAAACTGATTTGGATTTTCTTAAGTCTAGATTAAAATCAATAAGTTAATAATATAATATGTTGCTCCTCCTTAAAGACCACACCAGCCACCTTAACCTTATCCTAGACTTATGTAGATTTAAATAAAAGTTAGTTAAACAATTTAAAATATTTAATTATAAAAACATTAACTATGTAAATTATAGCGAGCTTAAATCATTATTTGATGATTTAGGTATTCTTCAAAGTTTGACAAACATATTTCTTCAAATAAGTATTTGGTGTCCTGGGGTTTATTAAGAGCTGTTCGAAAGTATTTTACTACGCCTACTTTATTACTTTTGGAAATGAATTTCGTATATGGTCTGCCAATTAAAAGGTTAATCAGAAATGGAATCTGTACAGAATATCAGTCACTTGTCTTAACTGGAATACGAATAATAGCCTTACTTTAGTAGACTTTTACTAATAAATCTTCGTTATATTTCTGAGCATTTATGAAACTTTGTGTAATCTTCTTACATAAGCGAACAAGGAATTTTGTACCTCTTTTAAATAGGCTTACATTATATTTATGATTTATTAATCCAAGTTTGATTAATTTACAAAAAGAAAGTCAATTGGAAAATGTTTGAAAATTCTTTGTCACTTTGGTAATTTGATGAAATTTTCGTATTACATGCTACTCATTGGGATCATATTTAATTAAGTGTGGCTTGGATTAAGACAGGACGTGTAAAATTGCAAGATTTTTATGCATAAATAAGTAGTAATTAAGATGAAATGAAATCAGGCGCCTAAAGGTGAAGGTGTCAAAGTGTTAGCCATGTTGTTAAGCGAGGCTTTTTCGCTCTCCGCTGAAGTGTGTGCTGAATATTTAATTTAATTAAATTCACTTGGAAAATAACTTTGAATTAAACAAGACAGCAACAGCAACAACAATACAATGAAGCCGGCGACAACGTAATGAGAAAAATTTGCATAAATATGTCTTGGGTTGTAGCCGAAACGAAAGTTGCTCCTTGCAGTTGAAGTTGAAGTTGAAGTTGAAGGTGACAATCAGGATGATGACGATGACGTTAATCCTTTGCAGCCAAATGCTGGCATATGCCAGCTTCAGCTTCAGACCCCAACATACATCACCAAATGTCAAATTACAATTTTCGGCGAACAAATTTGTACGAAATGCGATTGACACGAGAAGTGCTGCAACAATGCAGCCGCCTGCCTGCCTGCCTGGCTGCCTGCCGAGGGATAACAACATTTTCAAATGTTTAAAATAATGTTGCTACTTATTGAAAAATAAAAAAGTGAGAGGGAAATGGCCAAGAAACGAGCTGGCAAATGATGAGCACGTGCCGCACATAAAGCGGCTAGCGGAGCGCATTTCGTCCTTTGGCCTAGTCCTGTGCTGCGTCCTTTGTGCTCTGCTCTGGGCATCTGCATCTAATCCTGATAGCGACGGCTTAATGTCACCAAAACATATTTCACTTTCCGAAAATTGAAAACAAATTTCGCTTCGTTTCGTTTCGTTCCGGGGGGTATTTGCAAGTTACAAAAATATTTGAATGGTCTTCAATTGTTATCCTTTTATGTGCTCAAGTGTGTTGTTGTTGTTGTTGTTGTGACTATCCTAGTTATTATTGTGCTCGCATTGTGGTTACTGGTCAGCTTGTCCTGTTTGCCTGCCCGGCAATTTATTTCAAGTGTCCTTTCCCATTTAGGACTTGCCATGTTGCTGATGCATGAATTATGCGTTTTTGCTGTTTTTGATCATTTTTGCACAGTTCCATTTGACTTTTCTCTTCGGTTTTCTTCATTTTTCTTCTTTTTTTTTTTGGTTGACCCGTTCAAACTTTTGAAACTTTATGCGTCTCTGACAGTGGGCTGAACAGCACTGATTGCACACAAAAATTGTGAGTTATGTCGCAATAATAATTTATAAATAAGCTAAAGTAATTTGGAAGTATATAAATGACGTCATATTCATATTGAAATCAATCAATCATCAAGTCAATCATCATAAACATCAATAAAATATCTGCTCTTCTATAGGTTTTCAAAATAATCATATATTTTCATTTTAATTACATTTCATCCACTGCTTGACTAATCCCTCAAGAGTGACTTTCAAAAACTGTAAAACCAATTGCAAATCGCTTTTAAATCACAAATGTTATTCAAATTGGTTGGTGACCATCTGTAAGGCTGTGGATGACAACCACTGTGGCAACCCCTTTTTGGACTGCGCTGCCTCTGTTGCTGGTCCGCTCTAATAAACTTAACAATAACGGCTTTTTTATTCACCCCAAACCCAAAACCGCCCCGTCGTTTGTCATAAATAATTCTAATAATAAATTAAATGCATCCGTTACAGCTCGAGTCAGTTCAACACGGGGTTTGGGTCAGTGATGAGTGTGTTTTGTGTCTGTGTGTGTGTGTGTGTGTGTGTGTGAGTGTATTCTATTAACGATTTGCACCCCCATTTGTCTTGCCCGGCAGAGAGACAGACAGTTATCCTTGGCAGTCGTGCATAAGCACACAATGATGTTGATGGCCCAAAGGATGGCATTGTTAAGTATTTTGTGTCCGCTTGAGGGCACGAGTTGAGAAATGTTTTTCCACAAATTTGATTTGTGTGTGTGGTTGTGTGTGTGTGCCAAAAACCAATTGAATTAAACTCTTGTTACCTTTTTTTCATTTTTTTTTTTTTTTAAATTTACTGAAGATTTTAATTAACAATTGCACACCTGGCCAGGAGCGGAGTCGGGGTACAATGCCAGGGAGTTGGAGGCCCAGCACTCAATCAAATTCGAATGTAAATATAATGAACTTATTTACACACTTTGCGTGACGAAATTTGATGGGCGCCGAGCAAATGAAATTTGTATTTCGGTTTGCGGAATGTGTCATCCACAGACATTCATCCACCCACCCAATCACCCAACCACCCAACCACCCAGAAACCACCAGTCAGGAGTCAGGAGTCGTCACCAAGCACCAGTCGCTAAGAGCCACCCCCATTTAGAGCTTGCCTTTTGACACGCGAGATGTTGCCACAGATCCAACCTGCCCCTCTCGCTCCACCCTGTGTAGTCCATCCTCTTCACCTTGCCTAGCTAAATATGTATTACAAAGTGTTTTTGCACCCGCGGCGCCGTCCTCGTCCTCGTCGTCGTCCACAAAAAGAGGGCGTTTTTTGGGTTTGGGGCGCGACGTTTATTGGCAATACATATAGCTCGTAATTGTGCTAGGCAGCAGCAGCAGCAGCAGCAGCAACCGCAACCCCAAAACAGTCGAAACCGGGGTCCGATAGACCCACAGACAATGTCAAAGTGTGATATTTCGCTTGAAATACTTTTGCACACACACAGTTGCCCCCTTTTTTTCTTTTTTTTCTTTTTCTTTTTTTCTTTTTTTTTTTGTTGGCCCAAAGAATATGTTTTGCTGGCATTTTGAATTATGTTGAAGTGCTGCGGGGGAGGAGAGGCGAATTTTGGGTTATTGCTTCTGGGTGTTGCAAGCTTGGCCTTAGATTGGACTGCGGGGGCAGTGAGCAGGGGGTGTGGAGACACTTGAGCTGTTGACATTTCATTGAAAATTGAAAATTATCTTGTGATATTTTGCGGGGTGTTCGTTTGATGAATGGAATTGTGACAGTGCTTCAATCGATTGATGGGGGGAATGTGCAAATGTGGAAAATGAGTTTAATACGGTCTTAACAGATTTATTGAACTGATGGTGAGATTGTTTGCTAATGATTTATAGGTATTAAATATGCTGGGAAATAAGTGAGTTTTAGGACACGTATCAAATGGGTTTATCTTTGTTATTTATTCTTTTATTCTAATTTATATTTTTCACTCTTTGAATCTCGTTAGATAACCTTATAGATAAGTAAAGCAAAAAGCTTTGCCTCTGAGTGAGTTTCTATCGTTAATTAATTGCTTTAATTAAACGCTACATTTTAAAGTAAAAAGGTTGTTAATGATTATGGTTTTTAAATGATTTTCGACCAAAAATCGTGTTTCCAATTGCCAATGCAGTATTGATCTAGTGGCCATTATCCGATTATGTTTTGCTAAGTTTGGGTGTGGTAGATTTTCCATGACAAGAACTAATCTTTCTACCGATTATTTCTATGCAAGCTATGTTATATATAGTCATCAATATTGCATTACTTGCGTTGTTGTTATGTTAAAAGAAGACTGATTATTTCTAGAGACCAAACCATGATCAAAAAGGGAAGCTTTTAAGAAATTCTTCAGTTTTGGCAGTGAAAAGTTTTTACCCATCCTCTTGACAATATCATATTATTTTGAGGGATTATTTCAATGGCAGTCATCTAATGGCTAAACCATGATCAGAATAATGGAAATCGATTCAGTTTTGACTTTAATGTTTCCTCCAAATATTTCTATATGATTTTGTGAAGATGAGAAAGTTATTGCTTTTCAAAATCGATCTATAGGTTTTAACTTATCCTTTTTAGACAAGAACTTATCTTTCAACCAATTATTTCTATGTCTGATCTGTATGTTCCGGCAGACTCAGATGTACTGTCCACGACCTTTGACTATAAGTAAATCGAAAAATAGATAAAGATTAGTAACACCAAGTATCTAAATGATGATCAATAAATGATAGGCATATTGAATAACATACTTACGTACAGATGATATATAATACCAAATTATATTCTATATGTGCATTATCTATCCGTTACTAAGGTATTTCTGTTATTTCTGTTTCCGCGGAATCAGTCAGTTTGGCAACATAAAACGTTTTTTCCTGTTCGCCAGCATTTGGAGGAGTCTCTTGAGAATGCCAAGTGGCCACAACTCGAGGGTACACAATTATATGCAGCATTTAAAGACTAAATTTCCTGGAATTAAGTGGGCTTTACCCAAGCAAAAGCTGCTGCTGCTGCTGCTGCAGTCGCTACTGCTCAGAACCGCCATTGTGACGGCGACGTCAACTGCGACGGCGACGTCGACTGCGACTGCGACGGCAACTGCGACTGCGACGGCAACTGTGGCTGCGACTGCGACTGCGCCCGAGTTTGAATGGAAATCAAAGCGCGCACAATGGAAGCCGACGCAAATCACTTGAATATATAAACTTATGTATTGTATATGTATACTTTACACATAACTTCCAATTGTGCGCATTATGTGCGCATTTCAATATTGCCAGCCCGGGCAGGCATTGGATATTATAGTGAGTACAATATATACAATGAACACGCGAGTGGCCCATTTTGCCAGAGGGCACAATGGAAACTTCTCTCGTTCCCATTGTTCCCATTGTGCAATGTGTTAAAAAGTTGTAAGCGAATTCTCCCTCCTCCTCCTCCACCGATAGATCCCTCCCGCGAAACTCGGGCACTCTGGCACTCTGGCAAACGGCTGCGCAGGCGCGGCGTCTAAAATTTCCAACAGCGCATCCTGCACCCAACAATTTAAGAGAATTTTCCACCGAAATCTTAAATCTTTTATTGGGTTTCTGAAATTGTAATTCAATTAAATGCGAAGAGGAACACTTGGTAATCGGTATTTGGTACTCGGTACTTGGTACTTCCTACTGTTGAGCACCATTCGCTTTCGCTCCCTTTGTCCTCAATAATTGCAGTTGTAATTGATATGTGCAGTGCGTCCGTAGACCAAGACGGTAATTCAATTAATTGATCCCACAATAGAATAATTGTGCTTGCGGGGGCGTGACAATGATATCCAACATACACAGAGAGAAAATGCTGTTTTTAACTAAAGTACAGTTGAACAAAAATATTGCTTTTTCCATATCTAATATCAATGATAAGTTTAATTAAAATGTAAACAAAGCGATCAACTGAAGATCGGCTTGATATCAAAGCTACAGTGAGAGAAAAAGCTGTTTTTAACTCAAGTACAGTTAAAGTAAAATTCTTCTTCCTTCTATATTGTTCTCAAAACTCAAAATAGAATTGATTCTTGAATATCTTAAAATACGCATTAACTAAAATTTTTTCTCATGGTGTCTTAGTTCCTAATTTTATCACCTAGGATCTCTATCTAACTTTTTTCAATATTAATAAATTTAATAATTATAATAAGAACTAAATATTATTTCTTCTGTCTATTAAGAGATGTAATTAATATCTTAATGTCTTTATCCAAGGACACAGGCTGTTTTTGCTGTTAATTTATAAGGACTCAACAATTTTACTAATTAAAACAAATATTGTTTGTTGATTTAATAATATGATTTAATAATAAAATTGGCATATTAATATCTGACACCAAACAATCAAGTTGATAATTTACGAAAATACATCAATTTTAAATATAAATCAATTATTCCTAAATAATGTTTATGTTCGTTAAGTTCCCAAAATTATTTTCTGACTGTGTAGCAATATGATTCGAGGTTTCTAGGCTGCAACAGAATGACAAGCGAAAAGCAAAAAAAAAACGAATAAAAAAAACATTTGCCACGTTTTTGCGAACTAACTATTAATATTGCTCATACGCCACGAATGCCAGCACGTTTGCCAAGAACACGATATAGGATGTAGTACGTGTAGCAGCAGTAAGGCAACCAGCGACATGTATGTCATGCGGCATGACGTCAGACATATCGGGCATATCGAAGAAAGTATGTAATTTGTATAACTTAATGCCCGCTCTCGGCACATGGCAAATTATGTTTGACAGCCGGAACAAAATAGTGATGTTATAAAAGACAAAATAACTTTGTTAACGAGGCTCTTAGCCACACGCATGCACACACTAAGCACACACTCACACACTCTCACAATAATACACATGAATAAAGTCAAGCAAAGGCGAGCGTATAAAAAAGTACGTGAAAATGTGAGCGGAAAAATGCCAAACCATCTTCGCTTCTACTACGTATCAAGAAAGCTGAAGGTTAGGCAAGAAAGGGGGGCAGAAGCCTGTTCGCGCATTATCCTTTGCAAAAATGCTAATGTTCAGCGGTTGCTAGCCCAAAAAAAAAAGAAAAGAAAAGAAAAGAAAAACATAAATATGCAAATGGGCTTGCGGCATAGTTGCCGTCTTGATATGAAGTCGTTAATGTGCTCCATGAAAGCGATTTCGACTTATTTTCTTTCTTGCCATTTTTTTTTTTTTTTTTTTGAGAACTTGATGATATCTGCTAAACGGGGTATAAACAAAATACAACAAGGTTTGTTTAGCTATGGGTGTTGAATTCTTGGATGCAATTGGTGTTTGCGCTTTTGAGGGGATAGAATAATTATTCCTTAAACAGATGGCAACAGTTGCAATTAAACTCATTTGACTCAATCTTCAATTTTTTATTTTTTAAAAATACTTTTCATAGTTAATGGCCATTCAAAATTTTTCTTAAATAACTTAATCTTCAGTATTTATTTGCTACTCAAGTCTCTACTCATATAAGCCAAATAGCAATATTTATTTTTACATTTTTACAATCATTTTCATTTGTAAATGTTACTCAACATTATTCACATCTAACTCAATTTTCAACATTTATTTCTTACTTTCTAAAAGTGATTTTCATAAGCGACCGTTTCACAAGTGATTCTCATTTAATCCAATATTCAATATTTATGTTTTACAGTTTCTATTTTCTACAGGGTATTCACATCTGTATATATATTTGCGACAAATGCATTTTGAAATTCGTTGCACTCGAATCTGGTTGAATTTCAATATGAAATATTTTTCTGTATTCCATTATACGGATCGAGATTATTGTGGGCTATTTGCTTTTGCAACAGCAATTTGTACACTTAACCAAATTTGAAATTTGAATAAAAATGTGCGTAAATTGCAGACATGCCAGCCAAGGATTGGGCAAGGATGAACTGAGCACAAAATCGATGCCATTGTCTCAATTCGATGCGGTTAAGTGGGGTGGAGTGAGAGGAGGTGGGCTGAGGGCTTGTCAAATAAAACAGCCCGTTGGCAAATGTGTGCTGACAAATTACTATTAACATTTCCAAGGAGCAAGGACTCGACGATGCGCGCCGGGGGGAGTCGAACCAGTTGACAAAGAATTTCACAGCACAAGTAAAAAATTTGCATGATTTAAATGCCGTTTTAATTGAGTTTTAGCCGAGGGGCGTGGAGCAGGAGCGAGGAAGATTGGTTGGTCGTTCAACCACCCCCCGTTGACGTGCAATGCCAACAAGCATTTAACCACATTCAAATGAAATTTGCCACCAGCTGCGTGTGTGTGTGAGAGAGAGAGACAGAGATAGAGAGAGAGTTGAGAGGGAAGCAAAAGCGGTACACAAGTCGCATGCCGCACACAAGACGAACTTTCAAGGCACAAAATACATGTCTCTATATAAGCGGTGTGTGTGCGTGTGTGTGTGTGTGTGTGTGTGTGTGCTAGTTTTATGTAGTAGCCTGGGGGTGTCTCGACGCCAAGTGGTCAGGACTCTGTGTGCTGCTGGACTGTCCTGCGCCATTGCAGTTTGTAATTATGAAACTATGCAATGAGCATGAATGTGTATGTGTGTATCTGTGTGTGTGTGTGTGTAGTGTGTGTGTGTGTGTGTGTGTGTGTGTGTGTGTGTGTGTGTGCGTATGTATGATGCACTTAACAACAAAACGTTTACTTACACATGTATATTATCCGTTAACTAAGACGCTTTAATTTGTTTAAGTAAATAATATATAATATAATAAAAGTATTTTTATAAATATAATAAAAGTTCAAAATTTTCATTCAATAAATAAAATAAATTTATATTAATTTATTACGCGTATATTTGTAAGTAAACATGGTTAATATTTGAATTCAATCCAAATAAATATCAAAAAATTTCCAACTCCAACTCAGGTTTATTTGAATCGTTGCCATCTATAGAATATAATATTATTTTACTCAATAAACATTGTTTATTAAAACAAAATTGAAGACAATGTATAAATATTCGCTAGAAAAAAAGACCAACATTATTTTAATTATATTTACTGATTTTTGTAGTCTAAAATATTGCATTTATAAAATGATTGATTTCCCAATATCTATTGCCAAAGTCGAATTCAATTAAAATATATACAATGCGATCAACTGTCGATCGGCTTGTGAAAATGAACTTAAAATTGCTAGCCGATTTACAAGTGAAGCTGAATTCAGAATAATACAAAATACGTTATTCACATTACATTATTATACATATTTGAAGTCATAGATAATATAACATTCCTCAAATTAAGTGAATTTTATACCAAGCACTTTCTTAACTTTTTGCCTGCTCTGTAATAAAATATCTTGTTCCTGTATGGCTGCCATTTAAGCATACCACATGCGCTTCTATGTACCTCTGTGTGTGTGTGTGTGTGTGTGTGTGTGTGTGTGTGTGTGTGTGAGGCACTCATATCTTTGAAACTTTTCTCATTGGTTGCGGTTCGCGACCCTCGCCAAAAACAGTTTGCAGCCATTGTGTTTTGCGGCAACTCGAAATCAATATCACGTTGTATCCTTCAGCGGCAACAAAGGAACTGCTGATGATTGACAGAAACAATTCACACACAATCACACACACATACAGACAGGCGCTTGTAGGGCTAAAGAACAACCCTTCAACACTCAACTACATTTTGCTTAAAACTTTATTTATTTATTTGGTATACATATGCATATACATATATATATATATATATATAGAGAAAGAGAGAGAAAAAGCATACAATGCGAATACAACATGTATATCCTTTGAGGCGCGGACAAACGAAATAACATAAAAATAAAAACTCCTCGATCAACAATGCACACAAAGAACATCTGATGCCAAGAATCGTTTTGTTTTTTTTTTGTTTTTTTCTTGGTTTCGTTGTCTTTAAATTTTTTGAGTGCGGGAGGGGGACGGCTACCGCGCCCGATCCTCGTCCTGTTCAAAAAAGCTGCGAAATAAAATGTATTTCTTGTATTGTTTGCATACCCTGTACACAATGAGAACTAAACTGAAACTTAAACTGAATCTTTTGCTAAGTACTTCTTCTTAATTCCGCTTCATTGGGCATGCATTTTCCAATTAACTTTCCTTATACAGCTTATACACATTTGGGCATATCTTATGATTCAAATTGAATATGTCTTCGGCTGACTTCGAGTCAAGTGCTTCTTATATTTATCCCTATCAGGACTATTCCTGCCTCTGGCAACCTTTTCGGCACATGACACGGCATCAATTACGAGGTTTTTTCTCCTTTTTTTCAAGGAAAATTTGGTCTGCAATATTTTTTAAATTATCCCATATCAATTTTTTTTTTAACTATTTGAATTGTTTTTTTGCATTCATATTAAGAATAATATAAACTAAAACAATTTTAAGCATATTTTTATATAGCTACTTACGTCTTCTTCTAATTTTAAGCATTCCAGTTCTTATGGAGTTGGACCTGCCTTGATGATCATCCATTATTATTAAAGTAAGCAATCTACTAGTTACTGGGTATTACCTAGACGACCCTTCTTCCGAGCAGTTTTTTGCAAGCTTATTTTATATCTGTTCTTTTAAGTTTTATCATTTACTCACTCACACTCCGTCTCTCTCTCTCTCTCTCTCTCTCTCTCTCTCTCTCTCTCTCTCTCTGTCACTATGCCTGTCCCTGTTTGCCGCCTGCTTGCAAAACTCAATTTACACAATTCCTTTCACTATTTTTATAGTCTGGCTAGCAATTTATTTTAATATTGCTTCCATAAAATGTATTTTTTTCTTTATTTCTTACACTTTGCTTGCACTCTCAACTGTATTGTTCTACCTCACTCTTTCTCTCTCTCTTTCTCTTTCTCTGTCGCACCTCCTCCCTCCCCTCTGTATCCATCCCTGTTGCGCTCCCTGTGAGCCTGTAGCCGACATTCCCCCGGCTGCTCCTTTGTTCTTTCGCTCGCTCGCTCGCTCGCTTTTTTCTGTGGAGTAGCTCTTGAGTTACGTTGCCATTTTTGTGTGTTCCGCTCTTTATTATTTGAGCATTTATTTTGCATATTGTATTTTGTATATTTCGTTTTTACACGCCTTTTGTTGCTGTCCTTTGTGTTCGTCAAGTGTCCAATAGTGGGGACTTTTGTATTTATTCTTTGTCTTCATTCTCTCTCACTTTTTTTAGTGTTAAACATTTTGTGATTGCAGTTTTGTTTATTTTGTGGTCGAGTGTTGTTGGGCGTAGAGTGTATGGAATTATAATATTGTGTATTATCTGTGCCCACTCATGCTTAAGCAGAGAATATTAATAGTGCGACAGATTCTGGGAAAAAATGTCATACAAATTTTAAATACTCAACAATATTGATTGCAATCAAAGGAGACTGTAAAGAGCATCAGGACAGGAATCTATGCAATAGCCAATCTAAGTAGAGAACTAGATTAAGATTTTTGACTATCTTCATAGAGGTTATTTTAATTAGTTGTGCCTTTTGCAATACATCGAATGATAAGCTGTTTGTATGTCTGTTTCTCTGCGAACTTGTTCCTCAGTTTTGAAGCTATCTTCATGAAATCTACTATAGCATATAGCTGCCAAAGGAAGCATCGATCAAAGGATGTGTTCTTGTCTGAAAAGCTTGTTTGTTCTACAAGTAACTCTAACCAAACTCATAAGTTTTGCGTGCTTTTATGCATCAAACATTTGGACAAAAAAGTAGCATCATCAGACTACTCTATCTGGGAGTTAATCGGTTTTTAAAAATTTGTAGTGCAATTCAGAAGATGTAAATTTCACTTCGGTCTACAAGGACATGTAATCTTTGTCATGCCAAAGTTTATTCACTAAAAAATCCAATTTGCTTATCATTCGACTATCGCAAATGTGTACAAAATTTGCAGGTCCTTGCTGGCGCGTGCCAATTAGCACAATGCCAATCTGTCTCTCAAGAGTCCTGCACAAAGCACTCAAACCCACGATTTGTTGTCAATTAACACACACACACCAGCACACAAATAAACTGTTGGATAAACATGAACACGCTGCCAAGCGTTGCATTTAGATATTTATCGCACTTAGCTGTGCTAGTCAACTACCCCCCCGGAAACCCCCTCAGCCCATCCATATGCCATGTCAACCGCAGAGACAACACGTGACTTTTGTGCAGAGAGTTTAAAAATCACATTTCGAAGGACTTTGACGGGCGACGTTGATGCGACTGATGAGGACGCTGATGGCCAAACAATGAGCTAAGCAGAGAACTCAATTCAAAAAAAAACCCACCCCTACCCAAACACTATATAAGTATTTAAAAAATTAAAAAAATATATATAGTGAGGTACAGTTGCCTTCCGGAAATTATGATGCAAGTCAACATATTGATGCTACATGCATTCAATAATCAAAGTGACGCGTCGGCTTTGATAAAAGAAGAAAGCAGCTCCCCCTTTCCATTCCCCTCTCACTCTCACTCTCTCTCTTCTGGTTCCCCCCTCGAAAAGAAAGCAACACAAGCAAATGTAAAAAATCATTTGAAAGACAACACAAATAAAAAATAAACGAAAACAATATGTAAATTATGAATATTTGTGTAAACAAAACGAACGGCAACTGAGTGCATCAAAGAACAGAAGCAGGCTGAACACTGCCATTAGCCCAGCTACTGTATTAAATCATATGCGAGTAGTACTATCTGTTTGGATGGATGGATGGATGTATGGATGGATGGATGGGCCATATCATCTGGTGTCTGCTTGGGCGGCATCAAAATTGATTTCTCATCGCGTTAGTTGCTCAACAGGCAGCCAGGTTTCTGCTTCCAATGTTTGAGTGTGTGTGTGTGTGTGTGTGTGTCGACTGTGAACACTTGGCTTATTAGCCGACTGAACTAGCCTCATTGACGTCGCACAGTGGGCAGAAATACAGAAAAAAGTTACATTTAAGGAAACTTGATTACTCTTGATTCAATATTGAATCATCAGATCGTCATAATAAACAAGTATGTTGCACATAATCATTCCTCAGTCAGATGCATTTTATATATATCAATAATTTAATTAATGTAGCTTAATTAATTTTGATTAAACATTTTCTCTAGCTTTTTGGTGGTAAGCATTTATTATTTAATGAGAGCCTGCGATAAATAAAATATAATTTATACGTTTTTTTTAGATTCATATTTGCTCTCTCATTAAGTTGAGACTGTAAATTTATTTCTTATTTTCTTTCAGACCAAAGTCAAATTGCTTCGATCTGAATTCACTCCTATGAAAGCTATATGATATATTAGTCCGATCTGAATGACTTTTAGATGTGAGCAGCATAATAGCAGGCACAACTGCTAAGCTTAGTTAGGATAATTTGTTGAACTAAATTGTTTTCTATTCAAGAACTCATCTTTCAAGCAATCGTTTTTATGGCTGCTATTCCGATCCCTCTGCTTCGCCGATAGAAAGTCAGACGGACATGGCTATATGGACTCATCTAGCAACTCGTCTCCTTCAAATTATAATACTTCCCTATTCCTTAGATGTATTCAAATCTGCTCTTCTAGTAAATTATTATGGCATTACTCTTCATTTTCTATTGCTTACAATATTTTCTCAACTAATGCTCATCTTGGCATAACCACTGTGGACCGATGGCGGTGTCTCTTGTTGTGGCAAAAGGTCTGGGCCACCTACTTTACACGTTTGCTACTTGAAATGGCATTTGTTGTCTTTTCATGGTTGTATTCATCTCCCTCTCTTCTGTCTGTCTTTCTGTCTGTCTGTCTGTCTGTCTGCGTGTTGGAAAAACAACACACCAAAAAAACAGAAAAAGACGGAGTTGGTTGGGGAACCTGCCAAATTAGTTGCTATGTAGCCTTATGACCCATTGCTTGACAAGCCGCAGATTGGGTTACCCAATCCCAATCCCAGTCCCAATCCGAGCCGCCTGTGTCTCTAATGTTTGTCTTATAAAAACAAGAGAGGGGTTGGGGTTGGGGGAGGGGGAAGTGAAAAAAAAAAACGAATGCATTTGAAATCTGGCAAAGCAAATAATAACAAATAAATGAAACTAATGCCAAGTAGTAGAAAAAATACGGCTGCTGCCCCGAGGACCACCCCCGTTTAGATTCCGAAAAAAACATATGTCTTGGCATTTAAGCTGTTAAGTTACCCTTTTCTTTTTTATTGGCAAGGGTTCTACTAGCCATGTGCCAATTCTTGAAGGAGCGAGCAGCGAGTGAGTTTTGGCTGAATTCTAATTGACGGCACTTATGGAAAGCCAGAAGAGCCCGTGTGGCATCTGCAGCCCCGAGGACACAATCCAACCCATGCCAGTTATCCTGCATATATCTATAGCAATCTATCGTATCTAAATATCTATTTGTTGGCTGGCTCGTTTTGTTTGTTGGTTGGTTCGTTGGTTGGTTTGTTTGTTGTTTGTTTGGCTTCAGTTGGCGTAATCGCCTGCTATTAATTCATTGTCCATTATACAGCAGCAGCTCCTTGCCTCCTGACATTGTATGCAATTTGTGTGGCACTACCGGAGCGAGCACACATGCAACGGCCTCGACTGCCTTGCCTCCATTGTGTTGTTTGTTGGCCAACATGGAACGCTACTCTAAGATATTATCGACAGCTCGTCCATTGACAATAACAAGCGCAAGCGGCAGCCCAACTGACTGACAGACTAAACGCTGCCCAGGCAGGCCACCAGGAAGCCGCCAGGATAACTGTTACACAGAAGAAAAAATCGTAGATATGATGAAATCAATTCACAAAAACTATTCTTGCCACTACAAATATTACACAAATTTACAAGTTGAATTAGTCTTCATTTAATTTAACGATACGCTTGAGTCTTTGTGGATTCCACGGATCACCTACAATGTTTCTCAGATTAATATACTTATATATTTGAAATATTTCTGAATGAACCACGAGACACACAACAGCATCACTTAAGATATTATAGATCCGTTTAGAGATATTGGGGTAAATCTATAATTTGTGAAACCAAGTTTAGCTTTTAAGATTTGTGTTTATGTCAGAAATTGTTATTGCAGTATGATTCTGAAAGATTTAATTTTTTGATTTGTATGCTTTTTTGCTTTACTTACGAATTACTTGTTGTTCTTTTTTCTCAGTGTAGTTGCTGGTAGTTGCCTATTGTCCAGTCGGGTGGTGGTTGATCTGTGGTTTTGGAATTAGACCACCCCGTCATTGTTAGGCACTGACAATGGTGCCCATAGACCCAGCGCATTGTATGCCCCTGAACACACACTCACACACACTCACACTCACACACACACACACACACACACACTCACACACACACAAAGAGTACTCTGCTGTTATGTTCTGTTTGCTTTTGTTGCTGTTGTTGTTGTTGACTTTTCGAGTTGCCGCACAATGCCACAGAACAACCTATTCGGACAAATTGATATCCAATAATTTAATTCTGTTATCCATTCGCCATTCATTTCGCATGTCCGCAAATAGTTTTGTAATTTGCACTACGGCATGCGTGTAACCGATATTATTGTCCTGCATTTGGTCCTTCAGCCATTGTAAAATAACTCAAATGCCTCATCATGCTGGTCATTTCCACAGCACTGCCGCTGACCCTCTGACCCCCTGACCCCCGGTCCCACTCTTAATCCTCTGTGTGGCCAATAGTTTTATTATAATTTATCTATGTCTGTCGGTCTGTCTGTCGGTCTGTCTGTCTGTCTGTCTGTGTGTCGTGAGTGTCCGCAAACCAAACAAGTCAAAAACAAAATTTTGTGTGAAAAAGGATTTCACACTTTTCCATTTGCCGCACACAGTTTTCATGTATGCGTTTTGTGTGCTGTGTGTTGTGTGTTGTGTGTTGTGCGGCGTGTGCCGTTAGTTTTCGATAATAAACAATATAGTGGCGAATAGATAAATTTGATAGGGCTTAACGCCTTCGCATATCGACAGCAGCACATCGCATTAGATGCCCATAATTGTTATTGACCGGCGTCCAATTGGAAAACTTTTTGGTATTAGAAATTGTTGGCATTTTTGGCTACACTTCCCACAATTCGTAATGATGGGATTAGTAAATGATTCATTAGGATTACCAATTGAAGCTATAATATGGCAACTCAGTTACTCTTATAAGGAAGGCAACATTCTTTTGATTAAAATGGTAAACGTTTATTATTTAATTAAACATTTAATAAAGCAGCAAGTTTAGACACACATTATTTTTAAGCATTGGTAATTAAACGATTTTTAGGTAATCATAAGTTATATTATACTCTGTACGCATTATTAATTAAATAAGTAAAGAAAAAAATGTGTTAGAATCAGATTAATATAAAATTAATCTGTGTTGGAAAACGCCAAAAATCTCCTTGGCATTGACAATGCTCAACTGAATTTGCATTGAAGATGATGGCAACTATTTGGAATCCTAGTCTAACAAATGCTCTCCATGACCACAAAGAAAACATTGGAGATGTCCGATGGCAATTAGCGAAAGTATTGCAGATTCTCAGAGGTTGTTCAGTTGCTCAGTTCCTCTTGAGGCTGAGAGATTGAACTCTGGCAAAAGAATCGACTTACTGCGTGTAGTTTTCCTCAGTTCTTCTAATCATTTTAAATTGGTTGCTGAAGATGGACCGTAAAAAAGGAAAGCACAAACGTGGCAGGACATCCAGTACCGATGACTGCAACAAGCCTGACTTGCAATTAGTTCATGATTAATGGAAGTAATCATATTTGCATAGACCATAACAACAATGTAAGCTCAGCAAAACTTACAAGATTCTAAGCCCATAATATTGTTAATTGGAAACTACATTCTCAATTAAAATTATGAGATTTACAAGCCAATCGATTCTTACTTTGGAAGCTATATGAATTAGTAGTCCAATGTTAATCCCAATTGAGTTTGCTTAAGATATTCTGCAGAGCAAAAGAAAATCCAACAAGCACTGAATTAAAACCAATGAAGATGTCATCGTATCGTTATGATATATATATATATAATATATATTAAAACAACCTCTGCATGTAAATAAAGTGTTCTTTAATCTGAAAATGACGTTTATTTTTCTGGTATTTGCAATTCCCCATCAGTTAAGTCTTATAAAAAAAAAATCATTCAAACGATTTATAGAATTGGATGTTGTTTTTTTTTAATTTATTAAATACTTTAACACAGTGTTTGAAATGTATTATCTAATACATGGTACGATATATAAGTATATGGTACATATACATAGGTATCTCAATCGGTATATATGATTCTTTACACAATAATCTCAATAATAATAATAATATATCTAAACGTAGTATCTTAGAGCTCTTAACGTATAATACAAATACTTGCCGAGTGATAAACATGTCGCAGATACAATTTACAGTTATGCAGATCTGTTCTGGATATATGTGGGTGGGTTATATATGGGCTGTAGGATATATATATATATATATATATATATATATAGCCAGTGTTACAATCTTACGAACTAAAGAAAAATCAATTCTACTGTGATTTGCCTAAAAATAAACAATGTTTACACTGGAGCCACTGGAGCCACTGGAGCACTGGGGATGCTTGAGCTATGACGTCTCAAAGGGCCGGAAGACGACCAAGCCTCAATCCTGGGAATCGCCGGCATTACTACTCCGGTCCATGGCAATGCCTCCAGCACCATTCGACTCGGATTGATCGATATCCGCGCTGCTCAACACCCCCGGCAGATATCCAGTCCCAGCATAGGGGGCAGAAAGGAAACGCTTGGCATGCGCCTGCATGAAAGGATGATAGCGATGCGGATGGGTGGGGGAACCGAACACAGCGGGCGGCACCAGTGGCGAGAAGGCGGACTTCATGGGGAATGGCGGCGAGGGGGGCACCGACTGGGCTGACGATGCCGGCGGCGGCGGTGTCTGCGTCAAATCCTCGCCAGCGAGCATGCACTCCATGGCCTGGAGGACGTCGCCGCGAAAGCGCTGCATCAGCTGCTCCACATCGCTGCGTCGTCGATTGGGAAACACACGCATCAGCACATCGATGGGGGATCGCTGCTGCTGCTGATGCTGAACATGCTGCCCCAAAAGTTGCTGCTGCTGCTGTTGCTGCAGCGACTGCGGCTGCGCTGCCGGATGATGGGTGGGCAGCCCGGCGGCGGCCAGGAACTGTGTATGATGATAGGGCATAAAGCCCTGGGCATGCCCATTGCCAAAGGAGCGCAACAGATGCAGATTCTCGGCGGGTGTATTTGGCGGCGAGTTGCTGTCCTCCTTCTTCAGGCTCAAGTTCTCCGGCGTCGCCTCATCCGGTGCCGAATCCACATCCAAATCCGATTCCGGCGAACTGGGCGGTCCGGTGCGTGCCGGCGACAAACTGGACGTCAGATTAAACAAGCCAGCCACCTTGGGCCTGGGACTGCTGGGTGAACCGCACTCGGAGCCCGTATCCTGATCTGTTTCATTCGAGTGAGCAGCACCACGTTTGGAAACTGCAAAGAGCACAAAAAACACAGGCAGGTTGCAGATTACACTCGGAAAACAAATATGTAGACAATTGTCAACTGAAGCAAAACACCAATTTTATCAACAGACAACAGATTTCTTATATCAAAAAGGTTTAACGAATTGTGGATATATTTTTGTAGCTCCTAAGGCCGATATACAATTATATATATATATATATATTCACAATACGTTTTTTTCGCCAAGTGTACAGATCAGTCAGGTAGCTGTGGGAAACTCTGTGTGGTTTTCCACACAACAAATAAAAGTATCGAATTGGGCGACGAGGAAAACGGCAAACAAATAAAACAAAAATCAGAAAAGAAAAACAAGAAAAAAAATGTAATCACGGGAATCGCAAACACAGGTTCAAGTCAGAGTTGGGAGTGGAGATGAGGATGAGGATGACGATGAGGATGAGGATGAATTGTAGGGAGGGCAGGGTTCGTTGACATGGCAACCGGGGATGGGTCGAGCGCGGGGTTTGTCGAGTCTGCAACCTGTGCTGTAGAAGTGAAACAAGTTATATGATATTTTTTTTCTATTTGATTTGGCAGTTGACGAAGCCGCAGTGAAAATTTAATTAAGTTGCGCCCTGTCGATTTGTGAACCCCTCCCCCCGCTAACCCCGTACCCTTAAACTCTACACTACATTCCAGATTCCGCTGTTCACCTGGCGCCGCTGCTGCTTCGAATTGTTGTTTTGTTTTTTATTATTGTTTTTTCCTCATTTCATGCATGAAATCGTCTTGGATTTCAGTGCAAATAAAGAGTGGAGTACTTAAATGGGACAGGTTCGATTGATTCGCGTGAGAATCCTTCTGTGTTTTCCTTTCTCGAAACAACCAGAATGAAGAAGAAACAACAAACATGTCTTAAAAGGGACTACAGAGTCTCGCATTACGCCCTCAGTTTGGAATTGTCTTACAACCTGACAATATAAGCAACGTTCCAAATTAGCACTCAAATGGAGTGCCGAAGTATCTATTCCAGGGACTTTGTAACTGTTGACGTGCCCCCTTCTTGACTGGGGGTTGTAATACTGATTCTTATGGGTATATAAGCTGAATGCTAACATGGCTATTGTGTCGGATAATGTTGCCTTTAATTGTATTATTAAAACGCTTCAACCATCGATAAGATATTGGTTTTACTTTGAATGAGTTTCGATGTTGCTTTGTATGCGTAATGAAAATGCATTGATGAGATTGAATAAAAGTGGAATATTTATACGGAAAAATGTGAATAAGCAAGTCGAAATAAGATTGATAAATCAATTTAGCAATTATCTTATTTCGACTTAGTTATTCACATGTTCAATTACCAAAATGAGAACCACTCAAATAACACTAATAAATCTGTGCATTGAGAAGGGGTTGAATATTAAAAGGGGTTCTAAGAAGATTTAAGTACTTTTATTTAATTTTTACAGAGTTTCAGACTAGTTATTGTTCCTATTATTATTTGTATTTCTCTGTATCCATTAAAATGTTATTTATATAGTATTTTTTCAAACACGGCAAATATTTCATACTTTTGCACTCTGTGTGAAAATTAGGATTGTGAGAATTCAAAATATTCCTGAGAAACATAATAAAGCATGGCCATAATCGGCATAGAACTAGATAACTATTTGGGATTGAGAAATATGCATATATGTTACACATGAAGGTAAAGGAACTGCTCTATTTATTTACTTTTATTTCTTTCTTTTTCTTTAGAAAAAAAAACAATTTAGAAACTGTTAGTTATGAGGAAAATTCTAGTTTTAAGACTCAGATTTTGCTCAAAATATGTCTGAAGTTGAGTTAAGTGAAAAATGAAGACAGTCTTATGAGTAACATATTTTATAGATGTCTTTAGCTGACTCCAGGTCACATAATTGAGAACATTAAAGATTAATTTAAATATTCTTGGAGTAGAAAGAAATCAGCTAAATTGCTTCAAATATTCTTTGCAAATCTTTAAATTTATATTTCTAATTACTGTTTCCATTGAGTTCTAAAAATGTTGGGGTTGTCTGTGAAAGCTAAGCAAATTGTGCTTTCAAATTGGAGTCTTAAATTCCAGCTTAAGGTTTCACTTTAATTGTTGCTATTTTTACCCATTCACCTCAACTTTAAATGCGACTTGCCCTTTTTAGAGAGTGGGTTGGAGTAAAGTCGTTGTTTATGCGCCGTTTGGCGGAGTGCAGGTTAAACGCCTTGACTGCTGAAGCCCTTGTGTTAACAACACCTACAACTTCAAAATCAACAACTCATACACCCAAACACACTCACACACCCAAACACACACACACACACACACACATGTCTAGGAGTGTGGCACTTTATGCGCCGCTGCGCTTTTCACAATTGAAAACGGAACATTTTTCGCAGGCGAGTTTTTCTTGAGTGACTTTGAAGCGCATTTGGAGCAGGATGTGACCAAAAAGGGGAGTTGTGTGTGTGGATGTGGGTGTGGGAGGGGAAGGGGAGGGGTTGCAATGTCACACATGGACTGCACACAGAAGTGGGCATTATTGTTGTTGTTTGCGATGGCGGGCAGCAAGGCGTAAATATAATAATTTCATATTTGTCGATGTGGCACGTAGGGGGACTTACCGGGACTCTCGTCCAGCTCGGTGCGTGTGGGTGAGAAGCCAACGCTGAGGTGCTCGGAACGGGTGCGTCCATCCGTGTCGGATTCATTGCCATTGTAATGCTGCTGCTGCTGCTGGCGTTGCTGCTGCTGCTGCTGATGATGAAGTTGCTGTTGCTGTAGCTGTTGTTGCTGCTGCTGCTGCTGTTGCTGCTGGTGGCTGGGCGTGGAGCTTGCCTCGTAGCCATCGCTGGGCGGTGATGGTATACCGCCATGGAAAACACCATTTTGTGCCGGGCCAGCACCAGTGCCGGGCGCTGTGGGACTGTGCGGGGTGGGCGTAACACTATCGCTGCCATTCTGTTGCTGGCCCTGACCCGAACCGGGCACCGAGGTGTACAGCAGGCCCAGCTCCCTGGCCTCGTTCTCCTCCTGCGCCTGCTGGCGTCGCAGCGCCACCTGAAAGCCAACGGACATGGAAAACTGACAGATTAGATGACTATGCGGCTACGGCCAGGCCAATGTCAGTGGCCATCACCCACCTGTGCGGCCATCACACGCTGCCGTTCCGCTATCAAGGTGCACTTGGCACACACACAATCCCGCCAGCGGCAATAACGCTTGTGACCCTTCAAGGCGCTCACCTGCAAATGGTCAAAGATCGGAATTGGAGTTGCAGTTGAGTTAAAGTGGTTTCAGATCGCTTGAACTAATCATCAAACTGAAGGACGGAAGTACGTCCCTGAGCATTGTGCATGGAAGTCGCAATTCATTCAAAACTTAATAAGTAAATATCAAAAAAATAAAAATGATAAACAATAATGATCATAATGAATAACAAAAAATAATACAATTCAAATGTATCACTAAACTTTGTGAGGATAGTATTGCAATTGGGTTTTTCCTAATTATTGCAGTTAAGTTTATGATTAATTTGCAATTTAAATAATTTAAAATAAAAAAAACAAATTATATTGTGAATAAATATATACAATTTTTGTTCAACAATTCAACAATAATGATTCTATTTCATTTGCAAATAAACAATAAATAAATACAAATTATTGAATAAAAATTGTACTTAAATTGTGAATAAATAATGTGTAAATTATAATATATTAATTAAAAGTTTGACATTTCTGCTTGTACTCCAATTGCAAATAAATCCAAGATTTGTGACAGATATTCGGAGAAGGCTCCAAGCAGATCAAAAAATGAGTCATGTTGAATGAATTGGTTAATGAATCAAGTTAAGATACAATTGTAAGCCAAAAGTGTGTGGAAAAGAGTGGCAATTAAATTTAAAACTACTCCAAGTACTTAATTAAGATTATTATTAAGTAATTTACAGGCTCGTAAGAGGAGTATTTGAAAAGTAATTAAAGCAATTAGTATTTCCACTGCTACTCTACAATTACTTAGACAGCTATGGTTATGCAGATTGAGCTCCAACTTGAGCAAAAGTCAAAGATTTGGTAAGCCACACTGACCACGCCGTGATTGCGACACCTGGCGCATTTTGGGGTACGCTGATAGCGCTCCGAGGCGGCGCGCAGGAAGAAGGCGGGCGGCAGGGCGCCCAAAACCGGATGCTGCGACATTAGATTCTGCATATCGACACCCGACGGCAAACTCATGCTGAGCCAACACAGACACAGTCGCACACACACACACACAAGCACACACACACTCTGTCAAAATTAGGTGTTTCTTGTTTCTTGTATATATGTTTGATATGTAAATATATATATTATATTTGTGTTTGCTCAATTCTCAATGGAAATCACGCTTTGGTGTAACAGTCACAGTCACAGTCACGGTTAACACGGTAATCACGGCGCGCGCATTGACGACCATGTCAGATGAAGCATTCGATTGCAACTGATTCAACTTGGACTAAATTCAAAAGGGAGCAGCAAAAGCAGCAGCAGAAGCAGAAGCAGTAGCAGCAGCGATGCCAGCGCCGCAGGCAGCGACAGCGTTCAAGGCAAATGGCGGCAAAGCGGCAACATTTACCAATACAAAAGCCGCACACACACACACACGCACACACTTAGAGCAGGAGACAGAGCGAGAGAGAGAGCGAGAGAGAGAGCGAGAGCGAGTGAGTGAAGAAGAGAGCAACGCTGCCTAGGGTTGCAAAATAAATACACTTTTGTGCGCGTGTGTGTGTGTGTGCTTGTGGCTGCCTGCGTCGGCGTTGGCGTCGTCGCAGCCTCAGCAATTAAGAAAAAAGTTTCAAAATCTAATTTGGTACTGTATACAAATTTGTGCACTCGAGGCGGGCAGCGACGGCGACGGCGGCTGCGGCAGACACAGTCTGGCACAGCGGTGCGAGTGTGGTTGGCTCTGCTGCGGTGGATGCTGTTGGTGTTGTTGGTGTTGTTGGTGTTGGTGTTGGTGATGATGGTGATGGTGGTGGTGTTGCCTGTAGGCAGTTGCCTCAGCTGCTGGCTGGTGGTTGTTTGAGATTTCTTTCATTTTCTTTGTTGCTTTTGTTTCACAATTTCTTTTTTGCTGTTGTTGTTCTTGTTTTTGCTTGGCTTAAGCACTGTGCGCTTGTGTGTGTGTGCGTGTGTGTGTGTATGTGTGTGTGTGTAAGAGAGCTTCGGTTTATGGAACAGCCAACCAAAAGCGTTGTTGCTCCTCAGCTGCGAAGCGACCTCGGCGCTGGTTGGCATGGCAGCGTAGGCGAATACACACACACACACAGACGCACACAGCCACACACGCACACACAATGCAGCTCGACACAACTGACACAGTTGGCAGTTGCAGAACTTGTGGTTGTTGCATATGTATAAAATGTGGAGGTTGCCAACGGCGAGGGGGTGTTGCATGGGAAACTTAGGAGGTCAATTGCAGCCTCGCTTCGTCTGCCAGCTTTGAGCAGCTGCTGCTGGCTACTCGAATGTTAAAGTTGCTTTGGATTTGTTTTAAAATATTTTCTTTGGCATGTTGCCACTCGCTTTTCATTTGCAGCTGCTTTCTGTGTTTAGCATTTAAAAGTGGTAGTCTAAAGAAATTGTTTATTGTTTATGAATATACGAAATGTTCACTCAAAGGCGAAACAAGAATGAAAGACTTGAAATTTAATGAACTATATTAAATTGTTTATTGTTATAGCTAGGGAAATGGTTACAGCTCTAAAAAGAAAATTCCTCAAAAGCTTGACAGTCTATGAAAATTAAAAAATAATTAAATATATTTCAATTAAAATGATCCGTTAGCTCTTAGAAAGCAACTGTACAATTTAGCGGACAGAAATGCAAGCCTTCAATTCAGTTTAATCTTAACAAACACTAGGGAATAAAATATACAGCTGTAATCATATTAATTGCAGAAAACGCAAACAAATAAAGCAAATAAAATATTAAATACTAAATAAATAAATTATAAATAAATACAAAATGGATGAAATATGTCGAGATGTAAAACCAATTAATATATCGAAGAAAAGGGCTATGAAAATAATTTGAAATTACATTTTACAAAGCATTAACTCTATTATTTTGACCGTAACTATATAAACACATATATGACCGTGAGTATGTAAATATGACAAGTTGTACAATATCATAATTGCATTGTATATTTATTAATAAAGATTCGATATACAATGCAATTGCATTTACATTTAAAAAAATATTTTTCTTTTATTATTTCATGGCTTTTGCAGTTTTAAAAACGGTTTCACCTCTCCAACTTGAACCAATAACTTACCAAATACCATATAGAAAATAATAAAATATAATTAAGTCTAAGAATAGCTTATATTTTACTCGATGAGTTTCACGCTAGGTAAGTTTTAATGGGAGAAATGTTAAGGTTAGAATCTCTCTTAAAGTCGAAACGATACTTTTTTTTATTAATATATTTATTTTTCAAATCTGACCAGAAATGCCGAATGCAATTTGTGAAGAAATTTGTAGAAGTTTTGTAGAAGTTTTAATTTACATTCAAATATTGCTCGTGCACACGTACAACATATATACACATATCTGAATACATGCTTATCAACGGCCATTTTGTGCATTTCGATAACATATCGAAAATCGACGCGCTAGTTACAGTAACGACAAGGAATAACTGCACGTCTCTTGTATATAAAAGACGCCAATGGGTGGGTGTTGTTGTGGGGGAGGGTGGCAACTGGGCGCCTCAGTGGCCTATTAGAATGTTACAATATTATTGCAATTGAAACAAACTGCGACGGCGACGGTGACGCCGCCAGCAGCAGCAGCAACAACGAATCTAAAGAAACGTGTGCGACAAGAAGCGGCGACATTTTAAAAGCTCTGCGCACTTAACGCGCTCTCTCTCTCTCTCTCTCCCTCGCACCCTATTTCTCAGCTATGTTGCGCGCTGAACACTTTTGCAGTTGCTCTCTCTGTGTGTGCGTGTAGACTCCGCCTATGCGCAGAGGCGGAGCCAATACTCACACACACACACATTATATAAACACAAAGCGGCTACAATGTTGTATTTGAAAGCTGGTCCAAAAGAAACAAGTTTCCAAAACTGAAGAGAGGAGCAACAGACCTAGTGCGTGCATGTGTGCGTGTGTGTGTGTGTGTGAGAGAGCGGCACAAGGACAACTAGCATAAAGAGAGTACAGCAGTGTCTCGCTCGCTCGCTCTCACACTCTCGCTTTGTCTGTCGCTCGCTCGCACAGTGGCCTGTCAGTTAAGCTTGGCAACTGTAAATGGCTAGAAATTGTTGTTGTTGTTGTTGCTTTTTGATTTTGCTTTTGCTCTTTCTGCTACTGCTTTTTGCGCAGAGGCAATTTCTCGTATTTTAACTTTGTTTAAAGTGCACACATACACATATAATTAAATATATATATATTTATATATATATATATATATATATATGTGTGTGTGTGTATGTATGTGTATATGTATGTGCGCTGTTGCTGGGTGGCCACTTTAAATGTGTGTTTTTACTGCGGGCCAAATATGCAAATTAGTTTGTGCCGCGCTGAGTGACAACTTCTTCAGCCAACAAAAGCTGAAACATGTCCATTATATCAACGCCGCCGCTGTCGCCGCTCTTCATGCATGAGCTGGACTCGCAAGCAGAGGGGAAAGGGGCAGAAATAGCTGCAATACAAACAATATGCTCGTAATAACCATGAGCAGAAGCAGGCAGGCAGGCAAGCAGGCAGGCAGAGTCAAGGCATCATCATCATCAACAACAATCGGTAACCAGTAGCTAATACAACACCAACAACAACAACAACAAAAGCAAACGGAACAACAATGAAAACAAAACGAAATCAACATAATAAAAAATAATAACTGAATGACATCTTATGGGCTAAAATCTGATATGACCCAAGTGCTGTCTTCCTTTGAGTCGAATACATAGAATTGGGAATTTATAATTATTCACAAACTTAAATGCAAATGATTGATTTTAATCTGAATGTATTCATCAATTTGTTGTTTATTTGCAAAGAACGTTAATTTTTCTGGTAAAACATTTGCAATTTACTTATGATCCTGGTTCGTAGCCATTCAGGGGCGTACCAGGCTTTTGTGAAGGGGCAGCCTCAGAGGCGTAGCAAGGTATGGACAGAGGCCACGGTAATTGTCATTGAATTTAAATTGTTTTTATAAATTTTAATTTAAAGTTGGGATGTGGGGGTAACTGCTTCTCCTCATCTCACCCTGCTTATAACTGGCTGCGCCCATAAAGCCATTAAGACCAGATTTGACTTCTTTTAATTGTGGTAAAATTAGTATTGCGTATTCTTTACTTTTCTGTATATAATGGCAAGAAAAGTAAATATTAAATAATATTAATTACGGAATATTAATTATAAATACACAGCGAAAAGTTCAGTTAACGATCTATTTTTATTCCATCGAGTAACTTTAACTAAGCCTAGTAAATCTTCAAGAATTTAATACCTTGAATCTAACAAATACTATTCAACAGGGTATCTCAGCATTTAAAAAAGAATCAATTCAATGCAATACACGTGCATAATTACAACTTTGTGTAGTTAAACTTGATCATGAGTTTGGTTAGATGTCAATGCAATAATGTTGTCTTTGGCAAAGATCACAGAGTGGAGTAAGACAAATAACCAAGTAGCCAAGTTAGTTGGGTTGGCTTGAATGGTAAATGCAAAGTGCTTCGCAAAGCGAGAGATCATTGCTACTTTACTTGCCGCATGCTGCTGGCCATGTTTCTTTGCTTTTGATGACTCCGACGAAGAAGATGCGACTCAAGTGCTCAAGTGAGGAGCAGCCGGTTGAGGGTTATAATGAACTGCTTCTGATTCAGCAGCCGAGACAGTGACAGATGCTTCCCCTCGTACAAGAGAGGGGGGGAGAGAGCAGACGGCTCGACCGGGTTTGGGGCACTTACTGAAACGGAGACGGAGACGGAGTCGGAGATTGAGATTGAGAATGAGAGACAGACAAAAGAAAAGTGCCTTAAAATGTTGACAAATATTTGCCGTGCATTGGCCGCAAAATTATTTGATCAAGACCACCGAAATATTAAGTTGTATACAAAGATCTCTTTTTGTGTGTGTGTGTGTGTGTGTGTGTGTGCGTGTGTATTTGCGTGTGCGGCCACTGTATGTACACTTGGAGAAATAAACGCAGTCATACATTAAGGAAGAGATATTCAACAAATTTCAATTACAATTTATAGTAAAAAAAATGTTGTTTTGGGTGTATTTAATTGAAAATACTATTTTAATTATATCTTTAAGGAATATCGATATTATAATAAACGTTGTCTGGTTGTCTGGATGTCGACAACCTCTTCGAAACCTTATATCGTTGAGGAATTTCGACATTATTCAAGAATAAATAACTAAAGAATAAACTGAAATTGGAATTCCCTTCTCTGATCTTGAGGCATTATTAACAACGTTATCAAAATTAAAATTTCGTACTCTGATCTAGGATTTTCGACCTTCATTAGCAAAATAAAATAGAAATAATGTTTAGAGTATTAAGAAGCTTGGCAAACAAAGATTACTTGAAAAATAAATACATACAAAATGCATGACACTTTTTTGCCGAGTGTAGAGAGATCAAAAATTGTACAAAATTAAAAATGAAACTTGAAGACACGCGGCTAATGAGATTTCCTTGCGTCATTGCCTCATTCATTCATTCCGAATTGCGATTTGTTTGTTTTATGTTTTTTCCTACTCTTTTATTATTGTTGTTGGTGTTGCTGTTGTTGTTGTTGTTGTTGTTGTTATTGTTGTAGTTGCTTTTGTTGTGCGTTGCGTAGCTGAACTTGTGTTTTATGTTTAGCGTTCAAAGACAATATTTGAGCAATCATCGAAGACGCGCCAAGAGGATGAACATTGTCTCTATTTTCGAAAGATCTTTCGTCGGGTACAGCCACCCAAAGAGCAGCTAAAGATAGCACACAATCACACACACCTCCTCGCTACTATGGACCCCTCCGCTACCCTCTCCCTTCTATGTCCATTTCCTTGCGAGCTTTCCATTTGGAGAACTGTCAGTGGCAGGCATTGGAAACAAAGCGAGGACGCAGCCACTCCAAAGTGGACAGGGGGCGAGAAAAAAGTTAATTTAATTTCAAGTGTGTGCAACAATTGTCGGTCCTGCGCTTATCCTTTTCAGCCAAACCCCCTCCCAACACCACCAACACCCCATCCACCCCATCCATGCGCCTGCTTCTATTTTTGGTTTGGTTTATTTCACTTTATTATTGTTTTTTTTTTGTCTTTTGCATATTGTTTTACAAGCAGATTTCTTTAGTTGGCGACTTGTGAACAATCTTCGACTTATCTTTGACATCAAGAAAATCTCATTAAATAACTTCCGGCGCTTTCAAGTCCTTGCCAGCCAGCCAGCCAGCCACCCAGGGAGCAAGGGAGCCAGGGAGCCAGCCAGCATATCCTGCGACTAGAAAGCTTCGCTTCGCTACAAGCTGAAACTTTGAACTCTTGTTCTGTTCTCATGTATTTCGTGTTTCGTCGTTCAGCCAGCCATGAAATTACATTTTCTCATCATATACGAGTAGTCTGGGGAAGGTGGAGCAGATGGGAGGGGGGCTGGGAGATGTTTAAGAATAGGAAACGTTTTTTTCTGGGAGTCGGAAGCCATTTTTCGTCTTCCACGTACCCAGAATGGAACAGAATACTTCGTTTTGCTGTAGATTCAAGGAAACGTGAAAATGTTGTTAAAAGTTCACAGAAACTTTTGTGTTCATTTTCTTTACTTTTTTTTTTGTTGGGTTTTCTCTTGCGATATTGTTAGCTGTTCACAGAGTTTCTTGTTAGTTGTTAGATTTTTCTGGGTGTCATATGCAGATCTGATATGCGGAAAAACGAAAACAGTTGAATAATATGCACAAACTATTCAGAAGACTCTGATTTATTAACTGAATTGTCTGAATTTAAAATGGTCATGAATTTAAATTGTTAAAATACTTGTAACTAAAAATCTAACAACATTTTGTTTCTTAATTTTCTATCTATTTTTAACGACTTAAAAATCTCATGAAAACTATTTTAAAAAAATCCCTTTGATATAAATTATAAAATAAAATTATGAATGTAAAATAAGTGGCATATTTTAATATCATTTTAGTTTGTATTAAATTAAAAAATATATATTTTTAAATAAATATGGCATATTTTATATTAAATGATTATTCTAACCAGTTTATATACTTCATGCTATACATGTAAATTGGAATAAAAAAAACTGTAAATTAAAGAATTTCGTGGAAATGTTGACAAAAAAACATTGTATTTCACTTCCAATTTGAAAATAGAGAAAGAATTGTATATAAGTTGCTGGTGTATTGCAATCAGTTAACACAGTTTATTGTTCGCTTTTTGGATATTCAGATCTGGTAAGATAAGAAATCGAAGAACAATAAACTATTTATATATACTTTCCCATTAACGTGTTTATTTGTAATTGTAATCGAATTATTGCCAAATGCCAGTGTATAGTATCAATATCATTTGTGTCATTTGACACACGCCAAAAGCATTCCTTGCCAGAGGAGCCCAGCTCAAATCCACTGCGAATAATCAATCGTCAGCAGGAAGCTCTGATTTCAAACAATTGTCGTGACACATAAATGGCTCAAGCGGCAAACACACACACACACACACACACACAGGCATGCATTAATACAATATTGCGAATTCCGGCACAGCTTCATCTGACACCCTTGACGCAAACGAGACCATTTACAAGGATCGTTAGCCGAGCAGACCGATGAGATTATGATGCTCGTAATTTGAGCTGGCCACATTTGCCCAAAACAAGGTCACACAACAGTCTCTGTCGGCAGCTCGCTGCTGACTTTCGATGTGACACGCTCGAATTCTGGATTTGTTAATTCATATAATAAAATAATAATTTTTTAATAACAATCAGGCATATCTGAAGGAGGCAACGCCCTTCAGCTCGGCGCTCGCTACTCTCAGAACCATTGTTTGGGCACAAACACTGTTTCCGATTTCGTTGAGCGGGTAGTACACTGTGAGAAATATTTTGTAATAAAATAAAGCAGACTAGAGACTGGAACGTTATATTCAAAATGAGCACATATCACTTTCGACCGAACACAACATGCTAAATTTGATATAAAGTAATGAATTTAAATTTGTAAAATAAATTAATAAAAAATTAATTAATTAATTAATAATGTAATTAACAGTTCGTTATTGTGTGTTTTAAGTAATTGTGTTTTTCGCTCTGTGTACTCCAGCCCACTCTGGGCAACTGCTCTTCAAGCCACCCTCCCCCCTGGCCAACCCCGTTCGTTATCTAACCCTCAGTTATGGCACCAAACATTTTAAACGCCCCTTTGACAGGGCGTTGAGGCAACTGTTATTAGTTGAAATCTGCACATATGCCTGTCTGTCTGCATTGGGACAAGGGCGCGTGGTTCCCAGCCAAATATCGGGTTTATGTTCAACTCACTCTCTCTATCTCTCTACTTCTCTCTCTTTCTCTCCCTGTCTCCCTCTGCCTGGTGTTATGGTAATGACAACTTTCAAAACTGCCGCTGGCCGTATTTATGGAGTTTTTTTTTTTTTTTGGGCTGCCAGCTGTGAATTTTATTTGATTTAATTAAAAAACTACGTCTTTGGCATTACATAATGGCCGACAATTTGACAGCCATTTATGCGTCCTAGTTGTAGTTTTGTGTCCACTTGAGCCAAGCCTGATGCTTGCATAAATGTATATAAATATAATAGGGATGAGTGTGTGTCGGTTGATAAGATAACAGTTGAGTGCCAAATTAGGTTTACAAAATTATTTAATTAGAAGAAGCTTCTGTGGAGAAGTCTGCATGTAAAGTTAATAAATGATGAAGCTCATAACTATTATTGCACTATGTTGCTGAATAAGCTGAAACTTATGGGTATATATGAATTAGGTCTGTTAATTGGTCTCTAAGCCTTATGAATCATAGTTATCAAGATGGCCTTCCAGGCAGATGGAAGTGAAGGAAGTGAAAGATCAGCCCAGAAGAGACAATGCTTTCACAATTTAAATTTTAGAAAACTTTTTTTCAGAAAAGTGTTTTTAGGGTATGTTGTGTAAGAATATTAATGTTCTACGAAAGTCCACATATGTTTTATTTCGAGATCTTTAAGGATATGTAGTTATATCGAAGATACACTTAAATTTAATTTATATACTTAACATTTAAATATTGCCGCCATTTTGTAGGGCTGCATTTGCTTCAGCAGCACAAATCTATCGATAAGCGATACTTCACAAAAAAAATACCAGCAAAGTGTAACCATGCAATGGGCCACCCATCTGCTGTTAAGTTAACAGTTACAGTGCTATGTTAACAGCTGTTCGAAATGCGCAGCCGTTGAAATTTAAAAATAAAATCGCCCGAAAATTATTTCCTTTTATATTTATTAATAAGGCTTCATTCAATTCAAATTATAGGAATATAAAAATATATTTATTATGTAATATATAAGCACACGCCCGGTCAAATGGAAATAGTATGAGGGCGCAGCTACGTAAATGTCATGAAATATATGACGCTGAACAATATGTGTTTATAACAATCAATTATGTAAATAACTACAAACATACTATGAGTACAATTTATATTTATATATATTAGCATAGTTGCTGATCATTTGCCAGTGGAAGCATAGCACGCATTGCACACCCGCACCGGTCGACCCGGCAGCCCCTGCGCATTGAGCAGGGGCAGCGAATTCTCCGAGCAGGATTTGCAAAAGATTTCGCCACAGCTGCGACAATGATGCTTGCGACGGGTCAAATTGAATTCCCGGGTGCAGGCAGTGCAATGTGTGGCTATCGAATCGGGCGCCCAAATGCCCGGACTGCTCACTGGCTCCGGCATTGTTTGCAAAGATTGCGATGAACCGGAGAGCAGCAGTTGCTGACGTCGCTCATTGTCCTGGAACTCGGAGATCTTCAGCTTACTCATACTCAACTGTATGCCCAGCTCCTCGAGCGTCGTCTGCGCCTCCGACCATTGAGTGCGCGCCTTTTCCAGATCCAACTTTAGCTTGTCGTTCTTCTGCTTCTCCTCGTTGAGCTCCTTGACACACGCTTGTAGTGTCGCAATCTTCTCCTTCAGCTTCAGCTCCTTCTCCTGCAAGGACACGCGCCACTCGCGCTCAATGCGCGTCTCTGCCTCCGCCCGGGCAGCTCGCTCCTCGCTGGCACTCACTTGGCTGGACATCGTTTGTGACGTGTTCTTCAATATTTCGCCCAAATTGCTCTTATCACTAGTCCATCTGTGGAAAGGCAAACATGTTTTTATTTAGGGGCGTTGAAAATGATTATTATTCTTAATGTGTACATATTTAAATATTATCACGCAGTTTTTAATCGCAAAAGCTCTCTAAAAGTAATGTTAATAAATAAATAACAAATATCTGATTTACTGTCTTTAAAAAGAATTTGAGCTGTAAAATATATTTATCATTATTTCGATCAATCTATCATCATCTCTACCTATCTATTAACTTTGATAAATTAAAAACTTTTTATTTGCATGAGCAATATTTGAAAATATTTATATAAACAAAAAAAAAAAAAAATTCATAACATTTAACCCATATTAAAAAGATTCAAAATCTCCTTAGACATTGATCGTTTAGCTGATCTTGTTTAAATAATAGACGATCGATTGTCTAAAGAAAGATTTTCGACTCAAAGAGTAAAGATTGATTTTCTAGTTCAAAAAGAGTCAAAAATCGATAAATGCAACTATTATCTTAACATTTAGTAAATCTCTACTCGGTTACTAAATCTGAAAATCAGTCTAAAACTATCTTGAAAATTTGGGCATTTTTCTAAAGTTTTTATTTAACTCTCCAGGTTTTTTTGGAAAGGTAATTTAAATATCTTTCAATCATATGAAATAAGAACTGGTTTCGTGCAGATATCCGTAAAAGGCTGGATTAATAGTGATTTGGGTTTTTGTTTAGAAACCTTAAAAATCGACGCAAATTCTCTCAAAATACAAAAACACCCAAATAATATAAATTAGCTCAATTTGTACTTAACAGCGATCTTACTTTTTCTCTAATTGTTCAATTGTGCTGGCCATATCTTCCTTTTGGCATTCTAATTTGCTCATTAGCTCCGTTTTGTGTGTCAGCGATGCTTTGCAATCCTGTCAAAAAAGATACAAATACAAGAATCTTTTGAACGAGCTGTTTTAACAACAATGATCACAGATCTTGGGTTAGTCCGAAATGAAAGACTCGAGTTGAGATAAGTTTTATTTCTTTGGTTTGGTTTTGAGATATATATATATATATATATATATATATATATATATGTGTGTGTATATAAGGGACTACATCCTTTAGAATGTGTAGATACATAGATACATACATATTTATATAATTACATTGTTAGTATTTTAACTAGTTTTTTAAGTATATGGCATAAGTATAAATTAGGTTTTATACCGATCAAGCGAGTTGAGAGTACGATACGCGTTTCGAGGGTCATAGATCTTTAATATAATATATAAATCATCTCTTTACACATAATGATGTAATACTTTATTTGGGGGGGGGATTATCGGGCAAAAATTCAGCAGACAGCTTATAATTTTGAGAATCTACAACAAATTTCTGTTGCTATACGAGTACTATATATATATATTTATATATATATATATATATATTGCTATAACATGTGACTTTGGTTCTCTATATATTTATATAGCATTGAAGGCAACGTACATTTAACATCGGTTCTAAAATATATAGATATATATGTTGTTAAGCAGTTGCACTCTGAGTTACAGTTATTTTAACAGCTATGTAGTTAACCGATATGGGAACATTTTTATTTAGTACAGTGGTTGATGCCGGCAAATCTGTATTTTCAGAAATGTTACAAAATGAATACCGTAATTTTCATGAATTTGACTTTATTTTGATTTTAGTGGGAAACATTTTTTGGATTTGCTTTTTATAGAAGTTTAAAACAGCAATTTCAGTGTTATTTAAATTTTAAATTTTTTTTCATTTCAATTTAAATATTTATTTAGTAAAAATCGAAATTAAAATGTGATACAAATTAGAATATTTAAAAATAATTATATTCAAATAAATTTTGTTGTAAATAAAATTTGAATTTGACAAATTGTTTGCTTACTAAAATCAGATCTAAGACGTAAGCGTTTTCATTAACGAGCTACCACTGTACTTATAAGGTTATTTCTAGTGCCCACAGATCCATTCTAGACACCAATAATCATCTAGCACAAATAATATTGTGTATTCAATTAACACAAGTAAATGCCGTCTTAACAGTTTAATAAAAAAACTAAGTGACTTAATGATTTTATCCTGACGCATCCTGTTCGCTGGACAGAGCGTAATCGCTACGTGAACCATCTCCGCCGCCCTTGAAATGATGCGTTACAGCAGCCGCAGCCTCGGCCAGTTCATCATTCAAAGATTTGGCGGATGTGGGCGTCTTGAGTGCTGCTCCCTCCTCTGGCTGCAGCTGGAGTGGATTCGGAGCTGCTGCTGTACCTGGCGACTTGCGATAGTTGTTGGGATTGAAGGGGGGTATACCATCCATTTTGAGATGCAGCCGCTTCATGGGCGGTCCAGTGTCCTGCTTCTGCTTCTTTGTCATTGCCTCAAACTTTTGCAGATTCTGCTGGCGTCGCGTGTTCGGTGAACGATCCCCGCCGCTCACCTGGGCATGCTGCTGATGGTGCTCGTGGAGCTTGTTGTCGTATTTCTTTTCTAGCGATTGTAAAATGTTACCAATTTGTGAGGCTTTCGTTTGCAAACGAGAGACCATCTCGCCCTTCTGTGTGAGTTCATCTTCACATTCCTAAATTTCAAATTTCAAACGAGTGGGGGGAGTAGTAGTAGGAGTTATCTTTTAGCTTTTATCTCTCTTTCAACAGCTTGATTAAGGCCATATTTGCGTTTACGAGGAAAGGTGAATTTTTGAGTCGAGTTTAATGCAACCAAAGACAAAGAAATAAACCAAATGACTGACGATGATATGAGTGGCTTGATGAATGTGAACAGATGAGTTTGGATTTTGATTCTGTGTCGTTCATTAGGTGTTTGTGTTAGTGTTTTTTGTTTGTTTTGGGTGTAGAGTTGGACGCGGACTATGTGGTCGTATTTTGAAAGAGAATTAGTTGGAATGCTCTAGTCGAGAGTGCTCGAGAAGCAGATACTCTGAATCCAGCATTTAAATACATTTAAACTAAAAGACATTCGGAGAGTTGTGAGTTCTACGTTTCCTTTTTTATTTTATGATCAATCTTTAATCAATTGTAACTAATGTGATTTTATTGCAATCGAAAATCGATTTGTATCGATATTAGCAAAACGGTGATCTGTCGCAGAGAGCCAGACAAATATAACTAAATCGACTCGGCTTTTGAAGCTGATGAAGAATATATATACTTTATGTGGTCGGAAATGTTTTCTCTGCTCAATAAATATTATTGCACAGCTTCATCTTATCATCTTCCTACTTTTAATTGAGTTCTGGGGATAGAGATCCCAAAAGCTGACTGAAATGTTCAAGGATAATTAAAATTAAAAAAGGTAATTTTTAGCTTGAGAGTCATATTTTTGACATCTACATAATAGCTCAAGCAGTCTTTTCCATCTGTTTAATTCTACGCTCAAGCTGGTAATAGGGAACTGTTAGACCCTTCCGATATTCACACCCCGCGTCCATCTCTAATTTGGGTGTGTGTATTTGTTGTGTCTTGTGGCAATACGCACCTGCAGCTTGCGATACATTTCGAGATTGATTTGTTTGATATCGTCGAGTTGGCGTCGCAGCGAGATAATCGTATCCTGTTTCTCATGGATGTCCTTCTCGAGCAGCTTCATGGCCATATCCGATTCCGCCTTGAGCGACACCTGCAGCTTGAGCTCTTTGTCCAACTCAGCGCTACGTTTTCGCTCCTCCATCAGCTCGGAGCTTAAGCCATCAGTTTTGTCCTTGTCCTTGTCCTTGTCTTTATCCTTGTCACTGGCGCTGCCCGTGGAGCTATTGTCGGAATGGGTCTGTTGGCTGGCGGATTGTCGCATCGCCTGATTCTCGGCTTGGAGAGCCAGCAGACTATTGCGAGCGATGGCCAGATCCTCTTTCATCAGAGCATTGGTGGTGGTCAAGGACTCAACCTTGGCCTGCAGATTGCCAACAGTGGCGCTGTGAAAAACGAATGAAGCTTGAATCGGAATTCACTTTTTACGGTTTTTACGCTCGACGCACTTCAAATGCCGATTGAGCTCCTCAATGTAGTTCTTCTGATCCAGCACAGCAATCATGTTGCCCTGTCCGGTGGCATCCATTGAAGCTGCTTGCGCCGACGATTCCTCATTGGCCTCATCAGCATTCCGGGAACTGGAGCGTAAATAGAGCGAGAAATCGATGACACCCTGCTGGGAATCGAGATCCTCTTCCTTCACGCACAAATTGCAATCGATGACATTCAGGCCAACGAGGATGCCCATAATGACAACAATCTAGAATCGAATGTGGGGTGGAGAATCACTTGTTAATGAAGAAGATGCCCAGTTGAGATGGAGATAGAGCTGGAACACACACCTCATCGCTCATCATGAGAGCCTGTGGCTCATAGTAGTCGTACAAGGAGTCCTCTCGATGTTCGATCAGCGCCTGCAGATAATCCGACAGCTTCTTCTGCATCAGGGCAATCCTCAGCCAGGCCCGGGCACGTCCAATGTGGGTGCGCACCGTGGGCAAATCCCTCACGCTGGCCGTTATATCCTGCGCCTCGGGACAATAGTTCTCGACACTCTGCAACAGATCCCAGAGTTCTTTGCGCGGTCCCAGTAGACCCTTCTTTGGCCTCAGGCCATGGCCGAGTACATGCTCGATGACGATAAAGAAATGCTGCAGCGGCAGATGATCCGAGTCGAGCATGCGTCCATATCGCAACGATTGCTCCAACAGCTCCTTGACGACCAGTTTGCATATGTTCACCAAATTACTCCGTTCAATCTCCGCCGTGTCGCGCGCTGCAATTGAGAAGCGATTGGTTCCCAGTTGGAGTGTTATTTTTTTGGAGCGCATCCTCAACAGCATTTTTTTGTAATTGGATGCAACTACTCAATGTAAACGTCGTTTTTATTATTGTTGTGGTTGTTGTTGTTGTTGTGATCTTTGCTTGCAAAACTGTGTGCACAAATTTCGACACCTTTAATGAACTTCCAGTGATAAGTCTGAAAAGGAATCAACTAACTCCTTCTTTCCAGGTGGGAAATGCCCAGCTGGGTCAAGCTTTAATATGAGATCCATATCAGAAAAGATTATAGTTTTTCCCAGCTGAGTAAAGGTCTAATAATATTGAATATTGGAATATATTCAAACAAATACAAAATCCTACAATTAAAAAGTTGTTCTTGTTTTTGGAAATAATTTGAAGAATAAGATAACATTTTTCATAAAATTGGTAAGGCTTGTCCTATGTCCTATGATCTTCTCTATTTTTTTTAGAAATATTTTCTATGATTAAGAAATACATTTCTCAAAACTAGAAACGCAAATCCTGACTCATCTTCAATTTTAGAAATTACCTGTCTGAATAACAAGGAGAGGAACCCGTGGCGATTATCCTCAGGCTGATTATTTTTCTGAGTGTAGCAATCGAACATTTCCCACGTATATCAAGCTCTAATAAAGACCTCACATAAGAAATGAGTACAATAAATACCAAATCCCATAAGCAACTTGATTATTTGTATAGCAATCGAGTATTTTACAGATGTGTCTGACATTATAGACAGATATCAGTCTGGAAATTTCAAAGTGTTCCCATCAACCTAGCATTTAACTTCAAAAACAATGCGACAAATTAATAAGAAATAGATGTATTATGAACATTTATGTGCTGTTCTCGTTGCTGTTGTTCCTGGCGCCCGGCGGTTGCCCCATCTATAGCATCGATCTGTCGACGCTGGAGGTGCCCAATGACTTTCAGAATGAGCTGACGCTGCAATCGATGCTCAGCTCCGAGTTGCATCAATATCGCAACAAGCTAAATGCCAATACCAATGACGAAGAGGTCTCGTCCATGCAACATTTTCAGCAGGCACGCGATCTGGACGAGGATCGGGAGCAGCAACAGGACGAGGATCTGTTCGAGCGTGCCGAACTGCTGCGCAGCATTGAGGATCGCATTAAGGCCACATATTATGCGGCTGCCTCGCCCGAGGAGACCAAACAGGGCGAACTCAATGGCGATGTGGAGCCAACGTCGCGAGATCAGACAAAAATCAAACCCGACATTTGTCCCAACGAGGAGGCCACCTTTCTGGGCACCAATCTCTTTGGTAGCTATCCGAAGCGTTGCTTCTCCACCGAGGATATTGCATTGTTGTCCGCTCGCAAGGATTTCGAACTGCTGCTGCCCAAATCGTATCCACAGAGTCTCGTCACCGATGAAGTCATCCATACGCTGATGAAGTACTTCAATAGCGTTAATCATGTCGTCAGAAAGATGTCCGATTTGGAGACAAGACGTCTGCTGCAAAGGGCCTTCTATGATGCATTGGGTGGATATTTGCGTTATTATCTGGTGCCGGTGGCACAAGTCTCCTATTATGCGGGTCGCCTCAATCTGTGCACAGTGCAACGTTTGGTGGCATTGTATCGCCAGTGTCAACTGGTGCTCAACACCAATGGCAATGGCTGGAAATTGCCCGAATCCGATATCCTAGCTCAGCTGAAGAATGTGCGCATCAAACCCATTCATCTCAATGAGTCGAGCTGTGTCGAGAAAGATGCCTCGAGTTGTGCTCTCTTGGATCACAACTGTTTGAATGGTGCCGCCGATAATGATGAGATGATGATTGTGCCGCTGCCGCACTTGGAGCCGGAGGATAGCTCGAATTTTTTGACCAACATATTTTTGCCATTTAAAAATCGTCGCATTTACAATCTACGTTCGCCGGAGTCCGCCTTCATTCTGGTCAAATTCTTCAAGACGTTGAGCAATTGTTATCGTTTTCAGGGCATGAGTCAAAAGATCTACAATCAGAAGCTGCGCACCTGGATTAGAGAGAATGTCCAGTTGCATTATAGGGATGAGATGTTCTATCCGGGCCTGGGTGGCATTCTACAGATCTATGAGGCCCTGATTCTGCCCAACAAAAGGAAATTAACACATTCGCCGTCGGACGAAGAGTCGCCGGAACAGGAGATCGTGTGCAAAACTGAGAGTAATGATTATGATTTATTACCCGAAGACATGAGTCTGGTCGGGAATAGGGATCAGGGTCCGAAGCTTGGCCCCAAAGACAGTAAAAACAAAGACAAGGACAAGGACAAGGACAAGGACAAAGACAAGAACAAGCTGAAGGAGAAGAACGATAAGAAAAAAGAATCTAAAAATTCCTCGTTGCCACGTAAGCATAGTCGTTCAGCCAAAGACAATGAAAACGAAACCGAAGCCGACACTTTGCTAGATGAGACTGACAATAATCAAGGAGCAGAGGATGCAACTCCGGATAATAGTCGAATGTATGCGGGATATGCGGCGGCCATTTTGGGTATAATCTTTTTCCTATTATTATTGATCATCTGCTGTTGTCTGTACTGTAACAAAAAGGAGAAGAAAATCGTCAAAACGGTCGTCAAATCGACTAATTCCAATGAAAAGCAATACGGTTCGCAGAAAACTGTAAGCGAACCGCTGCCAGTGCCAAAAGTAATCCCCGAACCGGACAGAAGCTGCTGGAGCACCCTGTTCCACAGTCGCAGAGTCAATAAGAAGTCAACATTCAGAGCCGATCCACAAATGAAATCTAACAAATATGAGAGCACAAAAAGTCCGGGCATTAGCCTCGTAGGCAGCCATCAGAGCCAGCGGTTGGGCGGCCCCGTCGGCTTCAATGATGTGGAGAAGCTGCTGCCACGCAAAAAAACTGGTAAGTTTCAGCAAATATCTCGCTGACTGACTGACTGACTGAGTGATTGATAAGAAAACATAAACCGACCACTAAGAATTGGTACGATCAGTTTAAACTTTAGATCACAATTATCTGAAGATATATAAAAAAAAAATTAGCTAGTGATAAATATAGCCTAGCTTGATCTCATTCAAGCTAAGCATGAAAGTGCCTTCGAATATTAAACTAAAATGTCTAAAGATATACAAATATTATATATATATAAACTAGTATTAAAAATGACGTATTCAATCTAAACTTTAGATAACAAACATTTAAGTGCTTCTGAATATATTTAAAAAAATATAAACTAGCGATAAATATGACCAACTAGATGGCAAGTATGAAAATGTGTCTGAAGATACGATGACATCGACCTCATCGCTGGGCTATCAATTCAAGAGGAAGTTTATACCCATAAGGATGGGTCGAGAGAAGCGCGAGGAGTACTATAGAAAAGCCGAGAAAAATCGAGCACAGGCACTCGACAAACAACAATCGACCAGCCCGGAACCACGAGATAAAAACAGAGATCGGGAACAGAAACATCAGCAGCAGCCAGCAGAGGGTAGAACAGATGGGCGACAGCGTGCTAAAGATCGGGAGTCGGAAGCCAAAGTGCGTGCAAAAGAAAAGAATAAGAAGGCTGCTAAGCATAAGAGGCAGGAGGGCGGTCTGTCCCCGAGTCAGGAGAGGGAACGGCCCAGAGAGACGGAGGTAAGTGTGCAGAATGCAATCCACTCAAATTCACACAATCTATCCCAAATATATTCATAATTCCAAAACAGGAACAGAACAGAAGTAGAACTAACGCGAGCAGCGATTGCAGAATGCATGAAAAAGATGTGGCTGGTGAAGGGCAATGTTCAGGTGTGTAGCAAATGCACTCGGTGGCAATGTACTCAAGTCCAAAATCTTTGTTTGCAGCTTTCTAAAACCAAACTCTGAATTACAGGCAAAAACAATGGAAGTGAATCAAGCGTTTTGATCAGCATAGAACCAAAAGCGCAACCAATTAAGCGGGTCAATCCTGCAGAAGTGGATAGGGAAGGGAAGAGTTCAGGTGTGTAGCAAACACTTAAATTGCATCTTTGCTTAACTGGCCATTTATAGATGTAGGTAAACCAAATGCCACCGAATCATCAGTTTTGATATGCATAGAGCCCGAGTCGCCGAATGACAATCAGCAGGCAGTTAAATCACAGCCCTTATCCTCAACTGCCTCTTCAAGTGGGGTCTGTGCGGTTAGTTGATTGTAATATAATCTATATCCTATTTGATTCTAATATTATCTAATCTAAAGACATCGAAATCGAGTTGGGTAACTACCTACGATGATGACAGCAAGTGAACATAATTTTCCTGTTGCTTTTGTTATCTTTTGCATTGTTTTTCTTCTTTTTTTGTAAGAAATATATTTAATAAAGTTCAGTGTACGTTTGAGATGACAGCGTCTGCTGTGATCTGATCTAAGCTTGGACAACAAGTCGCCACTCGACACAAGAAGCTGGCCCAGACAAAACTGATAAGTGCAAAGCAAGAGTGTAATATGATAATAATAATGCTAAAGCATGCCAAATTAGGATTATCTAAGATTACCACGCTTATGCTATGCCAATTTTCAACCAGCTGAATGAGAGCAGATTTTTCTCAATTACAAAAAAAAGAAGAAAAGTCGCAAGTAATTATATGCAAAATAAAACTTATAACAATAAACCAAAAACTTAAAAAAAAAATACGCCAAGGAATATAGTCAGAAATCAAAGCCTACCGATTGGTACTATAAAATCTAATTTATAGAGTTTGCTTTGAACAACCGATTATTTCAATGAAAGCTGTATGATATAGTAGACCGATCTTGTTGTTCTCATATCCTCATGCAAGGAGTTTGTATTTTGTTAAACAACTTGAGTATTTGATACAAGAATTTAAATATCGAACTATTTTTACTGCAAGAGCAATATAATATAGTGATTTCAATGATTTGTGAGTAGCATATTTATATGTATATTGGGTAAGTTTGCTTCGGATATCTTGTTAAACAAAAAAAGGTTTTTTACACAAGATCTCGTCTTTCAACTATTCGTTCCTATGACAGCTATATGATATAGAAACAAACAAAACATAAATTTGATCTTTCGATACACTTAATGAACTGTTAATTAAGGCGCAGCCAACTTAGCGCGCCCATTAAAACTGTGACGTTGACGTTGCCAGATCGTCGAAAGAAACAAAATTCAAAAGTTTATAGCATAAGAGTGGCAGAGTTACATTTTTAGATGCGAATAACGAGTGCAAGGCAAAACAAAACCAAATAAAACACGCATGAAAATTAAAAGAAGGTTTTAGATAGAAAGAGAGAGAGAGAGAGAGAGAGAGAGAAAGAAAAGAGGCAAGAGGCAAGTGGCAAGCAACGTACAGAGATGCGACCAATCAGCAAGCGTGCCACCGATGAGGCCGACATTTTTGTGCTGCTGCTGTGACGCCGCTGTTGTTGCTGCTGCTGCTGCTGCAGCTGCTGCTGTTGCAAGTGCATTTGAGCCGACAACGTCGCACAGACGACGCCCGATAAGATTTTCAATTGCCATAATACCGTTATCCTCGAGTGTGCCGCTGCCTGAGGCAAGTCCCGCATAACGCTTGCCACTGTTGCGCTGCCCAAACTGATGAACTGCGGCACGTTGCTGCACATAGTTGTTGCCACCACCAGCAGCAGTTGAACTTGTAGCACTTGCAACATTTAACATTGCTGCACCGCCGCCCACTGTCTTTGGCCCGTTGGCCACATCGATGTCCTGCAACTCCTTGAGGCACAACCATTCGCCATCGACAGACACACGAAAGTTGCACAAATAAATTGTGTCCTGAACACCGCCGGCGAGTTCCTCGCTGTTACTGCTATTGTTGGCATGCATTGCTTTTGGCAGCGCAATTGTGTTGCTGTTGCTGTACGGCGGCAATTGTTGTTGCGGCGCAGTTGCAATTGTTGCTGTTTTTGTTGCTGCTGCTGTGGGTGCTGCTGCTGCTGTTGTTGCTACTGATGCTGTTGTTGTTGTTGCTACTGCTGCTGCTGCTATTGTTGTTGTTGTTGTTGTTGCTGCTGCTGGTGTTGTTACAATTGCTTGTTGGGGTGGATTTTGGCCCTTTTGTGCTTTTGCTGCCTTTGTTGTTGTTGCTGCTGCTGTCATTGCATTTGATGACGTCGTTTTGGCTTTTACTGTTTTTCCTGCTGCTGCGGTTGTTGTTGCTGACGTTGGTGTTTTAATGACGCTTTTTCTCGAGCTGCTTGCATTAAGCAAAAGCTTCGATTTACTGGCCATATTGTTGTTGTTGTTGTTATTGTTATTAGTGTTGGTAAACGTGCTCAGCTTGGTTTTCTTTGCATCCTCCACTAAACCACGCATTGTGACTCACTTCCTTTTTTTTATTGATAAAAATAGATAATCCGAAAAAGGCATTAAGAAGAGCAGCACTTTCACAGTGCAAAAAAAAGACAACATACGTGTAAAAGAAAATAGTTCTTTTTGTTTCCTTCAATTTGCAACTGCGCCTGTTTGTTGTTTGTTATCCGATGCACTGTGCTAAATGTTTAATTGCAATTCCAACAGCAAAATAATGGCAATAAGAGATGAAGAAATGTGCTGAATAATTTTAAAAATTTACGCCGAGCTGTTATCCTGTTCTCGCGTTGAGTAAGACTGAAGCAGGAAAAGCTTTCTGCTATTGATTTGTCAAGCACACTTTTGGCAGCTCAGCTTTTGCAAAAGCTTTTTATTTGCGTTAGGGTGGCTCAGGCGAAACCTTATGCACACACTTTATTTGCACTAACAATTAGACTCATTTTTTTTATAAACTAAATATATAAATATAATTATAGGTTCACATAAACTCACCGGGCTTTTTGCGTTTGGGTTTGGCGGTGCCGATGACTGTTGCCACCGTTTGTGGCGCTTCGGGATATGTGGTTGTGCCATCGATAACTTCGGAGGCAGCTGCAGCGGCTGCCGCATTCGAGAATTGCGTTGAAATCTGATTGAAAATGTGCGTGGATATATTTTCGGTGAGTCGAAATGTGCTGCGCAGGCGATTAAAAGACGAATTTGGCGCAGGCGTTGATGAAGTTGACGTTGATGCTGGCGTTGGTGTTGCTGGCGACGAATCGTCGCTTCTGTCATGGCGCACCAACAGATCGTCCGTACTCATTGCAAGCGGCACTAACTAAACATGCACACACACTCACACACACAAAATACACTTCAAAAAATAAACTTTATTGCAAGATTTGTGATAAAAAACATAAACAAAGCCTCGACACAAAACACGGAAAACAACTGAAACAGCTGTTGCATGCAATGTGAAAGCAGTGTGACCAATAATTATAGTAACAACTTCTTGTTATCGATATATCGCGTGAGTACATCATGTGTTTTGTTGTGCAGCCATGTTTGTTTTTTTTTTCGCACGGCACAAAACAAAAACAAGACTGCGTTTGTTACGCGAACTTGTTTCACTTCAGCTGTAACCGCTCGCGACTCAGCGTCATCACTTGATGAAGCTTCAACAATTGGGTCACACTCCCCAATATTAAATTGAACAATAAGTGTAAACAACAAAAAACAAAATAAACGTTAAGTTTGTAAGCATCTCGAATAACGTTCCGTTACTCAGTCTCAGTGCAGATTAGTGGCCGGGAATAAACAACAGGCGTTGATCGATATTACGCATTAAGCATTTTTTGCATACTTTACTAGCCCAGCAGCAACAACAAAAGTAACGTCGTCTGTGATCAAAAGTCATACAACTTTTTGTTTTGTAGTTTACATGTCTAATGCAGAAGAGGAAGAAAAACAGCAGCTAACAACAAGAAATTTGACGGTAAGGCGGAAGTGTAACTAACCTACACCCACATCTAACACATACGCACAGACACACATACATACGTACATAGTTATCGGCCATATTTGTTATTTTTGCAAACAGCACTAAAGTTACTATTAACGAGAGAATCTGTGCTCCAAGCACCACTTGAATAGCCAGTTGACCACAATCGAAGCGATAACAACAAATGATAAAACGGGTTTTTTTTTATTCTTGTGTTGTTGTAGACGAAGCGTAATTGCGCCGTTATGGTGATGGTGAGACACAGAAGTTTATAAAACGAAACGTTTTTCAATTTCCTTTGTTGTGCACTAGACGCATGTATGTGTATGTGCGCGTGTGTTTGTGTATGCATGCACATATTCATGCTTGCAGTGAGAGCGAACGATGGCGTCGTTTCACTCTCGCTCTCTTTGATGATAAGTCATGCTCGCTCTCTCTCTCTCGTCTTCACTGCGCAGCTGATCGTCTAACTCGTTCCCCTCTTATCATTTCATCACTGTTATTTTCGAATCACGCTCGTATCGACTCGACTCGACTACCACTCTAGGCTTGCAGTCACTTGTCTCAGAGAAAATAGTACTATTTTTGGTCATTCACTCGAAATTGAAATGCATACCTAAATTTTCACTCAAGTTCAAGTCGAGTTACCGCTGTGGTCTACGTGCAGATTTTTCGGGCCCCTGATTGGCCAATAGGATATGAAATATCCAACTCAGAACAATTCGCCTAGCATTCGCCGGCTGCGAAGCATCGTCTGCCTCAGAACGAGTCGAGTGGCCGGCGCGATAAGACGTGTTTATTTAAAAGTAAAGTAAAGAGCATAAATTTCCGCATTAGCGCAGCAACTAAGTCAAGTGAGTGGCAACGAATTCTATTGTATTTTTGTCACTTGGAGATAAACAACAGCAGCAACAACAAGTGGTGCACGGATGCCACAAATCAAGTTCAAAGCACCGGCACTTGTCAATTTTTCGCAACTCACTCAAAAATCGCACTATATCTTTTGTGTACGTGTGTGTGTGTGTGTGTGTGTGCGTCAGTGTCAATTTCTATAATTGAAATGTGTATTGTACATATGTATGTATCTGTGTGTCTGTATGTAATTATGTATGTGTGTGTGTGTGTGCGTAACGCAGTCACAAAATATTTCAGCTCTTCTGATATCAAGAATTGTGAACCCCTCTCTCTTCCTCTCTCTGCTCCATCACAATGCGTATTTCTTTTTGATTTACGCTTTTCGCTTATGTGTTCGAGTTAAAGAACCCCAGCCAAGAACAAGAAAGAAAAACAACAACAAAGAATAAAAAACACAAAAATACTGGTATTAGCCGAGTTCAACTTGTTCTATGGGGGCCAGGTTTGTTTAGACAAGTGTATAGATATCCAAAAAATTTCGTATGAATTGTATTTTGAAATAACAAATTCATCCAGAATTGAGCAAATTAGACTATTGCTCTTATTGATAAGCGAAGCACAGCTGATATACATTTTTTTTTTGTCTATTTGAAAGCAGTGCATTTATTATACTTTCTATTTACTATTTATTTACTAACAAACAAACAAGGCGCGTCTGCACTGATTAGCTTAGCAATCACAATCAATCAGAGCAACTGTTGAAACTGTTTTTGATTTGTTATAAGATAAGAAAAAAACAGATAAAAAAAACCAGAACAGTTCCTACTTTCTTGCGTTGTTGTGGGTGTGTGTGAAAACGCATTTGCCATGCCAATTTGGGAATTGGTCAACGTATACGTGATATTCTCTACCAGCGGAGTTATCAATCATGGCGGACTGGGCGAGTCAGTTGGTCACGTTTCTCGCTGTTAATCAACAGTTGACACACGGCTTTAAAATGACCCCCCCGCTAAAGGATTTTGCTGAAAGCCGCCCATAAGTCGCAATATCAACGAACACACTCATAATTGCCATATACAAGTGTGTGTGTGTGTGTGTGTGTGCGAGTGCTTGTGTGAGTATCTTATCTGGAAATAGCGAAAAAAAAGAGCTGTACAATTTAAGCTGCATCACCATCTGATTGTTGAAAATTCACAATGTGTCACAATGGAATCAGGCGTGTTTTATTCGTTATTCGGGATTTAAGTAAGAAAAAAACACTCCAAACACTTTTTTTTGCCATCGTTTCAGTTGCCTGCTGACTGCCAGCGAGAACGGATTTCGATGCGAAAAGTGTTGCCAGATCGGTTTCGAAAAAAAAGTGCGCTTTAATATTCGATTTCGATTATCGTTTCGTGTATGTTGACTGAGTTTTATAGATTTGTGCTAATTTTAGCTTTGGTTGGCTTTTGGTTGGTTGGTTTGCTTCGCTTGCTGCCAGCACGTTTTCCTTGAGTGTGGAACACGCTAGTTTTTTTTTTTTTCGCTATTGGGGCATCGCATTTCAAAATCCATCGATTGCCCTCGGTTTATGTGAACACTCATACCGTGCACATGTATTGATAAACTGTTGCAATTATCTATTCTAATTTATGCTGAGCACGTTATCGCATATCTTTTTCGGCTTTAAGTGTTTAGTGTTACTTAAAGTCTAAATGCCATTAGATTTACAATGTACTCATATTTACAGTTGTAATTAGAAAATACTTGATAAACGCAATTCAAGGGCAATTTTAGTGTTGTCGTTTTTAAGAAGAAAAAAATAATATATGGATAGATATGTACACTATATCAACAAAAATGTGCTATCATTTTGTATATTGGACTTCAATCAATTTTAAAATTACGAAATATTTGATTACAAGAATTATTGCTTTTACTTGTAGAAATCGTAGCAATTTGAGTCATACATGGAAAAAAGCTAGTCATACTTATCAGAACGATGCTGCAAAGAGTTGGAAGACAATTATAAATAATATGAAAGTGAGGAGTAAATTTACATTTGAGTCATTATCAGAAAGCATAAATTTATATAGTATTTCAAACATACTTATTTGTCTTGTTGTATAATATATATATAGAAAAGCTAGTCATACTTATCAGAACGCTGCTGCCAAAAGTTGTAATACAATAATAAATGAAATGGAAATGAAGAGTCAATTTTAGTCATACAAATAATAAAATGTCTAGTAAAAATTGCGTAAAATTCAGAATGAATAAAATTGGTTAAAAAGCAAGGCGTATAATATTTAAAAAGAGACGAGTTTACTATTCTTTATTTTCTGATTATCGATTACGATGAAAACAATTGTCATATAAAAGACTTTAGGTGCATTCTTTGTAACAGCAGCTGCCATCTATAGATCTATAGATCGTTATCATGCCACAAGCCCCATCCAAAGCTTTTCGCAAAAAATCTTTAGGCTGTGGCTTAGTGGAACCTGTCACTTTTTAGACAGCTATCTAGTCAATTTTAAGTCGTCGATACTTGAGTTTTACACTGGGTCTGCTTATCGATGTGGTGGTGCTGGTGGTGTCAACCGCTGATTCTCTATCGGCTGTTTTACCCGCTTTGACGTCGTCCGTTGTCTGCTTTCTGGATGGGGTCGGGGATTTATACATCAAACGCGATTCAATTATATCACAAATATAATGGACAGTTGCTAGGGCGACTGGCCGGAGAAATTTGTTGTTGATCGACTTCAAACTTTTGACGCATGTTGACTATCAAAATAGTACATGAAAACTTCACTGAAGATTAACAAAATTGGAAAAAAAATGTTTATATAATTTCTTAAAATTCACAGTTAAGTCACAAGACATATCAAGCGTTGCAGTTGGAGGAGGAAATGCCAAGGCACTGATTGAGCCAAAAGCCCAAAATACCAAAGATAGTTAGCATATATTACCCTTAGTTAGGACAAGAGAAGAAGCCGACAAACTCACTCACAATACAAGATGAATGTCAGCACAAATTTCTTCGACGAGCACTTTGGGTTGATCTACTCGAGTGTGGTCAATCAGTATGTGCCCGAATATATCAAGAGCATGGAGTACACACCCTGGATATTCTCGCTGCTTGGCTCGATTGTAATTGGGCTTAGCGGCATCTTTCCGCTCTTCATAATACCCACAGTCGATAAGATGGCCAAGGAGGGCTATAAAGATCGTAAGTATAAATATTATTAGTAATATATATACATATATATTTAATAATAATTGTCTCTTTCTTGCAGCCGCTGAGTCCAAGTTTTTGCGACTGATGCTCAGTTTTGCCGTCGGCGGCCTGTTGGGGGATGTATTTTTTCATTTACTCCCCGAGGCCTGGGAAGGCGATAATCAGAGTGAGTAATTCATCGCGTGGGATTTTTTCTAAATAATAAACATATATAAAACTACCACTCGTTTTACAGAGGCCGATAGTCATCCATCGTTTGGTTCTGGCCTGTGGGTGCTGGGCGGTTTGCTCAGCTTCACTATTGTGGAGAAAATCTTTTCAGGCTATACCAGTGCCGATGAGGAGAATCCGCAGCCCAAGTGCGTGGAGATAGCCAACTGTCTGTTGCGTCGTCATGGCGGCAAGCTGCCCGAGGGACAGACAGCGGATAGCTGTGGTGGTGCCTGCGACATTGAGGATGTGGATCAGGTCTGCTTTTTGCGCGAACGCGAATCAAAGGCACATACCAAAAAGGAGCCGACAAAAAAAGTGGCTGGCTATTTGAATCTGTTGGCCAATTCCATAGATAATTTTACACATGGCCTGGCCGTCGCTGGCTCCTTTCTTGTTTCCTTCAGGCATGGCGTCTTGGCCACCTTTGCCATATTGCGTGAGTATCTGCAGATTCAGGATCAGCGAGTTAGCATCTCTAATTGATTTCCTCATTTGTGCAGTGCATGAGATTCCACATGAAGTAGGCGATTTTGCCATATTGCTGCGATCCGGCTTCAGTCGTTGGGATGCGGCGCGTGCCCAACTGCTGACCGCTGGTGCTGGTCTCTTGGGCGCTCTGGTGGCCATTGGTGGTTCCGGCGTCACCTCAGCAATGGGTAAGCAAAGTGTGACAACAGGCTGTAATCTTGAAGTCCATTCTTATCTTCTTCCTTTTGCAGAGGCGCGCACATCGTGGATTATGCCATTTACCGCTGGCGGTTTCCTGCACATTTCCTTGGTCACAGTATTACCCGATCTCTTGAAGGAGGAGGATCGCAAGGAGTCTGTCAAACAGCTGCTGGCGCTCATCTTTGGCATCGCCCTAATGGGCCTCATGACGGTGCTGTTCGAGCACTGAGCACCGTCCTCCAAGCAGCTCCAGCTCTACACTATTTAGGAAATTTCTTATTAAAAATTCTGTTATTTTTTTCGGTCTCCCGCAAATCAAAATTGGTAACTGGCAGTACAAATCAATCGCTAAGAATTTGCTGCTGTGTGCTAAACTAAACACGGCATTACATATAGCTCGCTCCGTTTGTGTTATGATATAATAGTAGCCAACCAACCAATACGAATGATATTTAAACTATAAACTATTGTAACTAATTACGTATACATACACATATATACATACATATATTTTGTACCATACGAAGTCAACAACATTGCATAGATACAAGTGAAAATATAGTGCATATACATCATATATATACATACTTAAATATATTGTTCATTTAAGCATATTAATTCCTTTTCGCTGTTGATTTTATTTGCTACTTGATCGAAAGATCTTCTTTGGCATGAGTATATTAGAAATCAGAAAAAATATATTGCTGTGCCATATCCATAGATACACATAGATATTTGTATAAACCCGTTTAAAAAACTTACTTTCTTTCATTTCTGAATTGAGTTTACTTTTGTTAAGAAACATTTCAGGCTTTGGTAATTTCACCTAATTTTATCAAACTATCTGGTTTGCTACGCTCTCATATCAGTGATTCCAATTAACAAAGTTAATTTTGAGGTTGTATAACAAGCAGAAAAAACATATGCATAAAATAACCCGTCTGTAAAATTAAATACTATAGTTACTAAACTGGTATATACTAATCGAATTAAATAAAAAACTACTTTTGAACAAAAGTCAAGAATATTAACGTTGAGAGACAGTCAGAAATAATTAATCGATATGCTTTATACATACTTAGAATACATACATATGTATGAGATATGTAGATAGATCTGATTATATGCGATTAAACATATTGTCAAGTTTGCTTCTTTCTTTAATTTGCAGTATCTTATAAATTGAGTTTCCGTTGTTGAAGAAAGCCTTTTTCAAAATCAAAACTTGAAGTTTTCCTCGCTCAATGAATTTGCATATAATTGTTCCCAATTAACAAAGTTAATTTGGAGAATATTAAACAATTAGAAAAACATTAGCATAAAATAACAATTTACATAAATGCTATAGTTTTGCTAATTACTATATACTAATCAATCCAGTTAAGAAAATTAAAGTTGAAAGACAAGAAAAGCTCTAAGGCATTAAAAACATCCCAACTTTTGATATATCAAATATCTAGGCCAAAACACAGAGCCAACTAATGCTATAAAATGCAATGGCTTAAAAGCCCATTGATAAGAATCAATTATTCAATTAATTTAAATCAATTTATGAATTCCACTTTAATACCAATTAAAGATCCATCATTATAAACATCAACTATTTAACATAGTTATTTGCAGAACGACGCACACAACACAAACACACACAAAACCACTGAAGTAAAATGTGTAAATGTTTCTTATAAAAAACCAAGCCGTTTTATTTGTTTTTTTTTTCTGCAAATCAGTTGTTTGTTGGTTCGCAGCAGGATGTCTTATCTAGTTTATTTCTTAGACTTGATCTTCTTAAGGTAGAATTCCAATTCCTTGCCCTCCAGAATGTAGCCATCGGAGCGACCGCATTGACCAGGGCGGGATGAAATGCAAGCTGTACGAGTAGAAAATATGTTTCATATTAGTAAATAATAATAATCAAAATTAATTAAATCGTTAACTAAGCAGGGGGGATCTCAGAGTAACTATGACAAGCCAAATTCACGCCCAACTGGCTTACATCGCACTTAAAACAAGTTTGACGCAATTAATTAGTTGGATCGCTAAAGTTTTTACATCAGCGAAAAATAAAATAAGAATAAATTTGGATTGAAAACATACCCAAGATGCGACCGGAAGTGAACTGATCCTCCAAGGCCTGCTCGACCTTGCCGAACTTTTGGCGCTCGAGATACTTCTTCATGACCTTCTCGCTGCGCTTCTTGGTCAGCACATCGTTCTCATCCTCCTTCTGGGCGTGCTTCGGATTACGTTTGCGTCCCAGCGGCAGCACATAATGCGCCTCGTACCACTGACGGAATGGCGTCGCATCAATGACCACGATGCTGTTCTTCACCAGCGTCTTGGTGCGCACCAACTCGTTATTGGAGGCATTATAGACAACATCGGCGATACGCGTTTTGCGTGCAACACCCTCCGAAGCCCATGCAAAATTGCCGGTTTCCAGGCGCAGAGCGCGCAATTTGGTGTTGCCACCTCGGGTGCGGACAGAGTGAACGCGTGCACCGCCAAGCTGTAAGCACAGAGTTGCCAGACAGTTAGCGCAATACACACAATATGATAAAATTATACGAAATTAGTTTTTTTTTTTAAATATAATCAGTAGTCCGAACATAATGCTTTTTGATCATCAAAGGTGTGTGCAAACGAGCAAGTCGAGTGCGCTTACAGTTGACACGCGTTAACATCATTTTATTTTATTTTAATAAAAAGCACAACAAATATTGAGGAGGGAGCAGGTCAAAACTCACCTTAGTGTTGGCAGCGGGACGGCCCAACTCGAACTTGCGCTTCTTGCGAAGCGACTTGCGCTTGCCACCAGTGGCGCGACGCTTATGTGAACTATCACGGCTAATACCTTAAAAACATAGCAAAAACACACACAACATAAATATCAGAACTCCAAATTCGTAGTCAAAAATACATCAAGAAAATCGCACAGCATGCGGTGCCTTTGCACAAATATTTAGCCAAATTTCATATATCTCATTTATGCTGCATTTGCATTGTTAGCAGCCATAGATAGGCCACCATTTTATGTTATTTTTATGCATTTCACATTTGATTTTCTTGATATTTTAACACATTTTGCACTAGCCGACGACTCACCCATGTTCGAGTAAAAAGCGAGAAAGAAAGGAAAAGACACGCACAACCTCGTGTCAAAAGTTTTTAGGTTACCATTTGACAGAGATGGGCAGCACTTATGCAGGGTTGCTTTGGTCTTTGGATTACTGTCCACCTGATTAAATTACATAAGATACATTGAAATCGAAAGTATATCTATGTTATCGGAACAACTCTCGCCACACGAACTAGAAATTATAAGCTGAAAATTAGCCTATTTTTTGTGACATTTGATTGTTATCAGCCAATGTCGATGCATTTCTGACTACAAATATATTTTATTTTGTAATGTTGAGTATATATTTGGTAATAATTGGCAAGCAATTAGCAAGCTTATAATATTCCATACGTATATAAATAGTAAATGCTCTAAAAATACATACACAATGCGATATTTTTAAGATTGTTTCGAAATAATCGATATGTCGATAATATTGATGACTCCCTACTGTACATGAACTAGAAAACTTGACCCAAGCCAACTCGGAGCCGAGTAATTCGTGGATTTTTTTTGAGCGTACACAAATAACAGTTCAATAACAAAACAATAACAAATGTCAACATGGTTGGCCGGAACGCCAAAGCGCTGACACATTTCCACCGGCTCACCGAATACATAGTGCAGTGCAAGCACTGCGACAAGACGCTCTCCTCGAAACACACCTCATCTAATTTGACGCGCCACTTAATCCGGAATCACAAGTTACTCGCTCGTGCGATATTCGCCGGTGAGGAGGGTAAAATGCTTGCCGAACTGCGCGAAGAGCTGAATGCCCCCGAGCTCGAGGCAGATGTGCACATTGAGTCGAACAGGGGTGAGCGTGAAACGAAAACTGCGGTCCGCACCATCATTGACAACCAGCACCAGGTACGCCAAACAGAGCAACAACATCATCACACGGAGCGAAACAAGGTGATTGGCAAAAACAATAAGCTGTGGGCACATTTTGTGCGCATCTCCGAGTTCATGGCGAAGTGTAAGCATTGCAGCAAAACATTATCGTCCAAGCACTCCTCGTCCAATCTGATGAGACACATTATCCGGCGCCACCATAATCTCTCGAAGAACCTAAGCTATTCACAGCACAGTTTAATATCACCCAAGAAGGAGTTGCTACAGAGTGAGGATCGTAGGCAGGTGGATCCGTTGGAAAAGGTGGACTTTGATGACGTTGACAGCATCATTGAGAAGGTCACCGATCACATGGAGGATGAGGTGAGCCATATATAGAAAACACATCTCGATCTTTACAGCTTATGCATTTTGATTAAAGTTCACCTCGGATTCAATGCAGGGTCCCTTTTACGAATATGTCGTCGACAATTCGGACATGATGGTCTCCCGTAATTGTGATGAGGATCCAGCGAATATGTCGCATTCATTGGATCATGCGATGGACACCAATTCCATAGGGGACACAACTACAACACAATTGGATGAGAAACTGAAAGCGGAGACAATATATTACAATGAGATGGCCGAATTGGCAAGAGCCAAGCGGCGACTCATCGATCTGCAGACGAAGAAACTTCTACTTGACATGAACGTTGTGGAGAACAACTAAAATTAATTAATTAATTTTGTTATTTTAATGATTAAACAATAATTATAAACACTTGCATGCAACTTACAATTACACAATTAAGCTTAACACACAAAAAGAAAACCAACAGACACTAGCTGACACTAGGATTTTCTGTCGGCTCCTGGGCAGCTTTCAGCTTCTCAATTTCCAGTCGCTCCTTGCGCACCTGTTGCGCCACAAGGAACTTTTGCATGCGATAGAAACTGGCCTTCTCACTGAAATACATAGCCTGCTGCCGCAACAGATTCTCCTTCAGCTCACGCATCACGGGCGTATCATCCGCCTGAATGGTGGTCGTGACCAATTGGGCATCGGTGCTATCATTACTATAATCGGACACCACATTATCCCCGGATTGCACAGACAGCGAATTGGCAAAGCTTCCACTTTCAATATATTGTTCGCCATCCTCTTCGGCATTATTGTTTAGCTCCTCCTCGATTTCGATGATATCATTGTAGAGCACCTCATCGTTGACAACATCGTCCTCCTGCTCATGCTGTGTAACATGCTCCGCTGTTGTATTGGCATCATCATCAACAACTTCCGTATAAAGCGCCCCCAGATCGTCATGCAACTCATCCTCAGCTGCAGAAAAGTCCTAAAATAATTGAGTTTTATTAATTCCTAAATAAAAATTGTAATATATAATAATAGGAGATGAGGACATACATCACCGCGAATCGCAGCGCCATGTATCCGGATCATGTGCTTGCTTATTGCATCGTCTATGCTGTCGTTGTGCTCGAAGTGTTCCTCGCACATCTGGCACTTCCACATGGCTACATCGCTGGTCGCCTCGCAGAAGTCAAAGAATGTATTCGAATCCGCCTGATGTGGCTCCGGCTTGGGCGGCACACTTGCCGTCTCCCTGCCGTTCCACACGATGTTGTGCATGCGATGCAGATGTCGCTGCAGATTGCTCGTGCCCTGATAAGATAGATTCTTCAGGCAGACGCGACAACGCACCGTATCATCCGAGATTCGGGTGATGTAACGCCAGACGAGACTGCCACTGACGCTACTGTTGCGACGGCTGGAGCGCGGCGTTGGATTCTCCGTTGTGCTCGACGTGGCCGCCTCCAGCACCTTTTCCGGTGTACCGATTTTCACCGGTGTTGTCTCATCCATAATGTCATGCCTGCGCTGCAAATGTGTTATGACATTGGCTGTGCCATGGAAACGCATCCGGCGATTGCACAGTTTGCAGAGCACCGTATTTTTGGTCAACTTTTCACAATAATTCCACACATAACTCGAACTCTTGCGCTCCTTCTTGAAGAATGGCGCTTCGCTTCCCCAGCGACCGACACGTGGCAGTTGCTTGGCCTGCAATGCATTCGAGATTTAAATGAGTTGCGCATAGATAGCTTCACTTAACCCACCACCTCGTCCAATTTCTCGGCGTGCATGCGTCGCAAATGCTTCGTTATGTTGGACGTGTTGCCGCCACCAAAATACAAGACTTTTTTACATATATGACACAGGGCACGCTTCTCATCGAGCTTGGTGCAAAAGTTCCACACAAAACTGCGATTTGGACGACCCTTTTTCACAGCATCATCCGGATGTGGCTGAAAAAGACTTTAATTAATCTATATATAGCCGATGAGAACGGTATTACCAAATCCGTGATGCCGTGTGCTGTTTGTAGGTGCCTGCCTAGAATGGTTGTCTTGCTGCCAAAGGTTTCGCCGCACACTTTGCATCTGTACACATCGGAGTGTTCTGGCACCGTGCTAAAATAGCTCCAAACATAGCTACGACGCTTGTCAGTTGATTGTTGGGGTGGTATTGAATTTTGGTTCTCCAAGTGCTCCTCGGTCTCATTGTCGGCTATTGAATCGCTGTCTTCGTACATCTCATCTGATTTCGCATTTGCTCAAATAATTAAATGATTACAATTACTATTCAAATAACCCACATTTCTTCTTCAGTTTTCCCTCGTTCATCATTGGGTTGTTTACGATGCTCAATAAAACAATCGGTTTGTTTACTAAAGAAATTCGATAGCTAGTTCGTTCCGCATCGGACTGGTTCCCATTTTGAATTAACTAATGATAAAGATTATAGTGATAACAATGCACTATAAATGAAATATATACGTTTATGTATTTTAATTCAAATAACTTTATATACTTGTATGATTTCTACACTCTAAGCGAATATTTATTTTACATACGAACATACACTTCAAATTAACAACATATAAAAACAAGTGGTTAAATCAAAGGGAATATTATACTAAAATTACACTAATAGAAATTTATATTGCATGTATGGCATATTACAGAAATATAAACTAATTTTAATAAATTTAAAAGTTATCAGATTTCTGTGTGATGATGAAATAAACTATCGAAATTACATTGTATCGGTGTCGATAATTCTAAATGGCACATCTCTAAAGATAGCCAAGCATTTTCAATCGCGTCGTTGAAAATTCTGCACAAAAGCAGAGGGAAACATAAAAAATAATGGCAAGTTTTTCACCGAACCAATTGCGGCAATGCGCACGGTTCACCGGAAATGCCTGCACACCGGAAAAAGAGCAAAAGCTCCGCGATCAAATTCACAGCGAGCTGGCCAAGATAAAGTATTGCAGCAATCCAACATATCCGTGCAGCCTAATGCGCATCGATGGCTACGAGTATTGTATTCGACACATTCTGCGCGATCCGCGCGCCAATTATCGCCAGTGCACCCATGTCTATCCCAATGGCCGGAAGTGCGGCAATGCAGTGCCCAAACTAGATACCAAAAAGGAACAAATCATGACCACCCTGTGCTTCGAGCACAATCGCCAAACGCAACTTCAAAAAACACATTTATCTGTCGGACGACTTCGCAGTCGGATCGAAACTAATGAGATTTTACTAAATAATCTGTCGCATCATGTCAATGTGGAGGATATCAAGGAGGTGCCCAGACCCGAACCGGATGATGATGAAATTGACGTCGTTTCACCGCATGTGATGCCATTTGGTAAGATGCATTTTGTGCACCCTGTGGGGAAGGTACACCCTGTAAATGTTGTTTTTGGGGAATATTGTGGAAATGTTTGGTAAAGAAATTTATTAATTATGATTCCAAAAAGAAGATGCATATTTAAGTATATACAGATAGAATGGGCGTATAAATATATATAGATATTTTTTTTAATTTTATTTTATTTCTCCACTAAAGTTGACTTTTTATCATTATTCCTTTTACAGTCAATCAGGATCATACGAATTCAATTGGTCAGGTGGTGGACAGTGTACGCAAGCGTCGTCGCATTTTAGATTATGCTTCGGACAGTTCCAGCAATGATGAGGATCCACCTTGTCTGAGGAATACCGCCAAGGATGTGGAATTCTATGAATCCGACTACGAAAGCGTCGACTCCGAGGAAGATGATCCGCTTAAGTAAGCTTGAATTTTGATTGATTTATGTAGACAAAAATTAAATTCAATTTATATTTGTAGACATGCTGGCGTCTACACGCGTGCGGAGGCAGTACGTCTGTCCGAAATGAAGCTGATCAAGCTGCAGGATTTGTATCGCGAGCAGATTACACATTTGCAACAGGAGATGAGGCAACGTCGTCGCAACTATTTGCAGGACATACGCCGCGAACGCGAGACCTATTGTAAATGATGATGAATGAGTTTATACAAAGATTTTGGGGCAACTGTTTAATATTCACTTGCAATTGCAGGTAGCATTCATGATCAGCTCAAAGAGACGCCGCACGAGCGTAAATTGTATGAGCAGCTCAAGGCGCTGAATGGTTATCATTGCCGTCAGGGCATGGAGGCGGTGCTCTACAAGAAGATGAAGGAGAAACGTGCACGCGACACCCAATTAACAGCCAAATCCTCCACGCAGCCCAAATGCGTCTTCACCGAGGGCGGGGTTAAGTGCGGGGAGCGCACGTTGCCCTGTTGCAAGCATTGTCGCAAGCACATACTCGAGGATAAGCGACAGGTGCTGTATCGTGCCTGTGGCGTGGAGCGTAGCGGCGTCGTCTGCCAAGAGCCAGTGGCCAGCATATTGGAGGACTCCACTTGTGTGCTCCACTTTAACGTGGCGCCGCTCAAGCGCCAATACATACAAAAGGTGCGTTAACTACAGGCTGAGCCTAAACAAAACAAAAACAAAAAACTAGTAATTATAGCAACACATTCGTATCACTAATAGCACTTAAATTAAGTCTCTCGCTACATTTTTGTGTACATACTAATTGCTATACAACATACAACATACAACATGCAACATACAACACTTACTACATTTATTTCGATTGTTTCGAATTGAGAACAAAACAAAACCCAATATATATATTTACCATATAGTCATAGCTATAACAATAACCAATACACAACATTACTAAGTATTTTCCTAAAAGAAACAAAACAAACAAGCTTTGTGATCAATTATGAATAAAATAACGACCTCTCACCTCCCTGCCCCACCCCACACCGCACCCCACTCTAACATAACAGTTTTATGAAGAGCCAAGCACGCCGTCGTTTGAAAATGTATTTGCAGAATGCGACGAACAAAACCCCGTTGGTTCTTATCAGTCCGTCAATGATGAATTTGATCTGTTCGATTTGGGCAATGGCCTGTTAGATATTGATCCTGATGCAATTGATCAGAGTTATGCCTTTTTATGGGATCTGGACTGTGCCGATCTGGGATTGCGGCTGGAGGATCCAGATCCTCCCGTTCAAGATATTATGTTCGGAAATCCAATTTTCAATCAAGGCGACGTTTTCACTGAATCACAAGATAGTGTAATTCCCCATCAAGATCTTAATTCAGAGGATCATGAGCACTTACTTCCCCATCAAGACGAAGTAATCGCAGCAATTGATGCAACTTCAGCAGATCAAACGCAAAACGAATCGATTTTGGATTTCACTCTAGATGAAAGTGAAATTTCGAATATTATTCAAGTCATTAACCAGATGCCCTGGTTCGATCAGCTACTCAACTAAATTCAAAATCTAAATCAAATCACATTGACTATATCTGCACGTATAATTATTTTCAATTAGTTAATCTAATTCTCGATTTCAGTTATCGATATCAATACTAATAATAGTTATAATTTTCTTATTCACAGAAATGCGAATCTGAGACGGAAGACGAAGAACAGTCTGCCATTCCCATTAAACAGATCAAACTGGAAAAAGATGTCGATGCAAATAAATCCCTTAATACGACCATAGCTCACGGCGAATTTAATAAGAATAAGAATGCATCCATGTGCAATGTGTAGTCAAATTTTTGGGCACGATATATGTTTAATGTTGTATGAAGTTAGTTTTAACAATCGCAATATGTATTATCAAATATATGTTTACTTGTTAGTCAATGTTTTTAAGATATATATTTTAATCAGTTTTTCAGTTTATGTTAAAAAGCTTGAAAGTTCTGTGAACTTATCGATTATTGTGCGCGCATCTCTAGTCCACAGGGTGTTTATTGGCACCCTGTGGAATGCACATAGGCCGTAAATTGAGTGCTTGAATTTTATTTTGTTTACTATGGTTGTTTAAATTGAGTTGTATAAGCGATATAATTATGAGGAGACACATGAAGTTGGGCATCAAACAGGCTTGTGTTGACGTTTATTTCAAGGTAATGGGCTTATTTTTAAATGTCGACCTTTGCAGCTAACAGCCGGTTACATCAATGGACAATTTTCACCCAAAGCGGTGACGGAACAGGCACTAAAAGATGCCAACAATTTAAACATCTTAAACGCCTTTGTTTGCCTTACCCCTGAGCAGGCCTTGCAGCAGGCGGATGATTCAGCTGAAAGATATGCACAGCAAAAACCCATTGGTGGATTAGATGGCATAACCATAGCAATTAAGGATAATTTCTGCACCAGCAATTTGCCCACAACTTGCGCCTCCCGGTAGATATTTAGATTAAATATTATCATGGTACTAATGGTACTCTTCCCTAAAGCATGCTGAAGGATTTTGTGCCACCTTATGATGCAACTGTGCCCGCCAGATTACTTGCGGCGGGTGCCATTCTGTTGGGCAAAACGAATATGGATCAATTTGCTATGGGCGCCGGCACCGTCGACTCCATTTATGGGCCAACGAAGAATATTTGGAGTGAGGATTTGAGCCAGGACAATTGGAGAATTGCCGGTGGCAGCTCGGGCGGTTCAGCATCAGCTGTTGCAGCTGGTTTGTGTTATGCGTGAGTAGAAATCAAAAATGTCTTATTTGTTTACATTTTTTGAAGATTCACTCTAACCTCAAACGAGAAAACAAATGTGTAAAAATCTCGATTTATATATTTTGGCGTAAAGCACTCGAAGCAGGCAGTGTTAATACCGGATTTCATGCCTATTTGCAATTTTATTCAAGGAGCCACCAAAACTCGTCTACAACCAGTTTTGTTTCTTTTCCGTTACATAACAAAAACTAAATGTGGATAGAGAGTTAGTTTAAATGATAATTTCCGTATTGCCGAGATCCTCGTCTGATGGCAGCACTATTTTTGAGGGATCCACATAGTTGGGGCTAATCAAATCGAGACCAGCCTGCTCGCGACGACGGAGCTCCAAGAAGCCCTCGCGTTGTGCCCAACTGCGCAGCTGTGTGTCGGGCAAATAGGCCCAGTAGAATGTGCCCCACACCAGGCACAGTGTAACGGCAAAGAAGAATGTCGATTTTGTCGCCTTGCGATCGTCCGCCTCGGTCTTGTAATCGAAACCGTAGCTCATCCAGTTCTTTGGACTGGGACTGGCAAAATCTTCGGTTGTTACGCTCGCTGGTGCTGCAACTGTTTCGTCCTTTTTCGGCGATGTTTTGATGCTGCGACACGACGTTGCACGTTGCAGCGTTGCGGCCTGGCTGATGGCCACGGAGCGCTGCAGCGCCACGGCGCGGCTGGTTAGGCGAAAGAGCGCAGACATCGCTTCAGCACGTTACAAATATTTGCAGTAGTTTTGTAATTGTTTTACTTTTTTCTCATTCGCTTGGGGCGCAGTGTGACCGTTCGTCAGCACTTATCATCTGTTCTTGTTATAAACATTAAAAGCAATCGATATATCGATAAGTGTATATTAAGTAATATTTAAAAAAATTGTTTGGCAATTAATTAAATGGTATTATTATTGCAGTGCAATTGGCTCTGACACTGGTGGATCTACTCGCAATCCCGCCTCCTATTGTGGCGTGGTAGGTCTCAAGCCTACATATGGCCTATGTTCACGACATGGACTAATTCCATTGGTCAACTCGATGGATGTGCCTGGAATTGTAACGCGTTCAATTAGCGACAGTGTTGAGATCCTAAATGCAGTAGCCGGTCCCGATCCCCTAGATTCAACAACCATACAAAAGTCATTCAAGAGATTACAATTGCCAGAAGTGGATCAAATTGATTTGCGTTCGCTGCGCATTGGAATACCCAAAGAATATCACTGTGAAGGACTCGCCGCTGAAGTGCTGGAAACCTGGACCAAAGTGGCCGATTTACTGGAATGTGCCGGCGCTCATGTGCAACAGGTGTCGTTGCCCAACACTGCCTCGAGTATATTTGTCTACTCAATACTCAATCAATGCGAGGTGGCCAGCAACATGGCTCGCTATGATGGGATCGAGTATGGCCATCGCTCCGAAAATGAGCGGAGCACGGAACAGTTGTATGCGCAATCTCGTGCCGAGGGTTTCAATCAGGTGGTCAAAACGCGCATTTTAACTGGCAATTTTTTGCTGTTACGCAAAAACTACGAACATTATTTTGAGAAAGCCCTGCGAGTGCGTCGCTTAATCGCTGAAGATTTTGCCAAAGTTTTTGAACCGAGCGCAACTGAACATAAAGTAGATATTTTATTGACACCTACAACACTAAGTGATGCTCCACTTTACAAGGACTTTGCGTCGCTAAGCAATCGGGATCAGTGCGCCGTGCAGGACTTTTGCACACAGCCCGCTAATATGGCTGGAATTCCGGCGGTTTCGTTGCCCGTCCGTTTGTCCAAGGCGGGTTTGCCGCTCAGTTTGCAACTCATGAGTAATCATCTAAATGAGCAGTTGCTGTTGACAGTGGCACGATGGATAGAGGCACAGGTGGAATTTGATTGTTTAGAGAGTTTGGAGAGGCATGTAGCGAAAGCTTAATTTAAAAAAATCAAATAAAACAAAGCTTTCATCTCGCGATTACCAAGTCTGAAATGTGGTTTGGCGCGTGAAACTATTGAAGCTAACGATAGCTATCGATTTCATAAGAAGCACAGACATTCTGTGTCGATACTCGGGCCACTTATATAGTTCCGCATACCACTCATATCGATAGTTTGACTTTATTTAGCGGTCTGGCAGCACTGTGGTTATGGCAAGCGAAAATAAAAATACAGATTTAAAACAAATTCAGCGTCCCACACAACGCGGCCTCAAGAAATGTGCAACTTGTGGTGCCATAAATGGCAGTCGTGCGCTCCTCTGCCGCAATCCAAACTGTCCACAGCATAAGAATGTGCTCGACGGGGTGCAACTTGTGTGCCGGCGTGCAGGATGCGCAGTTTATTCGCTCCGATCCAAAGAACAGGGTCGAGAAACGCAAGCGCGCAATTTTGTGTGCATCGAGGATGTGACGTTGTCGCTGCAACCGAATGCAGCAGTTGTCTCCAGCAAGGCCATTTGCTATGTGGATGCATGCAAGAGCGATAACGACTGCCGGCATATCAAAGCGTGTCGCGAGGGACACGATCAGATGCCCAAGGCATTGGTTTACACGGTTTCCCGCGAGGTGCTCTGGAATCTGAACATCAGTCTCGAGCAGAAACAAAAGCTCTGGCAGCAATACAAATCCGCCGAGGAGGAACAGCTGCCCGCAGTGCAGCGTCTAAATCCGTCCACTTTTGTTGTGAAGTGCCAACGCTCGGATACATTTTCGGCGGGACATCTTCATGTGACGGCACTGGCCAATGGAGTGTCCACAAGGAAGGCGAACTATGCGTGTGCCTGTCGCAAGCTGAAAATCATTGTGGAGCCGGACAATTCGCTGGTAATGCAAGATGAGATCTGTGATCATTTGTTGCTCGTCCTCGCCGGCATTCTAAGTTCGCCGCAGGGCAAAACAATTTATGGCAATTTCACAAAGAGTCTGCAATCATTTTGGATGCCCGACAGGCTGGAGACACCGCTGGGCGAGGCAACCCATGATGATTTGCGTCTGAGCTTGAATATTAACATTTGCGGCGATGCTGATCCGGCCGAGGATATTTACATCTTTGGCGATGAGTTCTGTGTGACAGATTCGGATGTAAGTTGAACAGTTTTTAACAGGGATTTAAAATAATAACATATTGATTTCATTTATAGCTGCTGCCGCTGCCTGAGGAGCTCTCCGATCTGATATACGATGTGGATATAGACACGACTCCAGCAGCATTGAACAGCGGGAGCAGCAACGCCGTGGTGCGCTGTGCCAACGATGCACAGCTCTTGTCCAACTGTGATATATATGCGGAGGAGGAGCAGGAGCAGCACGATCATCATTTGGAGCTAACCGATTGCAATATTGAGCTCATGGATCAATATCAGCTGACGGATCAAATCGATTTGTGTAGTGAGGATATTGAATTGCCACTGGTTGGTGAACCCTACAATATACTCGCGCCGCCAGCAGCAGTCACAAATCAATTGCCCGCCATTGAGTTGCCAACGATTGCGGTGGTCAAGAAACAAGCACTCAAAGCATCTGAAATTGTGGATGAGGTGAAGACACGCAAGCAGCCACCCCTGCCGGCAAAGCGAGCCCTGATTGTAAACGAACCCACAGCAGCCGTGGTTGAAGCTGTGAGCGTGGCAGTAGAGCCAGCGTTGGCATATGCCGCCTGGCTGGACTATGTGATAGAGCTGCTCAACGAATCCATTGAGCCAGCGACGGAGTCTGAGCAGGCTGTCAGCATGCGGCAGGTCTTGCAACAGTTTCATGTGCACAAGGTTATAAATGTGATAAATATTTAGATGTATAATTAGATATATATATATATATATATATGTGTTTATATTTATACTTTATACTTCAGGCCTTTTGTTTTATATTGTACAATTTATATTCTATATTTTATATTTATGTTTATTATATATTTTATACTAATATATATGCTCGCTTTCAGGAAACATTCTCGCATTTTAGCAAGAGTTTCAGTGCCGGCATCAAGCGTCGTCCACTGCATCAAGTCTCAGTCCTCGAAGCTGGGAAGCACAAGGGTCTCACCAAGTATGTCTGGCACTTTAGTGCCTCGCACACCGTCAAACGTATCTTCAGCAGTCGCAATGTGTGTAAATTATTTATACTTGTTTTATAAATTTTACATTTTATTCAAATTTTGTATCTTTCCTCACAGCTCAGCTTGCAGCTGGAACGCTGCTTTGAACAGATTATGGATGGTCAATTTGTGCCTTATGTGCGTCAGGCAAAAGTGCCAACTTCGACGCAGACCAAAAACCGTCAAGTTCACACCCGACTGAGGCTTTATATGGTCAAAATGCTATTCGATGCCGAGCATAAGGTTTAGCTTAGAAACATAAGCTTAAAATTGTATTTAATATACTTGATTTGCAGGTAAAGAGTGGCATGCTTATCTCCTGGATTCCCGATGTGTTGCCAAGGAGCAACTTTGGTCTTATGGATGTGGAATTTACCCTGCAAACGCGAGCACCGACTTAATTGTAAGTAATAGAATATAATAATAATAATACTAAAACTAATACTGAATTGCCAATGAGGCATCATTCAAAAGTTTACAATCCAAATGGAAAATGTTTTAATTGAGATTAGTTTTGATTAACTTTGGTTTCGAGGCAAAACGAACTTTAAGCAAAACACGCTGGAAAAACATATTTTGTAAAAGAGTCATGTTTTGACTTAAAATAAATATTTTGTGATATTCAAAAAGCTCGTTTCGTAAGTGGAAGTTTTCCACTCTGAAATTATCAATATATATTTTTGTGAGATAAAATAAATTGTGAGGAATATGAGAAGGTATTTTCAAATGGAACAACTTTTCTTGTACCAACTATTATTATAATTATCTTTATTTTTTTACCTACAGATCTGCTTTAAGCAGCCCAAAAATTGAATATATCAGTTTTATTTCTATAAATGCATAACATACAAACAAAGTTGCCACCGGGCACAACTTTTTTATGAGTATATTGTAGTGGCAGCACTGTGCGCTTGACTTGATCTGGTAACCTTGTGGGCGAACAGCACATTTTTAATGTTTACGCAATTTTCAATTTAAGCTCAAATTATACTCGTTTTCATTGCATTTGTGAGTAGTTTATTACTTAAAAAAGTGAAGACTGTTTACCATTGACAATTACAGCTGAAAGTAAGCATTAAATGAAGATGTTGTCACAAGCAATTGCTGCAGCAGCTGTTTGCCGGACAGGAGTCGTCGCATTCCGGTGCAGCCGGCGTACCATGAGCACGGCCAGATTGGTGCGCAGTATGGCCAGCAGCAGTAGCAGCAAGTGGCAAGTCAACTGTGGTGTCTCCCCCCAGCTGCTTCTCACGGGCAATTTGCAGCACTATCGGGTGCGTCAATATGCCAATGAAAAGAAGGTGTTCGAACGGACCAAACCCCATTGCAATGTGGGCACCATTGGTCACGTGGATCACGGTAAGACAACGCTAACGGCTGCCATTACCAAGGTGCTGGCCGACAAACAGCTGGCGGAGAGCAAGAAATACAATGAAATCGATAATGCGCCCGAAGAGAAGGCCCGAGGCATTACAATCAATGTGGCACATGTGGAATATCAGACGGAGTCACGGCATTATGGCCACACCGATTGTCCCGGTCATGCGGATTACATCAAGAACATGATCACCGGCACTGCCCAAATGGATGGCGCCATTCTCGTTGTTGCTGCCACAGATGGTGCCATGCCGCAGACCCGAGAACACATGTTGCTGGCCAAACAGATTGGCATCGATCATATAGTGGTGTTTATCAATAAGGTGGATGCAGCGGATCAGGAAATGGTCGAACTGGTCGAAATGGAGATACGTGAACTGCTCACCGAAATGGGCTACGATGGCGATAAGATACCCGTTGTCAAGGGTTCAGCGTTGTGCGCGCTCGAGGGCAAGAATCCAGAGATTGGATCTGAGGCTATTTTGAAATTGTTGCAGGAGGTCGATAGCTTTATACCGACACCAGTGCGTGAGCTGGACAAACCATTCCTTTTGCCTGTCGAGAATGTGTATTCGATTCCGGGGCGTGGCACTGTCGTCACCGGTCGCCTCGAGCGCGGTGTCGTCAAGAAGGGCATGGAATGCGAATTTGTTGGCTACAACAAGGTGCTCAAATCCACCGTAACCGGTGTGGAGATGTTCCATCAGATTCTCGAGGAGGCCCAGGCCGGCGATCAGCTGGGCGCTTTGGTGCGTGGCGTCAAGCGTGATGACATCAAACGTGGCATGGTCATGTGCAAACCGGGCAGCGTTAAAGCCCTCGATCAATTGGAGGCGCAAGTCTACATCCTGTCCAAGGAGGAGGGTGGTCGCACCAAACCATTCATGTCCTTCATTCAGCTGCAGATGTTCTCACGCACCTGGGACTGTGCGGTTCAAGTCCAAATACCGGACAAGGACATGATTATGCCCGGCGAGGACACCAAACTCATATTGCGTCTTATCCGCCCGATGGTCTTGGAGCAGGGTCAACGCTTTACGCTACGTGATGGCAATCTGACTTTGGGCACTGGTGTCGTCACCAAGGTCATGCCACCGCTGAGCGAGACGCAGCGTACCGAGCTGACGGAGGGCAAAAAGGCGCGCGAGAAAAAAGTTGCTGCCAAAAAGTAAACATAAAAAAACATTGTATTTCACACCATTTTCTATCCTGCAAGTCTGCCGTTAATCAATAAAATACATTACAAAAAATATACATAATGTCCTTTGAAAATCGCCGAGCATATGGCCAATTTAGGGCTACTTTTTGTAAAAATGACACACGTCCTTAAGCCATAACTCCGCTGTATACTTAAGAACCTCGAAGGACCAATATGCTGTGTGCTTTGAGAAAAATTGTCTCGAGTGGCATTCAAAGATTTCATGGGCTGCAGAAAACTGTTTACACAAAGGTCACACAAAGTCAGAAAAAATTAGAAAAATACAAAAAACACTTAACTTAGCCATATCCAGGACTATTTGGAATTCTTGTTTGACCTATTTTTTTGACGATTTGAATAGAGCAATAAAAAGGTCCAAAGTCCATTAAAAATATGTATTAAGTACTTTTTATGTTCTTAGATTCATATTATTTTTCTTAATTTTTAAGTCACCTGACTTTTCCGCTTCACTCCTAAAAGTATGCCACAAATTGGTGACTTGAGTCAGCTTAGCCATCGCAGCAACCTAACTAGTGAGAATGGTGTGTGTACGTACTATCACCTGATATTTGGTTGGATGATGAGGATTATTATTTGAAGACTTGAAGACAGTGATTCTGATTATTCAGCATTCTCGTCATTTGAATCCGACATTCACATTGTTAATGATGACTCTGTGTCCTCCAAGAAGCGCGGATGGGGATAAGAAGAAGAAGAGGGCCAGCTTGCCTCTTCATCAAGGAAAGTTCAGAAACTTTTTCGAATCCAAGATTGCCAGGACCAAGATCAAGAGGACGTCGATAATGGCTGGACAAGGAGGTTGACGCGTGCAGCAGGGTTAAGGATGGATTTGGTGGTAACAGTGGAACTGTAGCAGCGAATTCTATCTTACAAGTTGTTGTTGTTCTGAACAGAAAGAAAGAACAAAAGAACGAACACAAATTGATCAAATATATCAGTATATCTTATACATTATTCATATTTTTTTCTTTCTCTTCTTTCAGATATTTTGCGTAGTATTCAATGACTTTCTTGGGAAAATAGTGATTCATCAAAGAAGATGGCACCGCTTCCAGCATTTCGTAACCCTCCCAAAGTACCAGAAACCAAAGTGCATCCTTAAATATGATGGTTTCAGCGATTTTGATCAGATCACGGCCTCGCTCACAGCCATAGACCACATCGCCTATGCTATTTAAACGCACAGCCACATTGGGTCCATCCATTCTTTCAAATATAATATATATTTTTCCGACGTACAAGGATCTAAATACCAATGCACATTAAAATAGTTATATTGTACTTACGTTTACTTACCTTTTCTCTTTAATAAACCAGGAAAAATATTATTCAGAAAGTTAATTCGACTAAGGTTGGCAATCGAATGGTGTTATTATCAAGGCTTACTAAGTATATTTGGGTTTCGGATGTGAAACATAAAACTAACTGATTAATTATAGTTGGGTAGTTATAAATTTATCAAGGCTGGAAATATATATTTTCTAAATATATATCCTCATTTTTGCTGTGGACAGAACACGGTCAGATTGAACTACTATGTCATAAAGCCGCCACAAGAACTATCGGCCTTTTTCAAATATAAATGTAAAGTTCCGAGTTTTATTTTGCTCCTAACTTTGTTGTTTATTTTATTTTATTGCAGTTGAATGCTGGCATGCAAGACTCCAGTGCTGCATACCGATCCCAAATCAATGCTTAAAATAAGTGGGTAATGTCTTTAAAGAATAGCATAATTGAACAACCAGCATTATTTATCAGATGTTCTTTATTTCTATTTTGCATTCGTTTTAGTTTTATAAGTTTTTCTTTTTTGTTTTGCATCCATATCAACTTTTCATTTAGCTTATTCGTAACTTAGGTGTACATACATAAGTTTATTTTTAATTTACTTGTGTTTTTGTTTCTTGTATATCGAGATACTATTTTCATATCATGCATCGGGTTTTCGCATTCCTCGTGCGCTACTTAAAAGCCTTCAACTTGTTTTCTATTTGCCGTCTTTCTATATCCGTCTTTAAACTGCCTTCACTTTGATTTTCATATATAGTACTTGCTGCTCTACTTTTGATCGGTTTTTCTTATGTTTTTCATTTTGCTTTTCTACTCTGTTATACTCATACTCTTTCAAAATTATGGGGGCTGTCGTTTCATTTGTATCCCTTCTTTATGCATTATGCTTAGCTCTAAAATCGTGGGTAATGCTTACATAAGTTTTTCGCTACTTTTCAGCTTTCTTAATTTTCTTTATGTTTTTTTTTGTTTTTTGTTGAGTTTTTCATTTGGGATTTTGTGTTAATTGTTTTGTTTTGTTTTTTTTTGTATTCCCATGTTTTTATACGCTTAAGTTTGACATTCATCACATTTATTTAACACCGTCAATTAGATAATATTTATATTAATATATGATTTGTGAAGGTAGTTAGTCTTGGAAAGGTTTCCTTGCTCGAGAAGTGTGTGCAATTTTTTACTTTACTTTTTTTGTTATTTTTCTATCCATTTGTATTTTGCATTTTTCTTTTCTTTTTGGATCTTGTTTTTCCCCATTGGCTTTTAATTTCCTCGCCATATTCTTGTCAAGGTTTATTTTTTTTTTTTGGCTGTCATTAACAAAACTTTTCGCATTCATTTAATATTTTCAATTTACTGTTTAATTTTTTTCTTTTTTTTTCTTTTGCATAGTATAACTAAGATCTACTTTGTGTTTAATAATTAAAATGCTTTAGTTATCGTTTAGTTTTGAAAATAATATGATTTTGTATATTACAGATGAAGCATTCCAGTTCTGCCTTTAGTATGAGAATTTACAAGCCATCTCGATATATATATATATATGTATATATATCGGTTTTAATCATCTTACACTATTAAAAAAGGTTAGAGTTCGTTAGCTCTGTTTAACGAAACATAATTTCAAAATTGGTCGTTAGGTTGAATTGTTCGGGTTCTTTTCTCTTTGAAATGCAGCTTGCTTTTTTTGAGAGAATATTGAAGTTGATTTCATTTTGATGAAAATAATAAAATAAAAAAAGGTCGCATATCATTAAAGTTCATATTGAAATCGATGATTCTTTTGTGCTTGTAGAGAAACAAATTTGAAATCTTGGACAAATCATACTCTCAACGGTGGAGAATATAATTTCAACGGGAGAAAGAGAAACCAATCTGATTGAAATGGGGCAAACAAGAAGAGAAGCTTTTAAGGTTTAGATGCAATTAATACATATACATAATCGAGTATACCTGCTTAAGATAAAGTGTACAAAAAACCAGTCTTTAAAACATTTTGTTGTTATCAGTAAATACACATACATACATACATATACATATTCATATACACTCCACATATAAATGTATAAATCTTACTGCCTCTTAATCTTGAGCCGCTGTGAGCAGGGCGCAAATACTCAGAAGCATTCATTGCGGGCATTGTGTGTGCAAATTGTTCCTAATCCGGATCGAAAGCTCAATTATACATACTATAAGTATTTATAGCACCCTGCTCTACTGCAATTAATTTGATGCATATATACCACATATATATATATATATATATATAGGTATATATATAAATATATATTACGTTTACTAAGAAAAAACTTGTACATGCACAATCCATTGATTCCTATATATATATATATATTTAATATATATATATATATATATATATATATATATATATATATATATATCTATATATAGATATAGATTTACGCATACATAGCCATGGCAATTCAAAAGTGCGACGTAATCGTTAGTTTTAATTAGCTGTATAAACTGTACAATTGAAATACCCGATGAATTTCAATAAGCTGATCCAAGCTGAGAGTATTTTAATGTATTTTGTTTAGCATTTTTGCTTTTTATTAATTATATTCTCATTTCTGGAGCTGTTAGCTCGCCGTATGCCAAATATGAGACAACAATGTTTCTCATTATTTTTCTGAATAGTTTTTTCCATACAGGATTTTACACACATATATATATATAAATATATATATATGTATATTTTAATAATACTTTGCTTTGCGATACGCTTTACAAATAATTAGTACTTAAATACTAAACGCTAAGCAATTTGTTTTTTCTTCTTTCGTATTACATAGTTTTATTTCATTTTAGTTTGTTTTTTTACAATATTTATAGTTCGCCTTAGGTTCTAGTTATTTTTCTCATTCTTTCATGCAATTCTACATATATAAGTATATATATTTACAGTTGTGATGTGCCTGTGATTCAATTATTTCGTTTTTTTTTTTTTTTGGATTTACAGTGATGTGGTGCTTTTAGGTGCTTGTTTAAATTTGAGAAAATATGTCTTGCATGGGAAAATACACATATATGTATAATACTATATATATATATATATATATATATATATATATATATATATGATGACATTATGTATACGCAATTTATTAAATACGTTCATTTTCTTTTCTATTAAATTCGCATTAATTTTCGCTAAGATTTTTGTTCTTTGATTTAATTAGTTTTTATTTTGCATTTGCAATTCCAACATTTAATCGTTGTAAAAAGTGAGCAGAAAACATTAACAGATTGTAGGACGGACATTGAATCAAAAAATGTTTGCAAAACAATATCTATATATACATATACATATATATATATATATATATATATATATATAGAACCATAGGTAACTACAACTGGATATTATAAAGAACCTGATTTGAACTAAGTATTGAGAGCATGGCACAAAAGTACAACAAATATTTGTTTAATTCTTGTCTATAAAACTAAAATTAAATGTAACAAAATGCGGGAAAATTAATTTGTTGTTGTTGTTGTTGTTTTCGTTGAGAACTATTGCAGTTTGTGCGTTAACTACATTTACATACTATTATTAAATATGTATAGACTTAATCATGTGCCTTGTTGCTAAGTTGCTAGTTTGCTTATTTGCTGACTATTTTTTCTGCTTGTGACTAATTTACGTTAAATGTTAAATGTTAAATTTTAAAATTAATAATGGGTCGTAAATGTAAATTAATAGTTGTAAAAAAGAAATTAACATAGAATAGTTTAAATCAAAATAAATTAAAGTAAGCATAGTGTTTTCAAGGACTCACTTAATAAATATATATTTCAATGCTTACAATTAAATATAATTACGTTTTTCAATTAAAATAATAATATTTATACATATATATATATATATTTATTTTTAATTATACATACATATATATATATATATATATATATATATATATCATATCATATTTTAGCATTTATAAAATGATTCATATGCTCTTCAGTTTAAGTCTAGGCTACAATATCTAAGTTTTGAGCATCTGTGACTGCTGGTTGTTGCAGGTTGTTAATGTTGTTGTTGTTGTTCAATGTTGTTGTTGTTGTTGTTGGTGGATTGTGCAATTCGTCAACATTCGGGGGCAGCAGGCAATTGGCATCATTCGATTGTTGTTGTTGTTGTTGTTGATGCGTGTTGTATTGTTGTTGCAGTTGCGTTTGTTGTTGCATCAGTGCGAGCATTTGTTGTTGTTGTTGCACGTTGAGTTCGTCAGCAGCATCGGCAGCATTGTTAGTAACAGTGGTAAAATTGGCATTAGTATGGGTTAAATCATTTGTGGGTGTTGATGTTGTTGTTGTTGTTGTTGCAACTGTTGCAGTTGTTGTTGGTGTGATTGTTGTTGGTGTGATTGGGATTGTTGTTGTTGTTGTTGGTGTTGTATGATTGTTGGGCATGTCATTGCTGTTGTTGGACATTGATGTTGATGTTGTTGCTGTTGTTGTTGGTGTTGGTGTGGGTGTGATGGACAATGAGGCAACTGTGGGTGGTAACAATGATGAGATGGGTAATAAGGAAGAATTAGTATTTGTTGTTTCTGTTTCTGTGTCTGTGTCTGTTGCAACAGCTGCTTCTGTTTGATGATGACTACGACTAATGAGATTTGTTTGCTGTGTTTGCTGCTGCTGCTGTAGCTGCTGCTGCTGTAGCTGCTGTTGCTGTTGTTGCTGTTGTAGCTGTAGCTGTTGTAGTTGTTGTTGTGTTTCATGTTGCATTTGCAGCTGCAGCAGATGCTGTTGTTGCAGCAACAGCTGCTGTTGTTGTTGTTGTTGTTGATGTTGTTGGAGTGTAACATTACCGTTGCTGCAAATTTTGCTATAGAGATCCGGCGTGGCCGTTGTCACATCCTCAAACTCGGTACGGAGCGCCGTGCGCTTCAGTAAACTCAGATTGCCGGGCAAATAGGACAGAATATTATAGATGAGGCGTATATCCTCGCTGGAGGTCCACACACCCGGACGCTTGTTATGATACAGCTTCGCATACTGATACACGTTCGCCGTATTGCAGTACTCCATCTCAATCGACAGCGATGAGATGGCGCAGAAGGTGCACGCCTGTGCTCCCCCATATCTGGAGAAGATTGAAGCTTTATTTAGTTATGCCTACGCTTTGAGGGTTGTCAATAAAATTAAAATAAACAAAATATGGCGGTTTTTGACTCCGTACGTAAATCACTCTTTCCGAATTCATAAATTGCGTTTTCTGGGCTTTCCAAAAATCTCTCAGGATCTCAAAATATTCAATTCTTCGAACGCAGAAAGTTTATTTTAGACAAGCAAGTAATCTTGACCTGGTCAATTGTTATTCACGTCAATCATTGATGACCTCCTGACCTTTTTCCTATAAGTTCCTCGCGGGTGTTTATGGGGAATGCCGATGATGTAAAGCTTTGCCTGTCGTCTACCAACTCTTTTCTGGCCAAAGGCAACAAACTGATTTTGGGCAGCTTTTAAGACTGGTTTCGAGTAAATTTATTAAATCCTAATTGTTATAAATGCAAATTAATTTTTTATGGTCGAATAATCTCTTTTAATAACTATTTTCCGAATGGATTGAGGATTTTGTGTAGTCTGTTAGATGCCAATTATTTAATTTATTATTTATTATTTTATCTTTATTATTTTATTTCACTTGTGTGAATAGTAATTCATGAATATGGATCTTTTATATGGTCTCTCAAGGTTCATGAGTAAAAAATAGAAACTGAACAAAACTAATTTCTGTTATTTGCTCTTTGGTTTCTTAACTGGATTACCAATATTGGTTTTAAGTAATAATAAAATTGTAAGTGACAAAATTGATATTTCAGCCAACTTAGCTTTGCAGTCATTTTTCCATTCTATCTATCAAAAATTCATGAGTTATTCCCCTGAACAAGTTGTGCGTCTTTCTGATTGTTCATAAATAAAATAAAAGCGTAGATTTTGAGTTTATTTCTCACCTGTCAACAACGACAATGGGTCCATTGCGATAATCATTGCAGCGCTCGTGGACATCGACAATGAAGTCATAGATGCTGTTCGGATTGGACATCTCTGGCCAGCTGGGGCAGTGCAGCATCTTGACGCTCAGCTCGTAGTCATCCTGGATGGACTGGATGACAAAATCGCGACTCACATAATCGCTCTTGTTCGTCTTGTTCAAGTATTTGACGCGATAATAATCGCTCTCGATGGGCGTGGCCTCGTCCGGCCAGAATTGGGCAAAGTTCTGAAAGAAGGAATGAGTTCTTAGCGAGAGCGAATCTTCCCGGTCTTTAGGGGCTAACTTACGATGTCATCCAGTGAGGAGAGAAGCACAACTGTTTGCGCATTATGGTCCCAGACCATTTGCCAGAAATCCTTGATGGTGTGCGTCATCGGATGCTGGGTGACAATGAAATCGCGCAAGCGCCGGAATCCATGCAGCCAGGATGCATTTATGTAATCGCTGCCATCCTCGCCCGGCTTGGGCGTCAAATGGACACGACTGCCCTCAATGGGGAAGATGGCGCCACGATTCTTGATCGAATTCACCTGCTTCATGGCAGATGCAATGTGTATGTCCTTTGTCTGGAACTGGATGATATTCTTGTACTGCTGCTCCAAATATGGAGTGCAATTCTTTAGCTCCTCGATTTGCTCAGCGGGCAAATTGGTCTCGCCCGAGGCAATTGCCTCGACGAGGGCGTCATGCAGGAATATGTATTGCTCCTCCGTCTGGACGAGGAAATTGCGCTGGGCTCGAATGTGACGCAAGAAGCCAAAAACGTTGACAATCGACTTTTGCTGAATCTGCTTGAGCATCGCGTCCAGAACGATATAGGTGCCAGTGCGACCGACGCCAGCGCTGCAAGGATTAAAGGAAGGAGACTGTATTCAGCGAGAAGCCCAATCAAAGATCAATCCGCGACTAACCTGCAGTGCACAACAATGGGTCCAGCCTCGGCGGGATTGGCAGCTGAGGATTTCTTGATGAAGTTCAGCACGGGCAAAGGATGATCCGGTGTGCCATGATCCGGCCAATTGGTGTAGTGATACTGGTACACAATTTTCTCCATATTGCACTGCTTCTTCTTTTTCAACTAGATGCAAATAATTACAGATCAAATAAATTGAAATGCCCATTCAATTGTAATACTAATTGCCACTCACTTTGAGGTGCTTGATTTGCAGGGTGCGCACTGTGTAGGTAGACATGACCTCCTCCTCGACGAGCTTGACCTGTATAACGCCGTACGTCTCAATGCCATCCTTGGGCCAATACATATCGCACTTGCGCCTGCCACGCTCCACAAGATTGGTGATCATCACAATGATTGCGACACGCTGCTCCCAAATCATGCGCCAGAAGCAATCGAAGGTGTCCGGCAATGGTCCCTGGGTGCCAATGAACGCATGCGACTTCTGATAGCCATCGATGAAGTTCGCATTGATGTAGTCCAGATTCTTCTTCTGACCGGGCGTCGGATGCAAATGAACGCGACTGTGATCGTCTGCGAAGAGGAGAAGGAATATATATATTTTTGACATGAGAGATTGGAGAGAGCAAAAGAGAGATTTCCTTTAAGTAGAAATTGTAATTATCAATCAAAATTAAATTTAATTTCGAATTCGAATTAAATCTTAATCTATCTTAAAATAAATATTTATTATTTGAATAAATTTGAATTGGATTTAGTAATTGACTTACATGCGGTTATATTGAGATATCGATTCTTGCGCTTGTTCTCCGGATGCTGGGAGTGTTCGCAGGCGAGATCATCGCTGATGCACTCGTTCTGGATCGCTTCGTATTCGCGACTGAATCCAATATCGCCATCGGCATGCAACGATGCCACATGTTTGGCAAACTCATTCACAGGCACCGCGGCACGGATCTCATCGCCAATCTTGACGGGCACCTCCCAATCGACCTGGGGCGCATTCGGATGATGTGGCGGATCGTCCAGATAGTAATAAGCGGCATGGAAGCACTTTCTGCTGAAGTTAGTGAAACAACAACAAATGTTCGAGTGTTAATTAAATATATTCAATAAATTTCGACAATTTTTCTTAGTTGGTTTCCAGTGTATTTGCGTGTATTGAAAACATCTAATGGATAATCTTTTCACTTGAATATATCTTAAATATAGACAACTAAAGACTACAAAATTATATAAAAATATGCTGTATTATTTATGAATCTCGAGTAGCAAGTATGCAACGAAGTTTCAAGCTTGCCACACTTCAATAAAAGGGACTCCTTCAAGTTGCCAGCAGTAAATACTTAAGTACTCTCTCTCTCTCTCTCTCTCTCTCTCTGTCTCTCAGAAAAAGTACTTTAGAGAGGAGTTTTGTTCATGGAATTAGTTGAAATTCAGTCGGAAATAACAAAAATTGTAAAATACACCAGGTGTCAGGTGAGCTGGGGAAGGGGGAAAAGCGGCAAATTGAAGTGAACTTGAGTGTGCAGCGAGCTTTTAGAAAAAAATCAAAATGCATAAATAATAAGCTCTCCAAGTAGACGAACAGAGATAGAAAATAGAGAGAGAGCGAGAGAGAGGGAGAGGGAGAGAGTGAGTGAGGATAAAGATAGGGAAAACTGTTTGAAGGACCTCCGCCTAGATGGGGGTGAGTAGTGGAGGGGTGGGGGTGTTATGGTCAACATTAACATTAATGGCATTAAGCTGCAGCCAGGCATAAACAAGTAAAATTTCTGAATGGCAGTCGCTGCAAATGAGATGAAATATTTTGCAGCTTTTGGCATTTGAATGGATTTTATGCAAATATTTGAATAGCATAAACACTGAGTGACAATTTGGGGGAGTGGTTGGGGGAGCGGGGCGGAAGGTGTACGGGTTACGGGTTTTATTTACGGTGTAAATAAATAGGAACTGCGGCAGCTGCTTATACAATATTGAGGTTAAGTTTTGTAATTGGCTCAAGTGATTTCAAGCAAAGCAAGCAAACTTTTTTCTTCTTTTAATGCACCACAGAGTGAAGACTTTTACGTATAAACACACACACTAACAAACACACACACACACACACACACATACTATTTGTGCATATAAATATTGCCAAGTTTTCGCTAACTTTTCTAAGCAGCCAACAGAAATCATTTGTTGAGTCTGGAAATCATTTTTGCTGTTTTTTTTTCAATGCAATTTTTTTTAGGCCAAGCAAAAATCTAATTAGGATTGGCGTCTGACATCATTGTTAATACTATAATAAAATATTGTCTAGGTAAGTGTGAATTGGGCTTTTGGTTTCGGTGTGTTTATCTCTGTCAGCTGATAACAGATTAGGAATGCGATAAGCTTTGTGTTCAGTTTTAACTTGAATATATCCAATATGACCACATTTTGCGCATATTACATAAAAGTGAATAAAGAATAAAGTGCAAGCAGAAAAATAATATTGCGAATTTGTGATTCCAATTTGTTGCATTCTAAAATCAAAATACTTAAAGCAAGCAGCTTGGGCTCCAATAAGAAATTGTGTTTTTCTTAATATGAATAAATATGAATTTGAATAGACTTGTTCTAAGGACAAATTCTTACTTTAAAATTATTGCGGCACTGTTCAGTTTTAATCATTTTTTATACTTCGATATTGCAGGTGTAATTTGCACTTGACATAAAAACAAATGAGAATGCTACGCTCGACTACGAAATACCCTGCACCCAGCAGTTAAATATGTTATTCTTTTATTTCAACATTTTCAATGGGGGCATAAAAATGATTTAATGTGTAAAATTATTCAACATATTTTTCCTTGGCTTCCCATTTCGCACCTAGCCATATTAATAAATAAATATATATATATACTACACTATATGTGTAAATGTTTGTAAATATGAATTCAAACAACTATTTGATTAGTCATGAAATATTTCCATAGCAAAACAGCAAATTGATCAAGCAAGCAAAGTTTTTATCTTGAATAAAGAGACGGCAACACGATAATAAATAATAAATTATAAATAAAAAAATGCTCGGCGTCTTCTGATTAATAGCCAATAACTTTATCAGCCTGAATTTGCCTATCAACAACAATAGCAACAGGAATAATAATAAAAACAACAACAATCTTCGAGCACTTTGAGATGTGAAAAGAAACAACAACAACTGAAACTGAAACTGAAATGTATCCGAGATATTTACTTTTATTTGGATTTCCTACGAATAACTTAATGATATTTACGTGCATACATATATCTTATATATATATATATATATATATATATATATATATATATGTATTTGTTATTCAATGCCGCCGTCTGTTGATTTTTTTGTGTTTTTTGTTGTTGTTGTTTTTTTTCGCTTGGGTTTTACGCACCAGATATTAGGTATGGAAATATACAACATTTGTTATAAATGTAGTCACGATCTTTTGTAAATCATAAAACAGATCATTAACGACTCTAAAAAAAAGCGAGTGCCCAGATCTAATGCAATATGTATTTTATATAGTACCGATTTTAATTGCACATTAAAAGTCATACCGTGTTTATTTCGTTTTTGTTTTTACAGCATTATTTGTTGTTGTTTTTTTGGTTGCTTTTGTTGTTGGAAAAAAACTTAATTAATGTTTAATGTTTGGATAATTACAGGGCAATTCCCTCCTTTAATGTGTTATGTAAATATTTGTTGTATTGTGGAAACTTTTCTATTTACTCAGTTGCACTTGTTTTTCATGTGTTTGTTTTCTCTTTTTATCTTAATTTGGGTTAATTTGTTGAGTTTGAAGCATAACATTGCAGTAGTCTTAAAGCAGTCATTTGAACTATATTTTAGCATATTTAAATATTAAAAATATAAATATATTTTATTAAGCTTTGAAACTTTTTATTTTATTTATATTGAAATTGTTTATTTAAGCTCTACTTTTCTTGACGTTTTATTTGAACTAGTATTCAACAAACTGCTAAACTTTTCTTTAGTTAAGCAACATTTCATTTTATTTTTATAATTTAGTTAGTATAATTATTGGTGCGACTTTTAGCCTTTTGCTCTCGTTTTTGTTTTCTTTGTCAACTTCCGTTTTGTTTATTTATTTCTTATGCTTTCGGCAGCAGTTGAAATGCTACTGTTGTTATTATCATCATTTTTGTTGTTGCTGTTTTTGTTTTTGTGCTCATTTGCTATGCATTCTTGTTGTTGATTGTTTTTGTTATTGTTTTTGTCATAAAGTTGATCGGAAGATTCAGTTTACGTCGTTTGCTGCTTTTGTTTTTTTCTTTGTTTTGTTTTTAAGGCGTGACACGTGAGTGGGCAGCTAAATGGCCCAATTTCCCACTTATGCTGGTTGCTGCGAAACGAACAAAAACTTACGTAAACCAATTTCCACGTTTCGATTTGCGGCGTATAAGTGTTGTGCTGCTGCTGCGCTGCTGCAGCGGCTGCTGCTTCTCCCCCTGTGGTGCTGCAGCAGCTGTTGACATGATGTTTAATATAGCGATGAGTGCAAGCTTCTGACAAGTTGGGGGAGGGGCGCGGGGTGTCTTTGAGATTTTTGAACAGGCTTTGTTTTCTACAAGCCCACAAATTGCATTGCACTTGTTGCGCTCACTGTTGTTGTTGTTGTTGTCGTTGCTGTTGTTGTTGTTGTTACGTTGTACGTAGCAAAATTACGTCATATTCGCAGCCACTTTGACGCCAATTGCAAAGCTTGCAAAATTATTAAAATACGCAATTGACACGAAAACACAGAAAACAAAACAAAAAAAGAGGCATAAGAAGAAGTTTTGTATTGATTTGACAGCTTATCGAGCGTTTTGCTTCTTCGCTGATAAACAATATTATTGCTCTATCTCGCTCTCTCGCTCACTCTCTGTTTCCCTCTGTCTGTCGCAGACGCGTGCATTCAGCTTTGGCTGTCGCGTGCACACTGCTCGCCCATTTGTTTGATCGCGCGGTTCGATTATCAAAACGCAACTGAAATTCCAATCGGACGGCAAACGCTGTGTTCGCCTAGTCACGTTAACAGAGCACAGTAGACATGTTAATAACAGACACCGCGCTCTTTTGCTCGATCTGTATAAGAGAGTGGGAGCGTGTGAGCTTTTGCTCGTCTCGCAACAATCAGCTGTGTGTGTGTGATAAGCCAAAGCGCTTATTCTCAGTCTATCTCTTTTCGTCACACGCATGCAAAATGATAGTTAATATCGTATTTGTGTTTGCTATTTATTATTTATTTATTGCTATTTATTATTATGGCGATACATTTTTTTAAATTATCGAAAAATAAATTTGTATGATTTGAAACCATTATAATTTCGAATGGTATAATTTTTAATTAATTTTTTTTTAAGGTAAGACTGGTAAAATATTTTAATTTAAGAATGTTGCAAATTAAGTTAAATTTGAAACTATACAAATTTTAAACGTTATATATACGTACATATCTGAATAGAAGTTTATTTTTCCAACTAATTAGGAATGAAATTAAATAACATCCAAATGGAGTCCACTGAACAAAAGATAAGCGAATTAATTGCCTAATTGGCACATGCCGCATAGCATCTGCAACAAAATACACAACAATTGTGTGAACAAAACAAAAGTTTGCCACAGCAACTACAACAACAAGCACAACTGTTTGATGATATCGGGCGAAGAAATCGCCAACTTGCCACTTAATATGCATAGCAGCATAACACCAAAGAAGAGCAAAAAAAAAAAAAAATAAAAATAAAAAAAAAAGAGAAAGAGAAAGTGTGCAGAAAGTCATGTCCTGGGCCAGTGTCGATGCTAAAGATATATATATATATATATATATATATATATATATGTTCCAAATTAAAGTTGGAAAAGTTTCATTGCTCCCAGCAGAAGACAATCGAGCAAAAAAATAGAAATAAATAAAAATCGCAACTGATGAAGTCAAATCTTGTTTGGTTTCATCATTTTTATTTTTATTTATTTTTTTGGTTTTTTTTCTCCCTGAGATAAACCTGAGGTGAGCTTACCTTGCCATTACACCCCTCTGCCACTCACCTCCTCTGTTCATCCCTTGGGATATCTACGCATACACGTTTTTCTAATAATTTGTGGCAACAACAAATGCAACTTTTGTGCCAAAAAGTTGCGCTTACGAAGCCAAAACAATTTCTTGCCAGCATTTTGTTGTTGTTTTTCTTCTTCTTTTTTTCGAGCGGAAAGTTGGCGGAAAAACTCTCTAACACAAGCCTGCCCCCAACCCGCGCCCCGCTTCCCCAACCACGCCCCCACCACAGCACACATGGGGCGCAGGCAAATAAAGCCGTTGCCGCAAAACAATGTTGCCAAAGTGCATAAAATATGAAACTACCAGCCACACACTCAGAGATAGAGGGGGAGAGATAGAGAGAGAGAGAGAGAGTGTGAGAGAGAGAGAGAGAGGGCAGAGAAAGAGAATGAGACAAAGATAGAGATAGTTCTACCTCTTACAGGCAAGGAAAACAAAGTTTTCCATTTCAGTTATTGCTCGCATTTTCTTTTTTCTTTTTTTCTTTTTTCCTTTTCTTTTTTTTTTGTTGTTATAGTTTTAGTTTTATATGCGGCGTCAAAATGTATATAAAAATTGCTGTTATCGTTGACATATTTTTGTATTGTAACCAGCAAATTGTTGCAATAAAAATTCTCGGAGTATCAGCACAAAAGTTTTTGGCCAGCCAAAAGTTGAGAGGCGGCAAAAACTATCGGCGAAAGTAATTCATACAAGCAATTGTGTAGAAAAATACTTATTCGGAAAACACCTTAAGGGATGGATGAGGGAAGCGCATCCAAAAGGGGAGAAAACGGTTGCATTCGGATTGAAGATTGTCAAATGCTTAAGCATTAAGTTACTCATCGAATATATTATGTATTTGAAATAATTCACATATTAATTCATTTGAGAGCAGTCGAATATTTCTGTTTAAGATTATCAACGTGCTAACTAATTTTGAAAAACTTCGAGTCTAGTATTAGCTGATTTGAAAAAATACAATTTGTTTTGTATTTCAAGTGTTAATTAACTATTAGCTAAGAATATATTTGACTAATTATAAATCAATCAAAATTGAAACGCTTGAAAATGCTGGCTTTTATTGTTGCATTAAATCGATTTATATCGATTTATGCAGAACGGACTGAGAGTTATCGATAACGTTAATAAATAAATGTTATATTCAAGAACTTTTATGGAACAAACAGACAGACATATGGACATGACTGATCGACTTTGAATGTGATGCTGATCAAGAATATATATACCTTATGCGGTTCGATATTCTAAAGATTTTGCTCTTTAATTATTCAAGTGTTAGTTCACTAGAAAATTCTATTTTATTTTGTGTTAAAAATTGTGGAAGTTTTAATTAATTGGAAGAAAAGTCTTTGAAAAGATGATTGCTTCCGATATTATGTAATTAATCAGAGGTAAAAAGACGATTTATATTTAACAATGATAAAACTTCCGAACGATATTTCTGTGGCAAGCATATTAAAAAAAAACGCTGTTTATTTTAATTGAAGATACATCTTCTGCTTCAATACTTATATCTCTCTCATCTAAAGTTTTCTTTAGTATTCAATAAAAGGTTAAATAGGTTTATAAAAGCCTCAAGATTAGCTGATTTCAAGCGCATTAGCTGTGCTCTGGAAGCCAACCCGGCCAATTTACCTATTTTTACCCACACTCCGTGGAGAAAAACCCTTTTTCATTCATTTTCTTTGTGTTTTACTTTACTTTTTTTGCGTCCATTTACTTAGCTCGGTTCTTTTATTTGTTCGCATTGAAAGGGAAATTGCGGATATTTGTTTTGTTGTATTTGTTAAATGAAATATAATTTTTTTCCGCTCTAAAACGCAGCACTGGCAACATGAAAAATGGCTTTTCGCCATCAGAAAGTGCCTATCCCCCCCCATATACCCCACTCTCTTGCCACTCCGTTGCCTTGGCTGCCTTAACTTTCCACAGTATTTGTAAAAAATAAATAAAATGGCATTAATTTGTTAGCAAAAACAAGTGGATGGGTTGGGGTCTTAGAAGTGGGGTGGGGGTGGGGGTGGGGGTGGAGGCGGGGAGTTGGGGTTGAAATGCGAGCGGCAACTTTTATTTGACATATTCGCGGGAGCATGAAAAATGACATAGCAAAGGAAAAAAATAAAAATAAATAAAAAATAAAACAAGGAACGAGAAATAAAAATTTTTCATTGAAGTTAAAAATGCTTCGCATTTTCTTTATGGCGTCAAGGAGTCGTGGGTGTTTATGGGTGGGTGTGTGTCGTTGTGTGTGTGTGTGTGTGTGTGTGGGTGTGGTTGGTTAACTGCCCGGGGCCTTTGTTACCCGTAGGACTGGTAAAGGGTTAACCACTCGCACATTTAATAAAGACTTTAAGTAACTTAAAACGGTTTGCTTGTCTTGTGTTCCATTCCGTTCCGTTTCGTTCCGTTTGACGTCCCCGTTGGGTTTATGTTTTTGTGATTTGAATTTTAATTAACATTCCTAATGAAAATGCCAGAATGAATATGGAACCCTCCCCCTTCCCACTCCTCGCCCAACAGCGTCTTCATGTCAGCTCTTTGGTCATTTTCTTTTTATTTTTATAAATTATGTGAAGCAGAATCAGCAGCGCTGCACAAGTTTGCCTTGAATCCTTTCAGAACAATTGGCAGCAGTAATTATTATTATTTTTCTCTTTTAAATTTAGCTTAGAGGGACAATTGCATTGTTGTTTTAAACACGTTTCATGGAACAGAGGAATAGCATTCAAAAGAATAAACTTCTTAAAATTTTCTTTTCTAAACTTTTTTTTTATTCTATATATCGATTTGTTCCAACCTAAATCCATTAAAAACTGATAAGAAACTTATAATGCTTTTGTGTAAAAGTATTTAACAGGAAAAGAAAGCATTTTTAACCACAATTGATTTACGATAGCGCGATAGACACAATAGTAAATATATACTATCTAACTTATAGATAATATATATAGAGTAAGAAACACCTAAGTCTTGGGCCAAAACGTATTCCCATATTTTAGTTAGCTGCATCTGAACTTAGTTCATAAATTCTGATTGACCTTCTAGAATTACTAATACTTTTAGGATTACTGTTTAAAGGCAAAGGAGGAGGGGATGCCGGAAAGGAATTTTACATAGACTGAGAGTGGTTTTGATTAAAGTTAATGAAAACATTTAAATTTGGTATTTCCCTTTAAGAAACTCCACAATTTCCACTCTTGATGAAAAACTGGAGAAGCTCGAAATGAATATGCAAAATATGCCCTCAAAAAGTGCGTTAAAACTTCTCGGAACCATAACTTTGCCGAAAGAGAGGTAATTTTCATAAACCAGGGCTTTTCATCATGGTTTGCCACTTCACGAAAAGCCGCGCAAGCCTCTGAGCAAAACTTTGTTACTTTTAGGGTAAATGCTAAATAAATATTGACATTTTATTGCCCAATCTAAATTCAACGACATATTAATGTAATTAAAATTAAAAATATATATATATATATATAAATATATATTTTAGAGTGTACATGTTAAATGGCCGATATATTATTCTTGTTGTTCTTAGTAATCTAAGCAGAGCGGACAACACGTGTAGCACTGCCTTCCATAAGAGCTCTGCTAATGCCCCTGAAATGTGTTTGGTAATCCCCCAAATCCACTCCCAGCAAACTCTTTCTCGCGTAAATCGAGAGAGAGAGAGAGAGAGAGAGAGAGAGACACAGTGAGATATTTCCCTCCAGTTCGATATCCCGTAGCGTTAGCTGCCACATTATAATAGCTATATTTGCCCTCAACTATATATATAGATATATATACACATATAGTTATATGTGCTGTTGATTTTAGGGAAATTAAATAGGAAATTAAAACATTTTGATTTTCATCGGCACACGCTCCGAAAATAGAAGAAGCGAAAAATCGCCTGCTGTGTGTGGACCTAGTGGTGTCTCAGACAGCATCAGCATCAGCATCAGAACCAGTCGACAGTTTGATTTGTTGCCTGGGCTATTTTTAAGCAGCGCCACGGGTGGGTGGGCGAATGGGTGGTGGGGTGGTTGCGTGCCCAACTATCTTGGGTGGTTGGGTGAAGCGTGTGGCGTGTGGCGAGTGTGTTGAGCCAACTCTTAACAAGTAAGAGTGTCACACATTGAGAGTGTTAGACTGAAAGATACCCTAACATCCAAGAAACAGGAAATTTAAATGATTTTAATTACCAGTTTATTACCTGATTCCATATTACTGAATGTTTAAGTATGTTGCCTGTATATCTTCAACATTCTGTGCATTTAACAGAAAGTATGTTGCAAATGTCATAGCCTGATTCATTTTCTTACCTTCTTTAATATACACAATATAAGGGATAACATTCTGTAACTTTAGTTCCTATAGCCAGTCCTATAATTTATATAAATGTTTTACTTTGCATTGCACAAACACAAATGAAAATGAGCCGAAAAGCTGATTCATAATGGAATGCCGAAGGTATATTAAGAGATATAACAGATTGTAAGCTATCGATAAATATCGATTTGATTGGGTACTTAAAGCTCCTATAACTTCAATCAAGCTGAATGCATTTATGAACTTTCTAAGGTCGTGGATATTTTCTTTTGACTGTCACGTACATTTAGATGACTTCATCAAACCCTTTTTACACAGTTCCTTACGGGGTATTGAAAACGAAGAGCTGGGCGTGCTTCTTATATATTTATGGGGCAGCACGCGTCGCAAATGCAGCTGCACTTGTTATGCTTAAAACTATAAAAAGAGTCGAGTTCAACGGGGTTGGGGTTGTGTCTGGGGTTGGGGGTTATGTGTACACAGACTACTGTGTGTGTGTGTGTGTGTGTGTGTGTGTATAAACAAGGAGCGCCACTTACCTCCAGAGGAAGAAAGCCATGACAATCAGCACGATGCCAAAGCAGCTAAAGATGATGCCAACCAATACGGCCAAGTTGTAGTCGTTATGCGATTGACGCAGCAACGGTTGCAACTTCTCACAGTTCGGTTGCAACTGTATCTGAAATAAATAAAAGAAAGTAGCAGGTTAGTTAGGGATTTAAATTGGGGATGGTATTGGTTATTGTTGTTGTTGTTGTTGTTGCTGCTCGCAGCTGCTACTTCCAAAACCCCGCTGAGATTTATGGCTTTTGCCTGCAGCTGACACTACTTAAAGTGGGAAAAATGTGTTTTGTTTTTTTTGTCTTTCTCATCTTATGCAAATATGTATTTTGCACGGGGCCCGCATTCTCAAAGCTATGCCCGGGCTTTGTTGTCTAGCACTTCCTATACTCAAACTTGTTTTTTTTTTGCTTTTCTTATTATGGCCCATAAGTAAGAAATGGCTTAAGAAAAGGGGGCAAACAATTTGCAAATCTGGGTCACAGCCTGTGGTAGTCATCTCCTAACTTCTTGTTTGCGTTAACTGCTCAGTCTATTTATATATTTATAGGTGGAGTATTGACTTTTATTCTACTTTAAATTATGGAAAACTATATATATGTTCAGCCACAATCACATAAGACTTTGTAGAATAAATTGTACCAGCTATATTCAAATTGAACATTTAACTGATGCCAAAGTAAAAGTGGTTCTATAAATTTGAAGTGAGGAGACTATACATCTTAGTTGTAATTAAAATAAAATATCAAAAAATATATCGAAGTTAGATGCACCATTAAAAACTAACTGCAAGTCACTGGAACCATTTTATTGATTATTTCTACTTGCCAACAAATGTGATTAAATGCCTAAGAAAATGTTTGCCGTTAAGCAAATCTACAAACAACATTTTACAAGTTAAATCATTTGGCTTGTTGAAAATTGCGTTGTTTTTTATTTTTTATTTTTGCTGCATAAATTATATATTTATTTAAGGGACATTTTTGTTGTTGACTGTGCGCCTGAGCGGAAGTGAAACTGGAAGTGGATGTTGATGTGGATGTGGCAAGCGGAAGCGAAGCATGTAAATGTGGCCAAAAGGTGCAGCCAATTGAAATTCAAGCGAGAGCAGAACAGCAGCCATGAATTATATGTAAATGCAGCGCAGCAGAAAACCCAACAGAAACTAACAAATAATAAACAGAAAAAAAAGAAATAAACAAAAAACTGCACAAGTTGTGTGGTTTTATGAGTTATGACTAAAAACTGACCGCAACCCCATCAGCGATGAGGTTAGCAAAATAGCCATCTTTTGTCACGGGCTGTAATACGCACACACACACATACACACACACACACACACACATGTATTTTATGCATGCCACAAACTTTACACTGGGCTGTGTGTTAAGTGTCAGGCGGGGATTTTGTTATGATATTGTTACGACAAGTTGAACGTATTTTGAGTCGAGTTGAAAAGTCAATAAACCGAGCGTAAACAACAAAATGCACTTGTCGATTGATGATGGGCGTGGCAGCGGGGGGGGGGGGGGAAGGTAGCGCCTGATTATGTTTGACAAATTGCCATTAAATATGCAAAAACTCTTATTCCACATACGCCCCGTTGGCCACCCTCTTATGCTTAATGATGCAAGCGAAGGCAGGCCAGCCAGTCAGCTGCAGGCATTGAGGATACAAGCGAAATTGATATGCCACAAAATGTATAAGGTTATATATATATATATGTGTATATGGGTGTATCAAGACATGGCCTACTAGCCTGGCAAGCTGGCAAATATGCAATAAACTCTTGGCCAAAGCAGCAGCCAAAATATGCTGCAGGCAGCTCAGCTAGACAGACGTATACATATATATAGTATATATACTGTGGGTGTAATCAGATATGGCAACGTCGAGGCCATTTTGTAATATTACAGCCAAGTTTATGGCATACCATGCCCCACCTAAAAAAAATAAAAAAACAAAAAAAGGCCATTGCATTTTTGATTTGTAGTTGCTTGAAAAAGTGAGTGTCAGTAGCCAAAATTGCTTGCTATGTGGGGCAGGTGTATGTGTGCGTGTGTGTGTGTGTGTGTGTGTGTGTATCTGTGTGTATATGATTTGTTTATGCACTACTTACAATTCTCGAATCCGAAAACTTGCCCAACACAATTTTCTTGGGATTTATAACGCTGAACGATGCCGCTGCCACTTTGACTTCGTAGTAGGAATTTGTTGTCAGATTTGGCAAAACCATCTGCATAAAAAAGAAGCAAACAGAGAAAATGAGATGGTATTAAATATTAAAGAGATTATTATGAAATACTAAGAGTATAATATTTATTTCATTACATATTATCTTAAATATTGTTAGGAACATGTTTTATTATTCTCTTTGATTTTTATTTATTTATATTTATACACATGGCGACCTATATGATTAGGTGAATAAGCCAGAGGAGCTTAGAGATAGGCAGGACTATTTAGAGAACTCAGCCACTGCTCGTTTATTAAACAGTGATTTTTAGTTGTTTTGTGGCAACTTAAAAAAAAAAACCAAAGAACACCTCTCAAAAATACATTTATGAATATTCATTTTATTTATAACCCTTGTGACAAACGCCATATTTTACAAGTTTAAAATTGTAGCTGCGATAGGCAAATATATAAATAGATTAAAGAATACATAGTTATAAAAAAAAGCTTAACAATTTTTGTTTTGCCGAAAAATATTTCAATTACGAAAATAGTTTTGAGCAAACAATGCAAAAACCGAGCATGAGCTCATATTGCAAATAACAACAGCGAAAGCAAAGCAAGGCAAAGCAAAGAAAAATGAAAACTAAAATAAAAACCTTTTCCGCAAAACATATAGAAAAAAGTCAGTTGTACATTGTGCGAGCATAATAAAATTTTATTGTTACGATATATTTTTTTATTTTTGCCTGTATCTTGTTTCGCTGCGGCGCTTTATATTATTTATTTTGTTTCGCATTCTATGCAGGGCGCTAAATAAAAACGGGGCAAAAGGTAGCATACCAGAAAAACCCACAAAAACGGCATAAATTTAATTTATTTCCAACGAAAACCCGTGCAGGTGTGCCAGTTGTGAGTGTGTGTATTGTTTTGGCCAACAATTCATGCTGCACAAAGACAAAGCCAAAGCCAAAGCCAAAGCTAAAAGCCAAAAACCGTAGTCCTGGCTCCTATGTGGGCGTAACTGCAGATAAACATTCGTAAAATATTTACATGTGTCGCCTGCGGACCCAAAAAGGGTGCTCTTCTTGTGACCTCTTTATAGAGGCTCTATATGTATATTCCGATAATAACTGTGGCATGCCATGCAATGGGGTATTTGCATCTGAATTCAATTTACGCCGGTCAACTTTTGATTGGTTTAAAAAGCTGAATTTTTAAGATTCACTATCGGCAATGCTCACCATTCATCCCAAATACTTTTCATACACCTCTGGCTACATAACTAAATTCGTGCGGAATGCCATTTTTCTCACAGTTCTATTTGGTATCTCAATTTGGCTATGTTTTCGATTTATTTCCAATCACGTTTGTATACGTATTCGTCTTCAGGGAGAGATTTACAGCGACCGTTCAGTCAACTGTGGAATTTGAAAGGCTTTTTTTTGCAATTGCCAGCGATGAACAAATAAAAATAAGTCACGTAAATTACACAAAAATGGGTCCATTAAAACGTACAAAATTTCTTCATTTTGACTCGTATATTGTATATTATTATAGATATTCTTGGGAATTATTAGCAGTTAAGAAAATAAAGTTTAGTACGAGTTAGAAACTAGATTTCATAAATGCATTTTGAGTGAATTGTCTTTTTAAGTATAAATTTTGGTAAAGAAAATGCAATTAAGAACTATGATTATTTTTAAAATGGTTAATGATCGCACATTATCTATTATGTTCTAATAAAATAAGATATATATATATATATATATGTAATAAATAAATAATAGAAAACAAAACTATTTTCTTTTAAATACTCTGCTATTACAATCTAAGGCATCTCAGAGTCGAGTAATCCTTTGGTGTTTTGTGGAATTTGCACTGGTTATTTATGCCGTTTGTTGCATAAAAATGCAATTATTGTTGGCATTTTATTTAGTCTTTTTTTGGGCAAATTCTCTCACTCGTGTTTTGGCCGTTATCTAGTTCACTGTTTTACAACGTTTATCAAAGCATACTTTTTGGGTGACCAACGAGCGGTAAAAAAAAGACGGAAATATCAAAAATATCATCGCAAAGTTGCCAACAATCAGCATTTTGTTAGAGAACGCCAAAAAAAAAATTAAAAAAAATAGAAAGAAACAAAAAAATCAAATAATAAAAGTTGTGTGTTGTGTAAAACATTTTACACAGCTAAAAGGGGAATGCAAACACAACTCGCACACAACAATTTTGCAGACAATCAAAGGTGTGTGTCGCTGCCGCCCCAATTTTTTTTCCAACATGGCCGACAAAATGGCGGCAGTGCAATGCGGGGCAAAAAAAAAAAAAAAAAATCGGCATAAAATGCAAAACAAACAGGACAAAACCCCGGGAATATATGACAAATTGCTGGCCAGCAAAGTTGGCAACTTCCTCGCTCTTTGAGAGATGTCAGTTAGAGCAATGTTTTCTCTTTTTTGCCATTTTTTTCTTTTATTTTTTAAAATGCTTACCGCTGTTTCCAGCTCCTTGGCGGATGCATTGATGCGTATGTCACGGTGCGTATCCTGGCCGGCCAGTCGTGTTTTCACAACGTAAAAGTCAATGGTGTTGTAATATTCGTGGGGTCGCTTCCAACGTATCGTAATCGATTCCTGCGAATGACACGTCAGATTTAAAATGGTCGGATTACTGGCACCGCCCACATCCGTACGCTGGGCAATCTGATCGGACGGTTCGCCCTCGTTCTTTGTTGTAAACGCTTTGACAATGACACGATAGTCAGTAAAGGGTTCTGCAATAAAGAAAAGCACAAAAAAAAAACAACAAAAAAACAAAAACCAAGAATGAGCATTGAAAATATGTGTAAAACAATGAGTTTGCAGTTTAACTTTGTTCTTTGATTATTGTACATTAAATCCATTTTGCTGTTTCATCTACCCCAGAGGGCTGGGCTGTTCTTTCGACAACGAATTGTGCCTTTGCCTTTATAATTCAATTACAAAGACGTTTCAGCTCAGTTTTCATGGTTACGAAGCCTAACCATAAGCCAAATAAATTGAGTTAAGATCTATGGATGCGCTTGCGTTAGAAGTCGAAGTTCAAGGGATCTAACAGAACTGATATCCATAAGCGATGCGAGTCTTTTTAACTCTTTGCCGAATATAATTCACAAGTACCTTTAGTTCAGATAGGCTTCGGCTAATCTAGATACTACAACATGTAAGCACGGCACACACAGCTTAAAATTTGATACTAAGTTGAAATATCTTTGGGGTCAATTTCCATCTGCTAAATTCCACATTAAATTTAAGAAAAAACCAACCGATTTTACTTATGAAAGCTGTATTTTATAGTGAGATGATATTGACGATTTCTGATTCAAATATGAAGAGGATAATAATATGCATAGATTATGAGTCAGGTTAGAACAACTTGGTAAGCTCATATATATATATATATATATATATATAAACTCTCTTATTATTTTTGTTAATATTGTGTTCCCATTGTATTCCCCAAAATTGCTGTAATTGCTCAATGCTGAAGAGCTCTTTAATTGTTTATTGCCAAATAAAGCCATGCCAACTACAAGCTGCTAAAATTTGCTCAAGTTACGCACATTTAAATATTTTCCCAATTTGTGTGAAGCACTCAAGTGCCTTTATTACCGACCCTAAGCTCGCTGGTAACCGCAGCGCTCATTCAAAGTACAGTCATGCCCAAAAGGCAGACAACAACAACGACAACAACAACAACAACAACAATAACAAAAAGACTTAAAGCGTCATTTTAATTGCTTTTTATGGCGTCCGGGACCCTTAAGCAAACTGTCAATATACCTGGGCGATACAGCAGTCAAGCTGTCAGCAATGTGCCCAACATTAACGCCCTTCTGCCTTAGATCCTATAGCTAACACGCCCTCTTCCCCCCACTCACACCCTCTCCACCCCTTACCTATCATTAGCTGTAATTATAGCTCAAGTCGATTGTTTGCCCGCTGCTTTGTAATTAAATAGTTTCAAGTGCCTAACGCTGGCCACTTTTTGTTGTTGTTAGCAACTTTGACGCCTGTAATTATGAGCCAAAACCGAGGCAGGTACCACGCCCCCCCGATTCCCGACAAAGCTAACCGAACAAATTATTTGCTTGTCGCGAAATTTGTTGGGTGTTTCGGCGAAGGAACGCGTTTTCTGTGAAATTCTGTGAAATTCGCTTCACTTTGTCATTGCATACTTTAAGGCAGGACTAAAAAAACAAATACGCAAAACAAGCACAGCATTATTAGCGTTGCAGCATTGTTGCAGGTAGAGATAGAAAGAGTTAGTTATTAGGGTGTCGCGGTGCCAGGGGAGGAGCGGGGAGGTATATTCTGCCAGCATGCCATGCAATCAACGTGCAACATTCCGTGTTGCTCATACGCCGTGTGGCACGCTTGTATATTGTGCTGGAGGCGCCCACATTGTTTAATTAATTACGCGCGTCAAGTGCGCCAGGTATGAGTTGCAACTGTTGTTGCAACTGTTGTTGTTATTTTTGCTGCTGCCGCTGTTGCTGCTGCTGTTGCTACCCATTAAGCAGCATCCTTTGTCAGTTTCGGTTGCTTTTTGGCAGCTGCAGTTATTTTAAATTAAATTTTCATTTATTTTCAACAATTTGGCATACTTTCATAAAGTGTTTGTCTCGCAATATACCAATTTTTCTGTTGCATATTAAATTAATTAATCTCACAATTGTTGCTGTTGCTGCAGTTTTTAGCGCACAGCATTTTGTCAATTGCAGAATGCTTAATGCTGTCCACAGTTGCAGTTGTTGTTGCTGCTGCCCTTTTTGCTTTTGCTGTGGCATTTAAATTCAATTATTTTTGCGTGTCGTTTCAGTCACTTGACAATTGACTTTTAACTGTGTGAATTGATATAATTTTGCAGCTGAGTTATATCGCTTTCTGGCAACATTTTTCTCTTTAAATATACTCTTCTTAATCTTCCGACTTCTGTTAACCGTATAAGACTATTTAGTGTGGTTTTTATACATAAGTTAATTATTGGCGAAATTGATTTCTTCCTTTTTTATTAGGTCGTCCTAACTTTTATTCTTGGTGGAACTCTCGCTTCCTTAATTAAACTTCCTGTACTCCGGTAAGCCTCAGAGCGTGCTTAATTGTGGTAAACTTATCTTACTTCTCAGGTCCAGAGATTTGCGTACCTTTTCTTTATTATCTGGCTCACTCTTTATCTCCATCTTGCTCTCTGGCCTTAAGCTAATAAGTAAATTTGTTTGGTCTGATTGGTTTTTTTTGGGTTTTCCAAATCCTTGCAATAAATGTCCAGAGTCCTTGTCTTAATTGCAAAGTATTTTATTAAGATTTCAACATTTTTTTAGATTTATGGGAAGTGTTAAAAAAGTATTGAATATGATTGAAAAACGTTCCTCACAATAAGTTTAACCGTTCTAAAATAAGCCAAGCCTTGCACTGAACTTTCCAGGTCTACGAGTATATCAAACTTCTCCTTTTAAAGTTTTGGCAATTTCTCAAAATTCAAATGACAGTTTACAAAGTACCCATCTTTTTATACTTACTCAGACTTTGGAGTTCGAAGTGTATCAGAGTTTCTGGGGAGTTGCGGGAGTTCTTAACGATTTCGACACCCGTTTGATTGTCGTGTATGTGAAAGACATGATAACCGGCGATGGCACCATTTTGATTCTTTGGCGGATGCCAGGACATTGTAATGCTATTCGCGGACACATCCAGCACAGTGAGATTCTGAGGTTTGCTTGGCACTGTAAATGAGAAAGAGACGCAAAAACAGGATATGAAAATGTTGCAAGCTAAATAAATATATATATATATATATATATATATGTATCGATATATGTGCTGAAATGTCGAGTTGGCATAAAAGTTGAATTAAGCTTCATTAAAGGCGACACAGCTGTGAATCCCTGAGGTTGGCAATCATATAGAAAAACTTTTCGTATCTTACTTTGCTGCACAGGAACCGGAAGTGCTGCTTGGCAGTAGCGAAAGCAAAGACTATACACACACACATTCATATAAGCACATAAATAATTTATTAAATATCAAATAAAGCTAGCAAACGGAAAAACAGCAAAAAAGGACAGAAAGAAAGAGTCATATAAATTGAAATGAATATTTTGCAAGCAGATGAAACAATTTATATTCAAATGCCACTCACGCGATTGCGCATGTGTGTGTGTGTGTGTAAGGAGCTACAAAATAAAAAAATTATATATTCAATTACGAGAGAGTGGGGCAAAGAGCTGGGGCAAGCCAAGCGCAACGTAATCGAAGCGCATAAAGAAACGGAAATGCGATTGCGAACAATTTATTATGGCTGCAATTGTGAGAGACTCTCTCTCTCTATCTCTCTCACTCGCACACTCACTCTAAGTCTACACACACACACATACACACACAAAGAGAGAGAGAGAGAGACAGAGAGAGAGACACACCCACATGTTCGGTTATAATCCCAGGGAATGGCAAAGGCAAAGGATGCAAAGCTGCAGCAATAATTTCATTTGGCAGGACCAAAGGACAACATCCGACCATGTGTGACGCCTTCGGGGCGCAACAAAGGGGTAAGAAATGTATTCTATGTAAGTGGCAAAAAGTACTAAATGGTAATTTATTTTACTAATACAACAAAAAATAAGAGCAATGAAAAAAAGCAAAAGAAAAAGCACTTTTCCGTTTGCCAGCAATCAAAAGGAACAAATGAGTGAACCCCGAGGGCAGTTCAAGCACTTGACCTGCCAATGGCAATTGCTGCCTCTGCTGCTATGCAAATGCGATAAAGCTTAACAAAACACAACATACAAAGATGTGTGTGTGTGTGTGTGTGTGCAAAATAAACAGTCGCTGTCAATGTGCAGAAATTTATACAATTCAATAAATGGCATTTCTCTTCTCTTGACTTATTTTTCTTTCGGTTTTTTTTTTCATGGCTGCTGCTTCCTTTTGCAATTGAAAACGGAAATGGCAAATGGGAAATGGACACGAGGAGGAGCAGAGTGTGAAGAGTGGAGCAGCTGCTGCAGTTGATAGTTGGGCCAAAAGGCAAACGGCAAAGGAAAAAGCCAATTTATAGACTCGACTCGACTCGACTCGACTCGTACTCGACTCGAATGGAGGAGGAAACTCGTTGGAGCATTGGCAAATTGTAGGCCCCTGTGCGCGTGGCATTAAAATCAATTAAGCAACAAAGTGCTGCATACATTCCAGGCGCCAAAGGATAAATGTCGTCGTCGAGGTGCAACAACGGGGGCGCTGGGGTGCGTGGGTGGCACAAAAGTTAATAGCATTGACAGATGCCAGAGACAGCAGGCCGTACATTTTCTTTGTGGCACTATCTTAATCTTGCTGGCTCACTCTAGCGCACACTCTCTGTCACCCACTCTGTGTGGCACTCTGCTCTTTGAGCAGCCTTAAGTGCTTCTGATTGGTTTTGCGCCATGTCGTTTACATTCATGTGAAGCCGCTTTGTTTGCCGTTAGTTAGCCGTAAATTGATTTCCATGCGCACCATTTCAATCCGGCATGCCACGGCTCCTAGCCGCTGTCCATGTGGCATGTGGATGATGCCCTGATGCCACCTGCTAACCGTGATTCCCCCAAACTCATTTGCTTTCTCTCATCCGACATACATACGTATATAGATGTATCCATTATGCGAACTCTTCTTTGGTTGTCTCTCTGAGTGAGTAGAGTGAGTTAATTAAGTTTCACTGTCATAAGTGTACTTATTCTGAGTCCTTTGCTCTGAGTAGTGCTAATCAAACTAGAATAATACTAATAGTTGTAAGGCTTTTCACATACTGTTTGCATTGCAGAAGCTGAAGAGCAGAAAGAATATTGAATGCAATATACAAAAGATTAAGTTGTCTTTATTATGATTATTAGAACTATTTTTATTTGCTTACAAGAAAAACAGGAGCTTCAAAGGCTGCCTATACGAACCAAGACCAAATATGCTAATCTTAGATACTAACTCCAGACAATTTATATTTTGTATTTAAATAAATTATTTTAAATTTAGATTACTTGTTGCTTATTTATTTTTTTCAAGCTCTAAAGTTGTGAATAAATTCGAATTATATCGGAGAGATGTCAGGAGCCAGCTAAATACATATTTAAGTTATAAAGACCAAATCAGCCAGCAGAAGACAACAAATGTTTCTAATTTTCTACATTTTAATCTTTCAAAGTTTCATTTAGCCTGCGCTTACAGACAGTAAATTGTGAATCACTTTTAAAAAAATAAAGACATAACTATTTTAGAATGGCAAGAAATGAAAACATCTCAAGAAAGTAAATAAATAATAAGTACACAAATAAAAAATAAAAAAAAAAGTATTGCTCAGTTTTCATGTTTGAATATTGGCATACTATTTATATAGACTATATTCAACTAATTCGGTAATCAATTGTAATCATTTTAAGCACCATTTACTGACTATTTTTATCAGCTTCTCAGCTCATTCTCTTCTCTAGTTTATTCTTAGGGAAAACTTTGAACTACTTCGACACAAATTTTAAAGCACTAGTGAAGCGATTCAGTTGCTTAATACGCTGTTAGACATGAACGCACAATGGTTGGCCGGCCCTTCCTGTCTCAGCATTTGAGGCATTGGCCACAGCAACCAGTGAGAGCACAGCTACAAATTAAAAGAAAACAATAGAGGGGCGTGGCGGTGGGGGATGCGAGGCACACTATGAGTTTTGCCTGGCGCCAAGCGGAAGAAGCCAAGTGTGAAAAAGCAAGAGAAAGCTCTGCTCAAAAAATAAAAATAAAAGTTGGGAAAAAAAGTCCAAGCTGCGCGTGATTATTTTCACAAAGCAAAGGCAAAAGCAGGAAGCAAAATCTTTTTTTTTAAAAGAGTAGCGCCCGAAAACCAATATAGACGACGTGCTTAAGTTGTTAAGAAAGGCAAACAAAGGCACTGTTCCCAGAGGGGAGGGAGGCGGCAGGCCGAAGCTGAGATGCCGAAGGGACTGTGTAAGGTGTGTGGGTGTGTGTGTGTGTGTGTGTGTGTGTGGGTGTGTGTGTGTGTGTGGGTGCGGGAGAGTGTGTAAAGCAAATAGCATTAAGTTGTCTGAGCCGCAAAAGAAAAAAAATTAAATAAAAAAAACTAAGCGATATATAAAGTCAAGAAAAAATGAAGAATTTTCTGTGACTGCGCGAAACTTTTATACCCTGCTGTTAAATACTATAAGTGATAAGTTATATATATTTATATATATTTTTTGTTTTTGTTTAAAAGACTTTGGCATCGCGTAAGTCTTGCATTTGTAGGGCATCCAAATAAAACACGACTTTATGGGGCTATTGTTGCGCGTAATCCTTATTTTAGTTGCTGTTGTTGTTTGTCCTTTAGGCTGTGTTATTGTTGTTGATGCTGAAGTTTACGAGCTGCTTTCGGATTTGGCCAGACGTAAAAACTAAACAAAAGGCGACGTGCCAAGCGTAAATATAGACAGAGAGGCGTACAAAAACAAAGAGGAGAAAAAAAGAAGGACGTCTGTCACAGACACAGAGTCAAACAAACAATTAAGCGTGTGTAGCTCTGTTGAAAGCCATACACCTGTGCACACCCACCCACACCCAGCCACACACACACACACACACACATTCGCACACATTCACCTGCAATTTGACATGTGAACGCGTTGCGCTTGGCTGCTTTTCAATGGCGCTTCAAAGGCTCCGACGCTGGAGCCTCGCATAAGGGCGCAAAAATTATGCGAAATAAAGCCAAAATACAAAAAAAAAAACACGTAATAAAAAATGGAAACTTTGATTTAAAAAAAGGAAAATTATAAAGCAGGCGCGCCACGAACAATGAGACACTACTCAAGTGATAGCCTTTTGGTAAACGTATTTCAAGTGTGAGCGCTTTAAAAACAGTTGTTTCAGCTTCACATTAAAGTCAACAAGCACTTTACACTGGTTTTAAGCCAGACGGGAATACGGGAATAACATGGCCATTTTGACAAGCGTATTTATTTGTATTTTTTATTCAAGGTTCAGTTTTTATTTGTTTATTATTTTAAGGTTCATGGCAAATAAATATGCAGCTTTGACACCCTGAAAATTTACTCTTCACTAGAGTCAAATTTTGGTTGAACAATTCATCTTCATGGTAAATATAACTGCACCTGACAATGCAGAAAGCACTCAGACAGAGAATGCCACTCAATAAAAGCCGCTTCCAAGTGACTGAAGCCAATTTAACAAAGCTCACAATTAGCCACCTGCCGTTGATGAATTTGATTTGACTTTAACACTCACTGCATACAAATTCGCATTTAAAACCATTGCCCTCAATTTAGAGGTGTCAACATAATTAAATAAGTAGAAAATAATGATTAGGCTGACTAGCTGTCAATCTTAATTCTTAAATTATATAAATATATAAATACCGTGTGTCTAAGTGTCAATCTTAAGGCTCAAAAATATAAATACAGTATGAAAATGTAATTAAAGTGCCTGATTTGATGGTTGAATGGAAAGTTCATGTTTTGCCGAATATGTAGAATATATTCCCTTAAGCGCTAAGTGCCTCTCATTAATTCAATCGTTGAAACATTTGTACTAAACACAAATTATTGCCATTGTGTTGTCTAATGTTGTTAGAATAGAATTTAGCTGTGTCCTGCAGCTATTATTCAAGTTGATGTGCAAGCATTGAAATGTACACACAAACTCACACACACACACACACACACACATTGTACAAATAATCCCTCTTATTACAATTTGAACTACTGTCTGGGGCCATTTGCTGGGCACATGTCATTTGCCTTGCTCCTTGATTGCCCGCAACTGTAGACTAAATATTCTGGACTGGCCGGACAATGGACACAAATTTGCGAACTTTGAGCTGCTTGACATGTGTCCGTTTTGGTCATTAGCTGGGCACATAACAAAGCACTGGCCCGAATAAACAGTTTGTCAGTTAAAGTACATACATCTATTCTTGCCATCCGACTAAAAACGCTTGAAGCTCCTCGCTTTGCATTTTTGTTTGGAGTCGGAGGTATTTTTATTTTTTATTGCAGTGCTGTGAAGTGTTGCTTCAGTGCAGTGGCAGTCAGTGTTGGTAAAAATGCTCAAATGCTAGGTATTTTTTTCTGTTAGTGCTGTGAAGTGTTGCTTTTGTTTGCTAGTAGACCGTGTTGTTTTTTTTCAGCGCTTGATCTTTTTACTAGGATTTTTCATATTTTAGTGCTGTAAAGTGTTGCCTTATTTTAGCAGTTAGTGTTGGCAAAATGATCACTCTGTTATTCCTGCGTTATTTTGTATTTTTCATTAGTGCTGTGAAGTGTTTTTTTAGAAATAATTTAAATGGTTTGGTTTTAATTCGTTATATTCTGTGAAGTTATTTATTGCAGTTGCTGTGCAGATAAGCAATTTTATTTTCACTAGTACAAAGTATTAATCAATCAAAATTATGCCAGCTTTATTCATTTTGCTCAATTCGTTTGCTGCCAAAATTTCAAAAGTATTTTTTATATTTTTAACCAACAAATACATTTAATATTAAATTTGGCTTTAAGGAACTGGCTGAAAACATTTTTGGCGAGCTTGATTATCCGTTGCACAGCTTTAAGGTTTATGCAGCCAATTAAGTGAGTGCCACGGACGAGGGGCACAAACAATTGAGCGATAAATTCAGCGGCGCCGGCTCGTCCCATGGGCGAAAGGTTATCGACAGGAAGCTGCACATGGCCGCATCATGATGCAACACTGCCAGCCATTGCCTTCCGGTTCCGGGGGCAAGGTGGGGGTGGAGGGTAACACAGACTGATGTGATGCTTGAGACTGCTTAGGACGCGGCGGAAAGACGGCATGTATCAGCCACAAAAGAAGGCATCAATGTCACGTTCAGCATTTTTTTTAACAAGGTGTTTATGACTTTGAGCAGCAGACACACACGCGAAGCGTAGGCAGACAAAAGGCATACGTCTACAAAGTGACTTTCAAGTGCAAAAAAAGGCAGGCTACCCAGTGAGGAGGTGGGTGTAGATTGGGGACGGGGAATGGGGGGTGGTTGGACTGAGTGATGTTCATGTTCAGCAGCCAGGGTTGTTGTACTTTAGCCGTTGTGTTGCGTTGTGTTGTGTGTTGTTTTGTGTATGCCGCACAAATAGATATGTTGAAGTGCAGTTAGGCGGAAGTTGTTGCCCCGGCAAACAGTTTTTTTTTTTGTTTTTTTTGGGTGCACCTTAAAAGGAGCCATACAAATGTTTTATCTGTTGATATGTGTATGGTTTGGCATTGTTAGTTGTGAGTCTGTATATGTGTGTATTTTTGTTGTTTTTGGCAGGACTCTCAAAAGCAAAGCAGCCAGCAGACTACACATTTACACAAATTAACACACAACAATGCAGCCGATAAGCGGGCAACAATTTTGGTACTTTGTTAAGCAAGTATATAATAATGATTTCTCTGCAACACTTTATAGCCCGTTTAAAAAATAAATGTAGCCTTTAGAGCACGAAAGATTTAAATATATATGTTTACATATATTTTTTTGACAAAAAGTAAGTGGCAAAAATAGGTATTTTTAGGTGAATTAATTAATTTGTTGAAACTGGTTTCATATCAATAAATATATTGAAAAAAAATATATATATATTTCTACAATCGTCAATCAAAGCAGCTTCAAATCTGAATCTGGAAGCAGGGTCCTTGCAAGTAGACACTTTTTTTGTTTCAGCTGCAGACGCCATACAAAAATTGTAGCCAAGTTGTTTGAGCATAAAAAGAGCAGCATAAGACACGTAGGTGTGCTTGAGAGAGAGAGAGAGAGAGAGAGGGAGAGGGGGAGAGAGAGAAGTAGATAGAGAGGGAGGAGAGATAGAAGAGCTCTGCTTATCAGCTGCAGGCGCTCTTCACAGCCCGGAGCATGTTTGAGCGTTGCGCCGTTTGGGTATGCAACGCTTTTTACACGCACTAAGATAGGCTCTGTCTGCGTCTGTGTGTGTGTGTGTTTGTGTGTGTGTGTGTGCGTGCGTGTGCATGTCACAAATTAAAAGCAAAATGATTGATGGCTGTTTTTTGCCAAATGGCTGCCAGCCAGAAGAAGCAAGAAGCAAGAAGCAGCCGCAACAGCAGCAGCAGCAGCAGCAGCATCGCGGGAAGTTCAATGATTTATGCTTTTTCATAGTTATCCTCACATACATATTTTGAGATGGGCTACTAAATGATTGTTTTCATCTTCTTGTGCTGGCTGGCTAACTTCTGGCTGGCTGGCTGGCTGGCTGGCTGACTGGCTGGCTGGCTGGCTGGCTGACTGGCTGGCTGCTGCCACTATTTTCCACTTTTAATGTATTTTTTGACAAGTCATGTTCATAACTCAGAGTCCTGTAAAATTTTGTACAAGTGACGCACACACAAATACAAGCGCACAAACACACATACACACACACACACACACACGCATTGAAAGTTCTGCTGCAAAGTTGAAGTGCAAAGTTTGCGTTTGCCGCCTTTTTAGTTATTTTTCGTTTAGAAACCGAATTTGTTGAGAATGTGTGTGTATTTTTGTTTATTTCTTGCCAGGCAAATCATTTGTCAAAAAACGCTGTAAAACTTTAGCTGCTGCTTGCTGTTGACAAGCTAAAAGTTACGTCAATTTGTATTAGCAAGTTTTCCGCCTGGACAACAAATAAAAAAAAAAAAACAAACTTCCAAGTGGCCAAAAACTCTGATGCGATCCATTTGCGATGATATACCAAAAATAAATCTTTGTAAGCTTAAAATCTATTTTCCAACCTAAATGGTATGCTGCATGTATACATAGTAAAGTTATCTTTCGACTCTTGATAAAAAATTGCTTTAAACAGGACTATTTATGTTGAAAATATTTGACTTTGAGATTCGCTGTGTACAGCTCAATATTTTGTATAGCAAATTTTTACTACAATATAATTGTTTGGCCCAAAGCGGTCAGCATCAGTTAAAGTTGATTTTATTATCCAAGCTGAGGCTTGAAGTTATTATTTTATTAGTTTAATATTCTACTTGAGAAGAAGATGAATAGAAATTAGAGAACACAGATTAAAAATTAAATATATTTGTCGACGATGCCTGTATAATAATTGAATATTATATTTTAAGATAAGTTATAATAAGACAAATTCGATTTATGGAGTTGCATACGTCTGCTGCAAGCATTCACACAATTTTTAAACCCAACTAATTGGCAGGGTATATAAATGAGAAGTTTTCTTGCTTTGAGGCAAAATTCTGAAGATAAATAAAGCATCATCGCTCAGTGCCTAGTTTATCTTTACCTATGACATTTGCACATGGCACCTCGTTGAAATTAATTATCTTAATTCTACTCCAAAGAGTTGCGAGTTGTGTGAAACTTTTTGTCAACTGTTGTTTGTCGTTTGGGCGATGTCAACAACAGGCTGCATCTGACAGATACTTTTGTGCGTTTAATTGCAAACTGCGACTTGCTGCATGTTGCGAGCAAACCAATTTCAATTTCATGCCACTCGGCGCTGCTCAAGTGCCACGAAGTCGACAGATAACTCAGTAATGCAGTGTGACTGTGAGTGGGGGGAGTGAGGGGTATCATCCCTCTTTATCTTTCTCTCTCTCTCTTTTTTTGTCGGCTCCTGGCATTTGATGAGCAGCAATTTTCAGCTGGAGCCCGAAATTGTGACGGGCAACTCTCGGTTCAGCTGCGTCTTGAATTAACAGAAAAATTAACTCTGCACCAGGACACCAGCGAGACGTTGGGGGGTGTATAGGAATAGAGTATTTTCCCACCCCAGCTGCCTGCACAAAAGTTACGAAAAACAATTAATTAAACTAATGACTTGATAGAAATTTACTTAGGAGCAGGCACGTTGAGTTGGGCAGACGAAATTAATGCTGAGAAAGCTGGTTTTGGCCTTGATATTTTTTTTTTCTTTAAATATTATTCAGCTTAATGGCAGGTTTTAAGGGGCATGGTGCTGCAAGGGGAGCCGTCAATTAGCCTTAGCGCGGCAAGCATTGATTTAACGATACTTAAGCATATTGTTTGTGGCACAATAACAAAGCAATAAATCTTAATGTTGCAAACATTTTCTATGTCAACTTAAGCTCTTAAATACATTTTTGTTTGCTCTGCAGAAAATAAAGAAAAATGTAAAAATTTCTTATAAATGGACGATATTTTTTTGTACACTTAAAAATACATTAGAAATTTTGCATTATTTGCTTGGTAGTTAAACTTCAAAGGCTTTTAAGTCAAGCGACTTAAAAATATTAAAAAAAAAACTATTTATCGAGAGATTATTGAGATATATGTTGAATTTCTTATGCTTGGTTATTTTTTTTGATAGAATATATATATTCGATTGTTGAATAGTTTAACTAAAAAAGATTTTCGAGGACGTGCTTAGAAATGCAATTATGGCATTATTTTACAGCCTTCTGGGTAGATAAATCTTTATGAACGCTATTCATACTATATATATATATATATCTAAAAATATATGGTGCTCGACTGAATAGTAAAACAAATGGCTTTGACAGAAATAATAATTATCGTTTCGATAATATTTTTTCAGCGAACAGTCGCCAAATGCTCAATTTGCAAACTGCGTTGTCGTCATTCGCAATTGCTGTTGTTATTATTGTTTTTGTTATTTGTCTGTCTGTCTGTCATGTAATTTGCATACAAATTTCTATATAATTGTTTGCCTACATATACAAATGGTAAATAAGTCAGGGAGCTCAAAAACCACATGTAAAAAGTAATGACTTTGAAGCTGATTGAGATATTAGCATTTAAATAATTTAGTCGAATTTAGTTGGAAATTATTTAATCAACCTCTGTGATTGATTTAAGCAAGCGTCAATTGAGATAGAAGCTGCCAGGCTAGGTAATGTTTATTTAATTGTCTAGCCAAAGGTCATTGCTCTATCATATTTGTAGTTGATTGTGAGTTATATTTATTCTTTTGTGCATTTCTCACAATATAACAAGAATAATATATTTAATTGCTGTGTGCAGGGTATCCCGTAGTCGAGCTTACCATACTACAGCATTCTTACTTGCTTATAACTTTATTAATTCTTTCTTTTTTCAGCTTGTCGTGTATAAGTTGATTAAGTGTTAATGATCAGAAAACTGGATCATAATACTAAGAATAATAATAGTATTTCTCTCCTTTGTTTACTAACACAGATAAGCCCACAAACATTAAGCTTAATTGAATTAAATTGGTATTTTGTTAAAGTTCAGGGTCATTTGTGGCGCATGAAATATGATATAGACTAAATCCTTGAACTAATTCTCGCCATTTGGCTTATTTATTTCCATTCGTATCGGTTGCAAATGCTCAAGCATAACAAAAATAGAGAAAGAAAAAAAAAATAAATGCATTTAATTGAAGTTTTGCGTGTGGATAGTAAATCAGAGCCAGCTATTAGCCTTGTGTGACGCCCCAACCAACCACGTCACACTCAGCACACCCTCACCACCCCCCTTGTTATCGTTCTGCTGGGCATTGGCCTGCGCCATTTGCCAGCTGTCAGTCAACTGCTCTTAATAATGTTGCTGGCCACCACGCAATGAGAGAGAACTCAACATGCAAATTGCATAGAAGAGGCTTTTTGAGGGGGGTGTGTGGGCGGGTGAGGGTTAAATGGGGGCATTGGGTGGGTTATATAATAAAATGCAAGCCAGCTAGCCGGTTAGCCAGCTTGTCAGCGGCTTGAATTTAAAGCAGCAAAGCTCATAAAGATAGCTGCGCAGTTAGAGAGCTTAACAAATAAATACCAAATAATTGTGGGCCATAAAAGTTAAGTTGTTAATTGCTCTGTTTGCTCTTAGTGGCAATCGCATCGCGTGTGGCGTGGATTTCAATGAAATGAAACAATGAATCGTTTGACGAGCTGCCATTCAGCATTGCTGTTGTTATTGTGGGTGTCAATCTTCGGGCATATTTCATTAAACGTGGCCCGAAAAAACTTGGCCCGCGGAAAAACAATGTTAAATAATTCATTTGCCAAGCGGCAAAGTTTTGCGTGAGAATTTAGCCATATTACACGTTACGGCAAGGGGGGATTGCTTGCGGGTTGGTTTGGGGGTGAAGAGTATTGCCAACATAGCTGCGTGTTAAGCCGGAAATGAAAACTCTGTTAATTGCCTTGAAGTATGCAGAGTATTGGCAAAGTTCTTGTTGCTGTTTTTCTTTGTTGTTGTTATTGTTATTTTCTGGTCGTATCCCATCGATAATAACTGAGCAACTGTCTGTTTACGGGGCATATCTTCTTCTGCTAGGACTCCAAACAACTTTTTGCGGCGTCAATGAACCCGAACATACTGTCAGGCTATAATGGAAAACTCTTGTTGCAGATAGTAGCCATCAACTCCAATTTATAATTTTTTAATGAGTTATTGGACAGCTGTTGACCAAAAAAAAATAAAAATAAATAAAAAATAACAAAAACAAAAGAAAAATAAAATTACGACTCAAGTTGAACAAAGTGGGCAAAATGTGAAGTGAGCGATTTAAATGGAATTAAATGTTTGAAAGTAGATGATTAAATTAAGTGCGGGCTATTAATAACGTACTGCGATTAATTGTTGGAAAACAAAAGCTTAACGAAGCTGGAATATCTTCTGTTATATCAAATTTTCAGACTTAATGTAAAATTTGTAAAGCAGAGCTTAGGCAGGCATTTGGAGTGCTCAAAGTTTAAATTTATGCTTTCAACTTTTATAAATATATGCTGTAAGTTGGTTTATTATAATTTTTCACATTCAAAGTTAAGCTCTTAATAAACTTTTCCATGTATAATCTAATGTGCATAAGCATTTAATTTAAATATTAGAAATTCTTAGAAAAAATAGCTGGGATTTAAAAAAAAATGTGGAAAACTATCAAATATATGGGGTATTTAACACAAAAGTGTTTTCTTTAAATATTTATTGTGTATTTGACCATCTAAAAAAATTGGTTGTATGTTGATAATAAGCAATATGTTTAATCTATGAATCACGATATAAATACATCAATAATTATATATCAATAAATATAATTTAAGAAAAACTGTATAATCAAAACTTATTAAATTTGCAACTAATTAAGTTAGCCTCATAAATCTGTCAAGATAAACTCGGTAATTATCCTTTTTTAAGTGCGAACTGTCTAAAAACAAAATGAGTTGTTAACTAACCCATCTTGCGAGATTTATAAAGCTGACTTAATTAGTTGTTGTTCCACACACAATTATCAATTAAGCTTGTTGTCTTTTTACCACTAATTTTCTTAATTTAAGATTTAAATACTAATTTATTCAGAATAATGTAGGAATAATTTATGATTTATTAATGTAGATCTGAGCTTATGGGTTAAATATGTGTAATATATATGTGATTAATTAGTCTGTGCTTTTGTTTATGAAATTATTATAAATATATATATTATAATATATACAATGAGTTCTTATCTAGAATGTATTTAGTTTATCTGTCCGTTCAGAGAACACAACTGTGTAAGAAATGAGTGTAATATATTTGTTACGTAAATGTAAAGCAATAAGACTTTGTTGCACTTGTGTGACGAATTAGTTGATTAGCATTTTGTTGGGTACAGTTTGTTTGTTATTTCATTATCTCATTACATGCGATTACCGCTGTCCGCAATAATAATGCACTGCTAGAATAATGGAATGACTCAACTGCTGGACATAAGCAAATGCAAATGCAAATGTGATCGGCTGCCAACTGGGGTCAAGTGAGTCATACAATGCAGCTCGAGTCGAGTTGACTTGAATGATAATTGTTAAAGAGATATTTGCAACTATTTACCATAATCATCATCGACGGCGGCATAGGGGGGCGTGGCTTCGCCCGTTGTGTCCATTGTATCGCCGGCAACGGCAACGGCATTGGCAAAGGCCAATGTTGTGGCGGGAATTGCAGCTGGCTGATCCTGTTGCTCAATGGATGTGGGAGATGTGGGTGCAGACTGTGTTCCAGATCCGGATCCGGTGGGCATGTGCGTGGCTAACTTAAATTCAGTCTCATGTGTTTCCCAGCCGGCATCAGCTGATGCCTCAGCTGCCTCCGCATTGACTAGTTCCAGCATATTCTGCTCCGTTGTGCTGGCCAGCAGCTCAGCTGTGGTGCTGATCGTTGTTGTTATGCTGGTGCTGGTGGTGGTCCTGCTGCTGCTGCTGCTACCGTTGTTGCCACCAAATGCCGCTGCTGGCGGAGCAAGGCTCGGCAACGCTGTGCTGCAATGCTGCTGCACAATGCTGCTGAAGAGCAACAGCTGCAGCAGGGCGCGCAGTGCGAGGGGCAACATCAGTGGGCGTGGCATTCTAGCTAGCTATTCTAAATTCCCCTTTTCTCGTAAAACGTTTCAATCACTTGTTGTGCGTTGTTGTGCGCTTTTGTTCCACTGTGCGAGCGTAGAACTCAAAGCGTTTAGTAATTGTTATTAATTATATGTTTTTGTTTTTCTTTTGTTGCTTACAACATTTTGTGCGAAGTTTGTTGTTTTAGTTTAGTTCGTATTTATTTTGATTTATTATTAATGGCTAAAGTTTTTTATTTGCTTAAATGATTTCCATTTTGACACTGCATAAATAAATATAAAAACTTGCTTAATATTGTTGTTATTGTTGTTGTTGTTGTTGCTGATTTCCCTTGATCATTGTCAGTTTTTAGTTTAACGCTTGTCGTTGTGTAAAACCCTTTTTGTGTTTGTCTGTTTATCAAAACAGAAAATCATCTCCAAAAATAAAACATAATCCACTCGCAGCTGTCACTCTTTATAATAATTTATTGCATTTTTTCGATCTTTTCTGCCATTGTTTCAGCGTTTTTTTTATTATTATATTTTGGCCGCTCTTTGTTTTCTTGCGCTTTCTTTTGTACACTTCTTTGGCAGAGTTCAACGTGGTTCAATCTTCAAAAAACATAGGGGCGTGACTTTGCAGCCGTTGCAGCCGCATAAAAATACATTACTCGCCTCATGTGGCAACCATACAAATAAATATGATAAAATGAGCCAGTATAAAAAAAAATACATATATATATATATATATATGAGGCACTTGCAATAAATTGACGAGCTCAACATCTTCAGCGTTGACATGTGTGCAACAGCTGGAGGCACTCGTTGCAGACTACTTCACGCCTCATCACAAAAATTACAAGCAAGGCTCACTGATTCTATGAGCAGTCGGCTTAAGACGACAGATGAATGCGCTACAATCTTAAGACGAGGAGAAAGAAAACTTTTACTGACTTTGAGTAGGAAAATACTAAAAGTATATATTCCCAAGACACAAATAAAGATGAGGAAGAAACTAAGAATTTTTCGTTTAGAAGCTAACACAAAAGTCTTATAATAGATTTACTTTTCCACTTTAAATCAGATTAAACAATTAGTTTTGTAAATGACAGCTTTAAGTAGCATACAATTTTAAATTAAGTAAATTGGTTAAGGGTTTTTTGCAATAGTTTCTGCTGTATTCATAATACATATTTAAAAACAGCCACCTAGATTCATAATTTAGTGGATAAAAGATACTTAAATTGTATTCAAAGTTACAATTAAGGTTTGGAAAAGTAAAGCCACAACTGGATACAGAAAACGATTTGTATTGATTGATTTAGTGTCTGATTGATTGACTATAAAAATAGCTGCGTGAAGGCCTATTAAAGGCAACTTTAGACTGGTCAAAGTTGGTTATGACCATTTAATATTCCACATGGCGAGCAAACAAATCAGATGCTTTCAGCAATTGGGCAGGTCAAAAGTAAAATCCTGTTGTCTGTCTATCCAGCTGCCAATCCAGCTAGTTAATTACCCAGGCAACTAAGCTAGCCCAACTTAACAACTGTCAATCACGCATACCAAATGCTACAACTAAAATGCTCCACCTCTATAAACTAACTGCAGTGCAACACAGAACTACACATATTTATACACAGTGAGGGAGAGACACAGTGAGAGAGAGAGAGAAAGACAGTGAGAGTGTGTGAGAGAAAGAGAAAGAGAGAGGCAGTGCAGGAAGGGAGAGCTGTACAAAGTGCAAATTACATTGCGCTCGTGCTGATTCATTGAGAACTGCCTCGGCACGCCATTTACCATGTGCTTGGAGCCAGCTACTTGGGCTAAAGTGTGCATGTGTGTGCGTGTTGCACAGCCGGTGCTAATTAGCAGCTCATCAAACTGCAGTCGCATGCAAAAAAACAAAAAAACATACACACAGAAGAGTTGGGTTTTTCATTGACACGCCGAAGTTTGCACACACTTGGAGAAGCAATTGCAACACTCTGAAATATTTGTGTTTGTTTTGGTCTATAAATATTTGCAGATGTTGCTCTGAACAAATATGTGTTTGATAAAAGCACACTTCCACATTCCACACTTCCATTCTTCAAAATGTAAGTATCTGCCGATTTTTTGTTAAATATATTCTAGTTTTATTCCCAAATATATACTTTATGGGGTCGGAGATGCTTCTTCTTCTGCCTGTTACATACTTGTGCTCAAAACGATTATATCTTTTTTTCAATGCATTCGGAGTATGGAAAGAGATAGGAGCAAGTATAACTTTCGGAATTTGAAACTGGAATATTTGCAGGTGCTTCTATATAGTATAAAACACCCAAGGCCGTATCCAGCACTTTTGTAAACAATTTTTCAATGTTAGCCGAGCTTGACACTTTATAATCGAAATATCTTCATCTAAGCATTATTTGCTGCTCAACAAAACTAGAATACCCGCTGGAGGTCTCTGAAAAACGTAACCTGAGCAATTTCAGAAAGGTTAACTGCCAAACGCATTAGCTGCTTGGTCGTAACTCTAATCATGATAAAGCGAAAAAGAAGTGTTTGAATGGAAAAAATACGACAGACAGTTAGACAGAACGAGAACGCAATAAAAGAGAGATAGAGAGAGAGAGAGAGAGAGTGAGAGATAAATGTGTATATATCCAAGTAGGGCGACAAAACCGATATTGGAAAATGAATTGATGAGCAGAGCTAGGAAAATTGGTCAATCAAACGACAATTGTTGGCTGTTTGTATATACGAGTATATATTTAAATACATATAGAGGAATATTTCACTATTTGAAACACGACGGGGTCAGCTGCAAGGGCCAATTTGAAGCATATAGCATACATATATTTATATATATTTTGATTAGTCAGCCTCAGTGAGTGTGTTTTTTGACATGTGCCACGGTTGCGATTGCAAATGTAATTGAAAAATTGCCCACTGTTTGCCCTGTCAAGTGCAGAAACATAACGGAAAAGACATAAACACATTTGCGTGTGTGTGTGTGTGTGCGTGTGTATGACCCATAAATAGAAATCACTTCCACACACACACACACGCACACATTGAAGTAAGCCGTGACGAGTTTTTTATGGCCATTGGCCGCTAGCTGAGATAAGCTTGATTCTGCTTGCACATAAATAACAATAAGCGACCTTTTTGTAAGTCTTCAGTATTGATAAAAAAATAAAATAATAAAAAATAGTCAACATGCATGATATGTTATCGTTTTGGCAGGTAACATATATATTATACACAGACAGCGGAAGCGGCCAGCAGATACTTGACGGCAGTAGGCCAAGTGTGCCTAAGTCGATTTCCCATTCAATTCTTTAAAAATAAATGACAATTTTTATGGAGCAGCTCAGCTTTAAGTTACATGTGTGTGTGTGTGTGTTTGAGTGGGTGGCAACTCTGCTGACAGCATGTGAAAGTGTGTTAAAGCAAGTGTCTCAAGTGCCAATAAAAATCATCTAATTGAGAACTCAATCGAGTGAATTGACTGAGTGAGATATGACTTTAAGTTGCTATTCTTCTGTGGGTGAATCAGAGTGAAATATTTGCTGTGTGTGTTTGAATGATTCAATACACTTCAATCATTCATTAGATTCAAGGTGTTAATGACTGAGAAAATGAAGAGTGTACTTGATGGACAGTTCTATTATATAAAAGTTAAATATGATATGATAAGAACAATATGCAAAATAAATATAAAACTGCTGGTATTGGTTTTAAGCAGAGTATCATCAATTCTGTGATATCTATGAAAATGCTCACTGACAGATTGTAATTAAGAAAAAATAATGCAAATACAAATTCTAGTTTTTGTATTCTATGAAAATTTGTATTTTTGAATTTCCCAGAGAACAGTGGACATTTTTAAAATTCAATCTTAGCAAGACTAAAGTTATTTACAGAAGAACTTCCCATGGCCTGAAATGCTCATGTTTATAAAGCATTTTTACGAGCCCGAGATATGGAAGAGTATTTCAAAATCGATGCATTTGTTTGGATGTGAGCTGAAGTCGCACATATCCATTATGATTACGGAAATGTGCTCAGTGGGTCAGACCTAATGCATTACCAATAGCTTGCCGATTAAATAGGGCAGCCCTTTTACCCAAAAGAATACAACAAACAAATATAAAAATGAAGAAGAAGAAGAAGAAGAATATATGTATTTTGGATGGGCTCTAATAAGCGTGAGACTGTTTGATAACCCACATATTACCACACTTGAGCAGCCACTTTCCAAAGACCCAAATCAAATGTACATTCAGACAGAGAGGCAGACAGAGAGACAAAGAGACAGACAGACAGCGAGACAGACATTCCCTATGCATACAGCACATGCGAACGTTTGTTTATTTGTTTGTTTGCTTATTTATTTATTTTGTTGTTGATTCCCCCAACTGAAAGCAGCGGTTTTTTTTATGAATGGCCCACATTGTGGGGCAATACAATAAATACACTCATATAGTATATCAAAAATTGGCTTGTTTTGTTGTTTTTAGCGCCTTGTCGTCGTACCGTGAATGCTGTTAATTTGTGGGGGAAACACAGAAGAAGAAGAGAGAAGAAAAAACGGTATGCGATTAATAACCGAATTGTGTCTATGGCTAAGGTCAGTGCACTGGGGAGAGTACATGGAGTATATATATGTATATATATATATATATATATATATATGTATATATATGTGTGCGCATGCACGGCCACAAAAGGATATGCGAAAAATCAATAAAGCCGGGCTGGGCTACACACACACACACACACATGCACACACACACACATGCACACGAACACGCACAGAAAAGTGCACGTGGAGAAGGAAGTTTTTGGCCAAACTGTCGCCACAAAATACCGAATGCGAAACGGGCACACAGAATTCGGAAATTGTGTCACTTAACTGTCTGTGAATATAACTCTCTTATAATATCAGTTTAGTTCTGATTGTTCTTCTTTCTTTGTTCATTTTCTTTACTTTGCTAAATATGCTAAATGATGTCGGCGTTGTTGTAAAAAGAGTGCGAAACTAAAGTTGGCAGCAGAACCACATACGCCAGAGGCACAATATTTGTAGCGGCAGAATGTCAACAAAACGCAGCGAGAGAGAGAGAGAGAGAGTCACACAAACACACTCACACACACGCACTCTCTCTTTCTCTCTCTGTGTCTCTGTGACTGGCTCTCTTTTTTGACCGCGCTCTCTGTCGCTCTCTGCTCGCTCAGAGACTCGTTTTGAGCGAATTTGCCTTGCTGGTCTTTTGGGTTGCGTTCTGCTTTTTTATTGATTTCTTGAAAGGTACACAAAATGCGAATAACAACAACAACAACTGAAACACAACGAACAAAGGCAACACCAACAACAACAACAACAACAACGGCAAGATTAGTGAACGAAATATTATTATTATTATTATTATTATTATTATTTGTTGTATTCATTCAACTCTTCTGTAGATTCACACAAGCACTTTTATTGCCAAATTCTTATGTCTTGTAAAATTTGTTGGGTGTTTATTATTATTTTTTTTTTTTTGGCTTTGGCACAAATCGAAATTTTGTTGTTTAATGTTTTTGGTCTTTTAAATGTCCAGATTATATATAGAAGCACAAATTTGAGTTAATCTCTTTAAACATTGTTTCAGTTATATTTCGACAATGAATATTATATGCATATATATCTATATATATTTTGTAGCAAACTGTCCATAAGAAAAAAGGCGGCTGCTGCGCAGAGAATTTTTCAATCTTACGCAGCACACTTCACATGGGTTTTTCACTGTTGTTTTTCATCAGTTGTTTAATTATTTGAATTTGTTGCGTTTCATAGACAGTTTTTGTTATTGAATTTATATGAAATGAAAATATGAATGCTTGGTTTTTTTGCAATAGGGGCCCACAATCAGAAAAAAGTAATACTCAGCGCAACGAGACGACGGCGACGGCGGCAATGATGATGACAGAGACAGACAAACACACACGGCTCGACTGTTTCAACTGTCAGATACACTAAGATAGATTCGCCGCCGTTGGCTTTTGGTTGAATTCGCCGTGGTGCGGCATATGCGGCAGCTGCTATTGCTGCTGCTTGGCTGCTGCTGCTGCTAATGATTCTGCTGCTGCTGCTGCTGCTACTGTGGCCAAGAGAGCGTTAGCGTGAGCGTGAGCGAGAGCGAGAGCGAGCGACTCGCCAAACTATGCAAAAGGCGAGTGCAAAGGGGAAATTAATTCGTCGAGGTATTTTATTTTGGGCGCGCATTTGAATTGTGGGATATTTGCAGGCATTCATTGATATCGATATCAAAAACGGGAGAACTGAATCTGTTTGCAATTTTCTTCTATTGCCAGATAAGAATTACTTATTTATTTGTGTCAGTGTTATTAACTTATCAATCAGCTACCCGTTATCGTATTTAATTAATTTGATATTAGAAGTGTTTATTATCACTTTATTTACGCATTACGCATATACTACTACTTCATAAAAATGATAAAATATTTAATAAAATAAAATAAATAATAATATTTATTTATTTTGCTTACACATAATTATAGATAAAAGTTGAATATAACTTTGTTGAGCTAAAAATATTTAAAATATTCGAAATATGTTAAAAACATATAAATATATGTTTATTCAGTTAGTAGATATATAGCTTTATTAACATTTGTATCATTTTCCCTTGATTAACCCATTTCAGCTTTAAGTTCATCTTAGGATACGCAATTTAATTAGTTTGCGTCAATAATGGGACTAGTTAAAAAATAAACAATGTTTTTTATTATATTCAATAGAAATATTATCATAGATCAGAGTTGAAAATAACTTAGTTGAGCAAAAAAATTTAAAAAATTCTTTTAAATATAAAATATGTATATATAAATGCTTATCTTGTTAGTAACTAAATCAAGTTTCAGTAATTATTTAGATGGTTTATAGTTTCTGCTTTTTTTGTTAAAACTACACAAATTAATTTAATTAGTTTGCATTAAAGAGGGACCAGTTAATAAATCACTAAAATGGTTTTTGCTTTTAATTTATATATATTACTTAAACATTATTATAGAAATATGTTGTAAATAACTTATTAAAAATATTTAAAAACATAAAATGTGTTTAAATAAATGCTTATTTAGTTAGTAACTGAAGCAACTTTCAGTAATTATTCAGACAGTTTGCTTGCCCGTTGAATAAGGCACTTAGGCTTCAAATTTCTCATCCTTATCTGGGGCATCATTGTTATTATCCTCACCTTCTTTATGTGTTCTATATGGACAATAAGTAAAAGGGGTGCCAAACTGCCTGCTTATTGCCCATTTGTTCTGGCTCTGTATGCTTTATTGTTATTTGAGTATGGCTGTGTGGGTGTGTGTTAAAATACATGGGTGTAACAATATCTGGTACAATGCTTGGCCATTTTGTGAGCCCTTCCACAAAAGATACATCATTAGGTATTATGCCAAAATTACCTGCCTATGCATAAAACCACTTGAAAACTCATTACAAAAGCGCCACAGTAACGCTTATATAATACACACGCACACACACGTAGACATTTGGGTTATTGTGTGTGTGTGTGCGTGTGTGCGTGTGTGTGTGTGTGTATGTGTGGGCCAATAAAGGTGGCACAGACTGTTAAAACAGTTTTGCACCATTGGCCACAAAAGTAGGCGCTACAAAAGTTGCTACAGGGGCGTTAAAGCACTTAGATTTATGTCGCCCGATACCCACACACACACACGCACACACACAGACACACACACACACGCACACGCACACACACACACAGTCACGACTTTGACTCGTTTTATGCATTTAATAAAAACTTTCACTTCGCTGGCTGAAAAAACTTTTGCACTTGCACTGAAATCAAGTACTTATAAAGCAATTTCCAAGCCGGCCTGGCAGCCTGGCGCTTTATATACAAAAAGGGCTCTTATTGCAAAATGCCACGCCAAATTATTAATGAAATGATTTCGAGTGGAGTTATGCTTATGCTCGCATCTACTAAATATTTTTATATTTCGGTTATTTTTTTGTTTTTATTTTTGTGGGCTTATTAAAAAGTTAAAAGGTGTTGTGCGGCTGCTTGTGGCCTATTTGATTCTGTGTGCTGTGTGTTGTTTTGTGCTTGGGGGCGAGTATGAAAAAATCATAAAACCCATCAAAATAATGTTAATTCATTAAGTGGCCGTAACTTGCTCGGGCGCCCAAGTGTAGGCTATAAAAATTTAACGCACAAGAGGCAACCGCAAAAGCAACAACAATAAGAGGTGCAGCAGGAGCAGGAGCAGGAGCAGGAGCAACTCCTACGCCAGGCTCCGACATCATCGAAAGGATCTAAAGGAGCCGTTAAGCTGGCATTCGTTTGGCGCCTCAGGTTCACTGCCAGCTTTGTGCTGAGAAAATGAATGATTTTTATTTAGATTTTATGGGCTCTCGTTTTCTTTGGAGGGGGAGTAGATGGGATGAGAAGGGCACGTTGCTGGTAATTAGAGTCAGGTTTATGCCCTGCCAGGCAGGTGTATATCATGCCAACAGCAACCAGCAACAACCACAACAACAACACCAACAAGCACTGCTAACAATAAACTCGAAAATTATGTGAATGAGTTTCTTAACTTATTTTCGACTGTGCAACTGGCCCCCCAAAAAAAAAAAACAAAGAAAAAAATAAAAAAAAGTTGCCCCAGTCGGTTTTAGGCTCTCAAGATTTATATCTTGCACATGGCAGGCCTAGCAACTTTTGGGGGCAGCTGGACGTGGAGGGTAGCGTACGGGGTAAGAGGAGGCTGGGCGGGGCAGGAAGGCAGTCAAACCGCCAACGAGTAAAACAAACAAAAAGCGAAACGAAACGAAACAAACAAGCAAAGTTAAATGAACAACTTTTGTGCATTATTTATCTACACAGTGAAAATATGAGTGCTAAGACCCAATACGATCATTATATCGGCACAAATAAGGACTAGATGATACCCTATAAGCGATGCGCAGCTTGTTCGTTAGAATGGAAAAATATGGGCAAGGCCGTAAAGGTTGATGGATGGCCATGAATAATAATGAAAGCAGGTATTTAATATTTATCGTTAAAAGAGTTCAACACATTTCAGATTTTATTCTACTTGTAACAAAAAACTAATTAAAGGTTGGCAGTTGTGATACTGATTTTAATTTTTCTATTTAATATAACTAGACAATGAAAGATCTCATTTTGAAATACTCGAATGTTTTCAGAATGTTAAATTATTGCCTATACACTTTTGGCATTTTCTGCACATATAACATTCGTTAAGTATGTTGTGCTCCACCCACAAAAGTGGTTATAGGCTGTCCTGTATTTAATCATTGCGCAAAGACAAATAAAAATGACAAATCAATCAGTAATTTTGCCACTCACATATTGATGACGACCGACAACTCATAATGGAATCGCGGAATGTTGAGAATGTGAATGCACAAAATGTTGGTCACAGTTCCACTATGACGGCAACAATTTAAGTTTTTTGTTATGCCACATTTTTATTTATTTTATTTACTATTTAAGTCACATGGCCAGTCCTCGTATCTTACCCACTTTTAGTTCACAAATTACAGGGTATTTACGAAATCATAACCACAGGGCTGCGGTATAATGGCAGCCCCGCTGTAGCCCCACAACACGGAGAATGCCAGCAGCAGATGAAACCACGTTGCCACTTGGGCTCTTGCTTCTTGCCTCACGTTGACTGATTATGAGCTTTTGTGTGTGTGTGTGTGTGTGTACGTGTGTGTTTGTGTGTGGTAGCCACTCATTTAATATTTTATGACTTATCTCTTTTCTATTAAGATATTTTAATGCACAAGCGAAAATTGTGAAGAGCCAACCGCAGGACGAAACTGATGCTCAAGCTCAGTTGAGGCGCTCATAAAATCTAATAAACATAAGTCAGTGTCTGTCATACACACACGTGTGTATGTGTGTGGGTGTATGTATTGTATTGTATACTGTTGTGGTTTCGGCATTTTATGAGCAAGCTGCAAAAGTTGTGTGCCGCCAGGCAGGCACAAAGATTCTCACCGTTGCTGGCTTTTATTGATACGCTGCTGAAAATTTACAACTTTAGGACGAGGCTTCTGGGGGCAGGGTGGTGGCCTGGGCTGGTCTGGTCTGGGCTGGGCAGAATACCGCAGGCTGCGATTTTTAATATGCATTAAAATTAATAAGAACACGTGTCGTATACTCTCAGACCTCGCTGGGAGCCACAATTTTCTCAGTGTTTTCTGCGCTCTTTCTTCTTCGTCTTCATAATTCCATTTTATCGTGCACAAATTTTTATAGCAGCGCCGCCGGCGTCGATTTTAAATAATGTCTCCACTCATCCCCCCTCCTCCACCACCTACTTAGCAGGGGTATTCGTGCAAATAACGTGCAAGCTTCAACGTTGATTTCGACGCCATTTTGTTGGGTTGTTAATTTTATGCTCATGCGATAAGAAATTGCGACAAAAACGATGGAAAATTGCTGCGCAAACTGTGCTCGCAAAAAGCGGCTCGAAATTTATGAATACGCCACTTTTGGAATGGGGCTTGTGGAAAATTGCCCAAAATGATCTGTGTTGAATTTTTGGGCCGAGCTCTGTATAAAAGTAACACGTGCCTTCAGATTGCCAGCTTGGGTGTTAGACAATCAACGTGTATTCGACTAAAGCAGAGACAATCGAAAAAGCAAATGTATATTTCGAATAAAATTAATTGTGACGCTGACACTTTTCTGGTTCTGTGCCCAGCTTAAGCACAGCTACTTTGGCCAAGGAAAGAAAAAGGTAGAACATGTAGTCAAATGCCTTGACATGATTTTGATTAAGTTGCTGGAATTACTTGACTTTGATTTGCCAAATACAGTCTTCCCTTTGCATGTCAATTCAAATTGGTTGACCCTGGGGTCAAGTAATTGCATGGAATGTAATAATTCGATTGCCAGATTTCGGGTCAGCAACAGAGACACATCGTCACCATATAATCTAATGTGCGACATATATGTGTATCTGTGGGCACAGTCCCACGACTTTGACTACCTGTACTCAACAACTGTTGGGGGTCTCCCAATAATGTTGCATTAGTTCCAATGCCTGGAGCCAGTTCTCTGTGGTTGTGGCCACATATGTAGCCCATACGCTTATAGCTCGGCATTTGGTCGCTTTTGACAAGTTAATAACCAGCGATGGCTTTGACTTGCCGTTTAATTGAAATTCACAAATGATGCGTACTTGGCCAGCTGCCAAGGGCAACTCACAGTTGAACGGGCTCAAAGAGCTTCTATTTAATATTTGCAGACGTTATTTCAATTTGTTCACAACCCAGCGAGTAATGCACAAACATTTCTGAACTCATTAAATAAAGGGAGACAATTAGAAAATTACTTCTGTCAGTCTATGTATGAAATTGCGAGACCGTCTTGCGGAAACTTCGTAAAGCTGCATTAACATTAATTGATATCAGATAATTGGACCATATATCTCTCATATGAGTACATCTTGTTAGGAGGGGTATAATGAAATTGTGCAAAGGTGTGTAACAGCAAGACTACTACGAATTGAAAAGCTGCGGTTAGCGTGTCTTCTAATCGAGCTCTTTCGACTTATGTCAAAAGTTAGAATAATATGTTTTACTTAAAATTTGGCGCTTTGAATATTTCAAAATCGCCACACTTGTGCGCAAAGGATAACTGACTTCATTATTATTATTATAAGAAGGTATATTTCTATTTATTTTTTTAATTGCAGCGGCGACAGCAAATATCAATACAATTTTCTGAGCTTGAGAAAGGGATATTTTCTAAAAATAAGCGTTTACATTTCTACTTTTAAGAATTGTTATAAATATAAAAAATTTCTCTGAAAAAAGAAAAGAAATGCTTTTAACTTAAGCATTGTTTTTCGAATGAATATTTCTGACGGAAATTTCTAAAATTTAGGGAACTTTTTTTCGAAGTTATTAAATTTAATTGCATTGCACTCTAGCTCTACATAAGTATTTTTATAAGTAATAAGAATAAGTATAGCTAAAGCTCTCTTGGCAGCCAGTTTAATTAGTGTGTATGAAAGAGTATTCAATTTCCAAAAGCCCCAAGATAGATAGCATAGCTGTCTAGCCTGTGCTGCGCGTGGCAAATGCGGGCATAACAAAATTTTGCCTTTTCTCTTAATCCCCACGCGAAATTTGCGGTCCGCTGATCAAAAACAAAATTAGTTGCATTACATCAACAGCAGCAGCAGAAGCTGCCGTGGCAGCAACAAAGGCCAACAACAAAATTTGCAATAATAGCTGCGTTAGCGGAAATCCTTTCGCCTTTTACCGCTCAGCCTGCCCCCCGACCCCTCCCGCCTGACCCAACCATGCTAACCAGGCAACGCTTGGCAACGATGAGCAAACATTACTCATACGCACCGTAGCAACACTTACACACCCACAAAAAGTAGCCACGAGTCACAGGTGGGCGTAATACAATTGCCACGCCCCAAAATTGTAGCCACAGAAAGAGCTTTCTATACACACATATATATATATATATATATATATATGATATTTACACCCTGCTGCTGTTTAACCAGCGAACAATAAAACGAAATTGAATTTTGCGCTTTTAACGGCAAAAACACACAAAGGCTAATGCCGGGGGGTGTACGTTCAGGGGTGGTGATGGGAAGGGGGTGGTGGGGGGGGGGGGTGGGTGTGATGTAGGAACAGCCGTTTATAATGGCACACTGGCAGGTGTGCGTATTACACACACAACCAGCACACACACAGCAACACAGTTAATGCAGTTTTAGCCGTTGCTGCTGTTCCCACAACTACAAAAAGAACATTTTCAATTACAACAACAACAATAAGAACAACCGGTGCTACAACAACATTAAGCCAATTATATGGTGCACTTTTGACATTAAATTCGATTAAATTTATTTGTGCGCCCTTCTGGCCAAAAGGCTGCAACGGAAGCAGCAGAATCAGCAGCAAACGCTGCGATTTTGAACGCAACGTTTTTGCTATTTTTGTTGTTGGTTGTTGCGCTCGTTTGGCAGCTGGTTGGCAGCCAGGTTATTGTTTTTGACGAGGAATTTAATTTCATGCTCACAGACACAAGCCCAAACACATACACACACACACACACACACACATACACACAAAGAGTGTCGTTATTGTCTCTTTAAACACAAATTGGCGGAAATTATGCGTTAAATACAATACCAAATAAATACCAAAAAGAGTAAAAAAAAAACATTTTATTTATATTTACCATATAAAAGTTCGACTGGAAGATACCTTAAATCCACCTTTTCTTACAGATATATAGATATATATATATATATATATATATATATATATACTACTTCCTATTGCTTTGCTGTTTTCAAATAACACACAAAGTTAAATTGACTCGCCTGTTAATCCTCATCATGAACATATATACTCTACAAGATCAGAGTTGCTTCCATCTGCCTGTTGTAACATACCATTTGGACAATTTCATTGTATGATTTTTTAACCATTTTTATTGGTATTAAAAAGAAAATATCAATTTGTCAATGCGGACAGTTTTTCAGTTTATTTATTAAATTAAGCAACCGCAGGCAGAAGAGCTACAAATTTACATTGACAACTGGCTTCCATAACCCTGCCACAGATATTCCTTCTTTGTTCCAATTAAGAACTTGCAAGGACCAACAAATTAAAATATTGTAAAATTGACTTTAGTGGCTTACATATATGTATGGAAATTAAACCGATTCCGTTCTGTGAAATAATTCATACGAGAAATAAGTCGCACTAATTTGAGCAGATTATGAAGTATAAATAAATATTTAAAGCACACATCGAATGTATGGTTTATATAAATATTTATGCAACAGTCTATATTTCTCCCTGCTACTCAATCCATCTGTATACAATTTGAAACCGCATGACGACAAAATACTAGCCTTGATATTGTCACAGCAGGGCACAAGTAAAATCTAGAAAAGTTTGCTTGTCTTATTTAAACAAAGAGCTTTTTTTAAAGTTACTTAATCCATTCTTAGAACAAACAAGGACTAGACAAACCAGCACTATACAACTAAATCTTTCTTTAAATATCTCTTTTAGTAGGTTGACAAAGCCCACAGCTTTAGAAATAACGACTTTAATTGATAAAACTTTATTTAAATAACTCTTTTAATATGTTGACAAGGCCTACAACTTGAGACATATTGTTTTTAATTGTTATTTTTTGGCGCCTCTGTTATTGTTATCAGACTTATTGGCGCATCTCGTATCAAGTTTTGTTTTTGTGATCAACACAACCCCATTTCTATGGATATCCGTTTGGCCAACTGCTGCCGCATGACATAAAAGCATATAAAACTGCAAAAATGTATGTTTTCTATTATGCAAACCCACTGTCTGCATACTTTCATATGTCACTCTCATTCAGAATCCCTTTCCGTGCCCCTTTCCATGGCCCTCCATTCCCTTGCCCCGATTGTTATGGCTGTTCGTGTTGTTGTTGTTGCTGTTGGTGTTGGTGTTGTCGTTGACTTAATGGCAGACGACATTGTGAACATAATGCTGACATAATAATATTTTTGTTGCTGCCATGATCTGCATGACAACACAGCATCACCACGACCCACCCACTACCAGAACCACTCAGCTTTTCACTATAAAATGACTCGCAGCTGGCTGACTGACTGACTGAGTGACTGACTGAATGAGTGTGTCTGAGAAAGGACTGTGTGGCAGAGACTGCCTTACAATTTGTCTGGGCCATTACTCACAGTGGCAATCTGTACCCACACAAACAAACAAATACTCACACATACTTACACCACCTAGCCACATACATATTGGGTTGCCATTGCAATTTGCTGCAGCTTCAATAAATTCCATTGCGAATGCATTTTTATCGAAAAATATTTTTCTGCTATTTTGGTGCTGAATAGCAGCAAATCAGCAAATGATGTAGATGAGTAGAGTAAGTGAGGAAGTTAGAATTACAAAATGTACACACACACACACACACACACACGCATACACACACGCAAAAACACACACACACACAAACTAAAATACTCTTTTATTTTGAATTTTAAATTTTTTGCAAGTGCCCTGGTTTTTTGTGTCATTTTTGTAGCACGTTGCACGTTGGAGGTTGCACGTAGTTCATTTTTCTTTTTTCAATATCCTGCAGCATTTTTGCTGATAACACTGAATGCTTCACACCTCAATGGAAAGGTGGAGTAGAGCCGAACATTTGATTTATAAAATGTGTATATTTAAAATAAACCACAAACTGTGAATTAAATTTCTAGCATTTTCCAGTATTTATTATGTGTTGTCCTTAACGGTGGGGATAGCCACTTTTGTGGTATTGCAAATACCACAGATTAAACACTGGATGTGCAATTAGACTTTAATTTAATATGTTGAGTTTCGTTTGGAACAAAGAGAAGTTTATCGAAATTCGTTCGAGAGGAAAAATATCTATATTTATTTTGGCAGCAAATGGCACTCTTGAAAAAGGGTGCACATTTATATCTTAATTTATTTATTATATAGTCATATATAATATAATCATATATAAAATAAAATATTAATGTAATTATGAATTAATTGTGTATTTTGCCACTTTTTAATTATCAATTAAGTAAAAAGAGACAATGTAATCCATGTAAAAATTAAATGTGTTTAATTAACATTATTAATTATGGAATAACTTTGTGCAGTGTGTATTCTGTACAAATATTTGAGTACGTTTTTGTGCAAACGAAATGAATTTTTATTACTGTTATTCAACAACATTTAAATCTTAAACCCAAATATTGCAAATGGAATTTATTGATATGAGAGTTTTTATGGCATGCTCGAAATATCATCACGAATGGTATTTAATATGGCCGTTTGTTCATCAATATTGGATGCTCATAAATAAATATATATACACACATAGTATATGCATAAAAATCTATAGAATTCTTGTCAGTCAAGATTAGAAAATATTTGAAGCTAAAACCAAAGGATAAATTCAAATGGTTGCCCACCGCCAAAAAGTCCTTGTCAGCCCAACAGCCGTGCATGAGTGTGTGTAGACCAGCGTGTGTGTGTGTGTGTGTGTGGCTGTGTGTGTGGGGTGTGTGAATTGAAGCGCATGTGTGCGTGCCTGCATGTGATGATATGCTTGTGATTGGAGCACGAAACGGAGAAGTATGATGATGTTGATGACGACAACAACGACGATGACGATGATGACGACACAAGCTGGCACTCTTTTTGACTAAGGGTTGTGGATAGTTGGTGGAGGGGGCAGGGGCAGGGGTGTCATAAACAACAGACAAGTTGCACATGCACCAGAGCATAACTACCCGTTGCAGCACCATGCGAAAAATTTACACACTCACATAGCTCTTTCTCTCTGTGTGTGTAAATGTGTAAGGCGAAAAAGTCAGCCAAGGAGCGGAGAGCGCAGAGCGGGGCAGAGGAGCCACAAGCTTCAGCAGGAGCTGTGGGTAGCTGTGCTAGCAGCCAGCAAGTCTCTGCATATTTAAACTCCCACAGGAAGAATTTCACAAGACAGTTTGACGTACATACATACACTTAACAAAAAAGCCGGGTTATTTTGTGCACAAATCAAGTGCAAAAAATTGTAAAGCCTCAAAGTAAATTCTCATTTCAAATCACAAAAATCTTAGGTTGGGTAGCATTTTTCCCATCTACAAGCAGTTGTGTTCTAAAATCAAGAGCTTGATTACTTTGACATAGATATAAGTTCTTAGTTTACTTGAACTAAGAGTACTGGCTCTGGAGACTATACCAAATATGAATTTAAGGATGTTCAATGAAACAAAGGCATATTAAGTTGTTTTTAAGAGGTTCCTAATATGTCATAAATTTAAGAATGTTTAACCACGAGCTCGATTTGAAACTTGAAGAATAAAACAATATGTATTCTGAAGGCATATATGTCAAGGAAGTTTGAAATGAATCTTGAAATTCTAATCGTTATATCGATTGCCAAAATATTATAAACAATATGTGCTTAACTTTTACAAAACTAATTATTCATAGTCAATATTTGGTGTGAATTTATTATAACTTCCTAACACAATTTCAATTAAACGGATTGGAGATTAATCATTAAGTTTGCAACACAAAAATAACAATTAATATGTGAGCTGCTTGTAGTTGAGCTTAGTGTTGCCTTTTTTCTGCCAGTGTACCTGTCAGACATGGCAGAGGAAAAGGTGGAGGCACTGGATTGGCAGCGTAACCAACAACTGTGACCAAACAATGTTAAGGCTTTGATGAACCTTGAAAGACAACAACAAGAGTAGAAATATGACAAAATGCTACAGAAATCGACAGAGACAGAGGGAGGCAGAGAGGGAGAGTGAGAGAGGGAGAGGAAGAGAGACAAGTGCATTGCAAAGTGTTTCTCTAGCTAACCCAGAGCAACAGCAACGGGGCGTATGAGTGTTAAAAATTGTGCACTATGGATGAATTGAAGTTCCAATGGGGCAAATGTCTGAAGAGTGTATATATATATGTGTGTGTATGTGTGTGTGTGTGTGTGTGTGTGTGTGTGTGTGTGTGTGTGTGTGTGTGTGTTTACACTCATCACTTCAAGCAAATGGAGATGAATGTGACGTCTGTGCTGCTGGGAAAATACTCAAAATGAACAGGGAGTGAGAATGCGAATATAGATTGGCATATTTTATGCATGCTTTTACCACAGAAGAGTTGCATATACACACACACTGATATTTTCACAAAGAGATTGTCCTAGTTATGTGTGTGTGTGTAAGTGTGTGTGCCTCTGGAGCAATCAGCAACTTCACAGTTTACGGTTGCAACCAGTTTTTGGATATTGGCCATTGAACAGCTTTGAAGCGTTGGTCACTTCAACCTCGTTCGGTCCAGTTTTCAATTAATTGTGTATAGCATTTGCATTTGTTGACCAACTAATGTCGAAACCAACAACAATTGCCAACAGTTGTATTAATTTATAGCATGCTGCTTGCTTTGTTTGTAGCCACATTTGAAATCCGTTTAAGACCCTTATGGTTTTGAAGGATTAAGTACTACGTTTTGCATCAGTGGAATCTGGTTAAATGATAAATAATTCACACACCAATTTAAATATGTAAATATCAACTACTAGCTTAGTTTAATTGACAAATATTTCAAATATTGATTTACATCTTTTTGGAGGAAACAAACCACAAAAGTGCATAAATTAAGTGAGTACCCGATTGTTGGACATGTCGTTATTTGGTTTTCAGAATTTAAATTTATTTGCTTTAATAAAATTAGCTATGTGCACTGACATTTGCAAGTGTGGATATGTTAAATATTAAAAATACACAAATAAGTATAGATGTATTAGATTTTATAAAATATCGGAAAAGTGGCATTTGAATGTTAAAATATAAAAATTAGAATTATACGTAATATTATTTCTGCTAAATTCACTCTCTTTTGTGAATTTGTTCTCAATTTAAAAAAATATTAAAGTGATTTTCTCCTGCTTGTCACTCAAATAACTATTTTAGCTATTCATAAAAAAAACATCTGATATTTTCACAAATTTTATATTGTTGGTTGGCCACGCGATAGTGTCCATCAAAATATATGCATCAATATGCAAATGAAACGTGCCCCAAAAAAGTATGCAACATATTTTTGATTTTGTCTTTAGTTGCATGTTGTTAAAGTGTTGAACGGCTTTTGGCGTTTAGATTTATGTGACAGCTTTTTTGCATACCAACTAGGCTTGTCAGCCAAATAGACATGCTGGTCAAAAAGTTTTTGCCTACCGCTTTAATTAATTAAATAAATCTACAACTAGATAGAGAGAGAGACAGAGAGAGATAAAGGGATAGATTTGCACAATTGCAGACAAAGTTGAGTAAAAGTTGTCACGGCTAAATTTAGAGTTTTTATTTATTTCGTAGTTTGATATGTGAGTTGAATTCTCATGTTGCTCACTTGTCAAGATGTGAATTGACACAAGTCTGAGCCTGAGTGAGAAATGGAGAGCTTTATATATATATATATATATATATATATAGAGAGAGAGATGGGGCGCGAGGGAAGATAGAGAGGCAGGCATCTGCTTGGGATATGTTATTACATATATGGGCACTTGAAAAGTTTCGTATGAAATGTGTACAGCTTGAAGGTGCCTGTAAATGGCTGCAAGTGGCAAGGACATGTTGCTTGGCTGACGCGCTTTTTTGCAGCATCCTATTACTCGTCTCTGTCACTCCCGTTGACTGCTCGGCGAGTTAACTGTAATCCGATTAATAACGGTAAACACTTGTTAAGGTATGCGAGTACGAATGCTGCTGCTGGTGTGGGTTAGTTGATCGAAAAACTGCAGGTGCAGCTTGCACTGTACAAAAAGACAAGCACACACACACACACACACAGATATACACACTCACATGTATATATATATATACACACACACACACAAATAAATTCATACTCGCACAAGGCCAAGCCAGGTAGATTAAATTGCATTTTGAAGTTGAATTATTGACAACGGAAATTGATGTCATTGACTCGTTGCAACTGCCACTGTGACTGCCACATGCCACACACTGTGCGACATGAGCTCATACATTCAGCTCAGTGTGATTAGTCTTTTGTGCGACTGCAAAGTTGCACAGCTTGATTGATTTATATGTGTGACTGTGTGTGTGTGTGTGATTGTGGCACAAGCTGCTTTATCCGTATGAAAATAGCACTGACACATCGAATTGAGTCAGACTTCGAGTGGATTTATTCGGCTTGTTGCACACGTTGATCTCTCTTGTTTGGCAGTTAAATGAGTTGAACGATGAGTGCTCAAAATGCTGTCCACTGGCAACAGGGGCCAATTTAAGCATTTGACTGATTTTGGTAATATGCCATAAACATATTTTCATCAAATATTAAACAACATTTTGACAGCAGAGCTTCAAAGAGATAGGTCGAAGTGTGTAAATTTGGTGCGAAGCTGAGGCATACCCTTTATCAGATAGGTGTGATTTATATTTCAACTATTTGCTTAGTTCGCGAACAAATCAAAGCTATTTTTTTTTTTAAATTATTCAATAATTCCATTTTATATAGCAGCAATATATATCTATATATTTGTTGGCTTAGTTCATGAGTAAAACATTCGCGTTTCCTTTCAAGCTAATTCAATCATTTTTATCATTTGGTTAGTCAAAATCAATCGATGCATTATGATAAATATTCATTATGCTATCCATGCCGTATTTTATCATGTGTATCGGTGCATTCCAAATTTAATGCATATGCGTTTGAGTGCATTCGAAATAGCTGTTGATATAGTGAAAATACATGTATCTATATCCCTAAAGCCTGGTGCAAGCAAATCTCGTGTGCAAACAGTTGCCAATGATGGGCAATGACGCGTATGCGTGTTGTTGATTTAATGCCAAACCCATTTTACTAAAAAAAAAGGAAAGGAAGATGTGTGTGTCAGGGCTGGGTGTGCATGTGTGTGTATGTACGCGTGTGTGTGTGTGTGTGTGCTGTCATCTCGTTGACAATTCGCTTGTTGGTTTGGGTCAATTGATAATTTTAATTAAGCGCTAATACTTTAATTTATTATTATTATGTTGATGTTGCCAGCTAATCGTGCTGCGCGTATATGAGTGATGTGGCATTAGCCTGTCAGCCCAACCAGTCAATCAAAGTGCACATATTGTTGCCACAGCCCCCTCCAGACCCACCAACCACTCCTCAACGCGCCAACTCTACAAACTCTGAGCACCAATAAAGGGCCCATAGGCAATTTTAATATGCAGCTATTTAATTTTATGAATTATTGATGCATATTTAGCGGGAATGTCGTCACTTCACGCACACATATCGATAAGTGTGTGCGTGTGTGCTTAACGGCAATCAGGCCAAGGGGCATTCTGTATTATATATATATATATATATATGTATATATATAATATATATATATATATATATGTATATAGTATATACACTTATTTGCGGTTGATTTATGCGGTTGCTCTGCTATTTACACACCCATTTTGTATATGCTCTCACTCTTTCCCCCTACCTCTATCTCTTTTTCTCTCTCTCTCACTCTCTCAGTGTTCCTGTTCTCGCTGTGCGTGGGTGTTTGTATAGCTGCTGCAGTTCATTTTAATTAATAATTTCTTTTTGTTGTAACTCACATTCCATAAGCTTATCCGAAATTGATTGCACGACTTACCTGCAATGAAATTAAATAAAAGAGAAATTCTCATTTAGTATAAATCAAACATTATTAATTCACTTATTTCAATAATGTTGATTTTTTAAATTCAAATTCGAATTTAAACTCCACAGCTGACTGAACGAACATTCTCTTTAGCTGCAGACAAATCTATACGGGATTCACAATATATCGGATATATTAAAAAAAAAAAAAGAAAACATATAAATAAATTTAAAAAAGAGGTCATCACACAATAAATAATTTAATAATCTATATTTATATTTGCAAAATTTTTATAAATGTGAATGCTTATTGCTTATAGCTTAAAATGATACTAAAAAGATTTCTCTCGAACAATTCTCTAAAATTGGCCAAAGCTACCAAATTGCCATGGCTTTTATCGTATTTTCCAATGAAAGCAATACAAATTGCATTTCACATTTAGTTTCTGATGCATTTAAACTTTGAACTGTGTAACATCCAAAAGGGTTGACCCCCAAAACAAAAATAATGGCGAACACAAAAAATATCAAAATTAAATTTTCAATTTCAATCAGTGTCAGCGTGGACCCGACTCTGGTGAATACTGCACAAAAGTGTCCCTTTTTATTTTCATCCCTATGTGTGAAATTTAATATTTGTGTTGCCAGTTACGAACACACACACACACACACCCATACACACGGGCACACACTCGCACACAGTGTGCTACAAAAGCAATGCGCGTTGAGTAAATAAGCAGAGGCAAAAGGCAAAAAGGATCCGAAAGGAAAATTGAGCGCCGAGTCTTGGCGGCTTAGCGAGCAAAATCAATGACACAATAAATATTTGTGCAGCGCTTAAGCGTCGAGTGTTTAAGGCTGTGCGCAACAAGAGGACCATGCTCCCTTACACTGATAGATACACCGATATGCTATGCTATATATATATGTATATATATATACATATATATATAACCTACATATATGGCCTTGTATCTCATATTGCAGCTGCTTGCAGGCGCTTTAAAAACGGAGTCTGACGATATGTTTAAGTGCCGGCAACTGCTACTGAGCACATACACAACACACAGGCGCACGCACACACACACACACACACACACGCAAACACACACACACATGCAGACAAAAACATACATGGATATGTATGGTTGTGTCAGGCTGTAAGCCATCTTGGATATGGTGCGCTCGCTTATTTGAAGTTTATTTCTTCGTTAGTCTGCTTTTTATTCGCCAAAGTTTCTTCTTTATTTTTATATTATTTTTCTTCTTTTTTTTTGGCTGTCTTGCAAAATTTAAGTGTGTCATGACATAGGTACCAGAGGGTGTGTGGGTGTGTGTGTGTGTGCGAGAGTGTGGCAGTAGCGCGCATGTTTATTGCACTTTGGGGAATATCACTCCTGACCCAACCCGATTCCCCCCATTTTCCACATCAACTCAAAGCCCAACCGAACCCAATTCGACTCGACTTGGTTTGCTTCTGTGAGGCAAAACGTCGCTTAATGTGGCAGAAAAATGTGTAAATTACGTCGAAGCACAGCGCTATATACATATATATATATATATATATGTGTGTGTGTGTGAGTGTGTCTCTGAAATAAATTGAAAAATGTAGCGCATTGTAAAAACGAAGAAAAGTGCTGCAAATTAAATAAAAACGGCAAATGACAAGAGATACGACTTGATGTTTTGTGCGCTATGAGCACAATGTTACAAATTTATATGTTGTCTCCTCAACTTCAATGTGAGGTTTATGTTACGTTCTCTGGAAAGATAACATCTCTAAACATGGGTTAGTCTTTCCGCTGATCCAACATTGTTCCATCTTACTCAATTTTTATGTAAGATAGGTTTCGGTCTATCTTTTAGTGTAAATCAGCCACTGATGTCTAAATCATTTGTACAACTTGCATTTAATTTGAAACACTGGATGATTCAGCTCCTATTTTGTTTAAGAATGCAATTTTATTTTCTTTTACAGATATCATTTTTTTAATTTGAGTTCGTACATAGGATAGTTATTGGTTCCTCTTCTAGACTAAATCAAATAAATTATTTGCACAAATTATATTTTGTGTGATGTATTTTCAATTTCAACTTATCTTTTCAATTGGATGCAACCATATTTTTTCAAATATTTTAAGAGATAATTTCGCAAATATTTAGTGTTTTACGTAGGACATTTTTGGTTAATATCTTAGACTAAGTCTATAATTACGCATTATTTATAATTTTCTGAATTTTAATTCCTCGTTTTCTTTATTTTATGTGTTGGGAAATTTTTTAAATTAAATAACAGCAATTAGACAGAGACACTTAAAAATATGATTCTAATTAGTTGTATTCTCCCATTTTCTTAACAGCGTGTGCATATATGTGACTAATGTGAAGAAAGACAATGTATTGGGAAAATCTGTGTCCCCTTTTGTGGAAAAAGAATGAACTGTGGTGCAAGCACATTTGATGGCAGCATAAAAGTCATTGCATTGTTGCAAATGTTGCAATCGAATGAGCACCGAAAGAAAACAAAAAAAAAACAAAAAACAAAAAAGAAAAAGAAAGTAGTAATAACAGGGGATTCAACACAAATCAGTGCCAAAAAATTTCAAGTAATAACTCAAAAGTCGTCTCATTGTATTCTCATTTTTATACCCATTTTTATTGCTCATCATGCGCAGTGCGGTTGGCTGCCCGGTCTATAAATATATCGTATTTTTTATCTGTTTTTATATGCTTCGCGAATTTCCGTATTTCCGTATTTGTTTTTCGACAACCAAACCCCACATTGCAAGCCCGCCCACAAATCGCCGCATTGTAGTTTTTGTCTGTTTCGGCAAGGAAGGCACAAATATCATGCGCGAAAAATCAGAATGTTGTTTATGTGATTTATGCGCTAGTGTGGCAAGTTGCAAGGTGGGTGCGGTTCGAGTAGTAGGTATCACCCGGTTGGAGCTGTCAGTGTTGCCCCTTTAGGTCGTTTGCAAAATAAAACATGTGAAAAGCGTTTGAGCCAAATGAAATGCGCATAAAACACCCAATACAGCCAACGTGCTGCTGCTGCAAAGAGGGAAAGTGTGTGGTGGGGAAATAGTCGGGGGGGAGTAGGTTGCAGGGGCGTGACTGCAGGTGGTGCTTACTGGAGTGCATTTGTAACCCACTGACAAGCTGAATTCAAATTCCCACAGCGCGTCCTGGAGCGCATTACAAACACTCTCACAAATAAATACACAATGGCAAAACATTGCAAAAATTTTGAAAATGTGGAAATGTGGAAATGTTGCTGTCTAGCATTTTACACCAGCTTAAAAAATTTAAACTCACAACCAAAGTGGCATCCACTCGACGCTTATATTTTAATTACAAGTTTCGTTTTTGATTTTTTATTTTTCTTTGCTGTTTTCTGGTTTTTTTTTGCGCCCTCAACTTTCTGTCAATCAATGGCAGGGCGCAAAAGTTTTTCAATTTTGCAGCAACAAATAGCTAACAATGGCTTTTATATACATCTACTATACTATAGTATGGCCGATTCAATCAATATGGCACACAATTGGTCCATTCACACGCCCATTTGGCAGTTGCATGGGCGGAGAGGGGAAGTGGGGGCGGGGGATTGTGCGAGTCCAGCTTAGAGTCAGTCGACTTCTGTCCTGTCCAGTTCAGTCCAGTTCAGTTGAGTTCAGTTCAGTTGGGCAAAACTTTTGCTAACAAAAAATTAATTTAAAAACTTATTTCAATATCAAAGTGGGCCCACAACCGATCCAAAAGCAACGCCCCCACAACGTAAGCGCCAAAGAGCGTGTAGCTTTTTAATAAGATTAAATGAGAATGTCGTAAACGTTTTTCCATTTCGCTTTGCGCTTCACCAAATGTGCACAAGAAAATAGCTTTGAAAAAAAAAGAAAAAACTGTGTGTGAAAATCGCCATCAAGAGGCGTGAGCTAGCCATCTTTATCTTCAGTTTTATAGACAAGTTAAAAATTAAAGCCAAATTACTGTTGCAATGAAAAATTTGAAAAATAAAAGAAGAGTGAATATATATACAATTATTCTATGTGAAGCTTACTTTTTAGATTATAAATTCTAATGCGCCATATCTAAATGTATTGATAATTGATTTTGTTCAGTGGATTATCCGGTGTATAAAATATTTTATTTTGTTTATGTTTTCGAACTATTTTTTATCGGCAATCGCGTGCAGAAATATCAGGCGCGAAAAATTAGAATATCAATCAAAATATGACTCATTTTATGTTGAATACTTTCCCCACTTTATTATCAATTTTGTTTTGGAACGCCATTAAATATGTTTATGTTCTTAAACTATTTTTAGAGTCAATCGAACCATATTTTCCTATTTAAGTGTTTTACTTATATCAATAAATAGCAAATAATATTTTTATAAGTAAAAAAGTTTTGGAAATAAATAGTTTGGAGCTTGAAATATACATTTCTCTGGCACTACAACTGACAGCCAAATTAGTGTGTGGGAAAGCAACCTTACATACATACACCCATACACAAATACACCTTAATATAATCAATCAAATAGACAGCTTCATTGATTAACACCCTTTCAATCAAACAATGCAAATGCAACACTCTAACAGCTTAATCACACATTGATGACATTAATTAAATGGGAAGTACAACGAAGAAACAGTGCAAACAGCAAACAGCAAACAATGCTGAATAAGACTCTAAAAAGAAAAAAACATTTAAGTGAAGCGTAAATTGGACAAGTAAAATGGACTTGAAGACAATTATTTACAATGCGATGTGTTCCAGTTAGCAAAAACACAAAACAAGCGTACACCGAGAGCGAAGTAGTGTGTGTAGGGTGTGTGTGTTTAGGTGTGTGTGTGTGTGTGTGTGTGTGTGCATCTGGAGCCAATAACACTAATTCTCAAGCAAGCAAAGAAAACTTGTGCCCCACATTCCAATTGAAAGTAGAGAAGGAGACGAAAACTGCAGAACATGCCACATGGCTGCAAAGTATTGCGACACAAAATAGTTGCTTCAAGAAGGCGGTGTGCGGGTGGGCGAGGCACATATTAAAAGCTAGCAAAAGAAATGCTGGATATTATTTAAAGTGTGGAGGGGTCATGAGAAAGGGGGGTAACATAAAAGCTGAGCGTTTGGGTGTACACGGAAAGCAACTCTTACCATTTTGCACCACTGACTGTTAATGTGCAGCAGGAATTGTTGTTTGTTGTCGCTGCACTTTCCACACACACACACACACACATACTCACTCTCGAGAGCGAGCACATTTTTGGCATAATACAACAAAATTGATTTGAGACATGCATCATTATCAACATCGTCGACAGTGGCAGGATCCCCCTTCAAACGTCAGCATGCACTTACTTAGTGCTGCTGTTGCTGTCGCTGTTGCTGTTGCACTTGATGCAAGTCTTGCAACACTTGTGTCATTCAATTCAATGATGCTCATTCATTCAACGTTTTGCAACTCAGATGAAACAGCGATTGAAGCATCATTAGCTTCAAGCTTTTAGTGTGTGGCTGCTGTTCTGCTCCCCTCTTTTCAATAGTTGCAACAGACAACGCTGCGTATGAGTAATGTATGCTTACCATTAGCATTGATTTGTGATGCAATTTATGCGATACGGGAGAGAGTGAGACTGAGAGTGACATAGTGACTGAGATTGGAGATGTGGATGCTGTTCTTATAGCTAAATCATAGCTTATTAAGAGGGTTTATCCAAAAATGAGGTATTCTTGAATCAAATGGAAATCTACATAACGAATCCGATTATTAAACAGACAATAATGATCCGAATTGCATTATATACATATTTATTGCTAATATTCATATTTAAATAAACTACTAAACTACAACTGCCTACAATTATCTTAGAACCTAAACAACTTATCTTTTATTGTATTAATGTAAATCGAAGATATATATTAGAACATAGAACACGGAATGTATCATCTCACAATGATAATATAGTGGAAGAGGACTCTTATCGAGAAAAGATGTAGTGACATGAGATAGACACGTACCCAGCACTCTTCGTGACTGTAATATTACTATAAATTATAAGAGTTCTCCCAAATAGAATAATGTGTCTAGACGTACTTACAGCAGTAAATGTGTCCTCAGATAAAGTCCTAGGATTTTAAGAGTTTTCAAAATACCAGTCTACTTTTTAACATCATTGTTGACTTTATGTAGTATCTCTTCAGCTTAATATTTATAATAGGTTGTGTTTGTGTTTATAGTGCGTCTTTTAAAAGGATTGAGCTGCGTATTTGTTTGAATGTTGAAAATATATGTACCAAAAGTCGGAAATTTTCTTATCTCTGAATTCTCTTAGCTCTCTGTCTCTCTCTCTCTCTCTTTTTCCGACCATTCTCTCTCTTTATTAACATTATTTTTTATGTATTTTACAAATAACACTTTGTGGTATTATGGGTTTACGCAATCCTGCAGTAATTGTTGAACGATTTTACATTTTAATACCAATGGTTATTTTATAATATTTAAAATTGTGCAACAAGTGTCTACAATACATTTGTAAATATATTCATGCTTCCAGTTCTTTTACTATCGTCATTTAAACAAAGGCATGTAATTAATATACTAAATTCAAAAATATTATGCATATTTGGTCTCACACGTTTTTACGAGTCTTTTCTTTCTTTCAAATTGTATTAAATTGTAATAGGCATATGCTTTAAAATATAGCTCATACGCCATGTGGCACAACATGTAAGTAGCACAGCATGCAAATAAAAAAATAAACACAGTTAAAAGTGGTGCAGAGCACGCTCGTATTCAATAAAGCAACACATGGCTGCTGTAGTAGGCAAACTTGGCAGGATCGAAAGGACCAAATCAGACCCAAATGCGTTGGCATACATTTTGGTATGTTCCAGTTGACATTGTTGTTGGTGCTGTTGTTGTTGCCATTGTTGTTGCTTTTATTGTTGCAACATTATCACGTACGTTAATGCGACAAAAGCGCAGCGAGGAGCAAAATGTTTTGAGAATTTACTTGGCTATTGCCAGCGTTTTTCTTTGCTTCGACGGGCATCGCCTTACAATGCATGTGTGTGTGTGTGTGTGTGTTGGTGTCTGACGATGTGTGTATGAGCTGAGGTCTTGCTCCTGGCTGAGACTTTAGTGTATTTGCATTCCATGTACCACATCCGCTGCCGTTTCCTGACGTTACTTAAAGCGCCAAATACTTTTCCGCCGCTCGACTTACAAAAGGGAGTAAAAGAGCAGCTGCTGCTGCTGTTCGAGTGGTGGGAAAATTGCTGAAAATTATATTTGGTGCGCGTGCCACACACACGCATACGTGGCGTATACGTACGCCTGTGCTGTGCTGCTTAAATATTGGCAAAATGGGCGACACAGCATTCTAAACCTCTACTCTACCATGCAGGGCAAGTCTCTTTCTCTTTCTCTGCGCTCAGGTGTGGTCAAAGGGCGCGGGGGGAGTGGGCATCTGCGGCTGTGGCAGTTGCGGCCGCCGCCTGTCAAATACACACAGTCAACAAAAACGTAGTCAACGTCAACGTTTTGCGTCGAGTTGATGTGTTTATATATTTCGCGAAATGAGAAAAATTGAATAAAATTTATGCAACGCTCGACGCGACGCCGCCACCACAATGTCAGCCTGCGTCCACACGAACGTGCAACCGCACAGCAAACCAAAATTCGAGAACACCAAAAAATTGTACGTAGATGACGGATTCGATGTGGGCATTTGGAAAGCGGAAGGGAGCAAGGGGCAGCGGCATTGCCACAATTCGCATATGAAATATATGCGAAGGTCATTTGATGTTGCGCTGCTGACATGTAGCATTTAGATGCAAAACGAACTGCATGCAACTTTTGAAATATTCACAATTTATGCAACGCTGAACAGTTGACATAAGTGAGGGGGGCGTGTGGCAGTGGGAGAGAGAAGACTTTGAAAAATACAATACATGCGAAGCTCGAATAGCTAATGCCAACTCCTTGAATACTAAGTTGATATTGGCCACTCTAAAAATTGTATCCATGGCATTGTTTTACATTATTATACGTATTATTTCTGTATTATATTCAAGTGGCAACATCATTATACGTAATATTTCTTGTATCACACACATCCAAATGGCAAGTGTATAAAATAGAGATAAAGTGAGTGTACAGTGAGTCCTAAGCAAACCCATCATTATGGCTTCACTTAAAGTTAGTTTCTTTCTTCAGGTTTGTAGCTAATTTAAACCTGCTCCAACTTAAGAGCGTCAAGTAAAGTCTTGCATGGCTTCCAGCAGTTTCAATTTGCTGTGGATTCGTGGGTGGCTTGGGTTGGATTGGTGCAACATCAAGTGGTGCGGCAGCAACGCCAACGTCTTTTGGCCGCACAATGCACAATTTTATGGTGCCAGCGTTTGGTTTATTGTTGCTTCAAAAAATATGCATTCTGCGTTGGCTTTAATTTTATTTTTCGCCTTTGTTGTTATTGTTGGTATTTTTATGATTATTTTTTATGGCAAACTTTTAACAGTCAAGCCAAGGCAGCAAGGGCATCACAATTTTGCTCAACAAGGATAGCGGAACAAAAGGCAATGGTTGGTCGTCATGGCTTCTGGCTGCGAACCGAGGGCGAGAGAGAACCTCCGAGAACTGTGACATGGTACAGCGACCATGTCATATAGCTTCACGTTGCTGTTGATGTTGTCGTTGTTGTGGCTGCCACTTTTGTCGCTGATGCTGATGCTGCTGCTGCTGCTGCTGCTGCCGCTGATGATGTTGCTTTTGTTGGTGAAGCCATACCATAGTCGGTTGCCAGCTAAGCACAGCTTCGCAGCTTTTAAATATTGTGCTCAGTTTGCTGCTGCCGGCGACCGCATGCCACAAGCGCTTAAATCAAATTAACGCATCTTGACTGCAACAACCAAACAATAACAGCAACAACAATAAGAACAACACGTTGACAATAGCCAAACTTGTGGCATGCACCGTTTACATAGTTTATGCTTCGTTCACAATGCCAGCAACTAAACTAAAGCTGACAAAGCCAACTATGCACAGAAAGAAAAATATCGACTTTAGCTCAGTTTGGAATGAAATATTAAATAAAAAACAAATATTTGTATTCCATATTTAAAGTACATTTAATTTGAACTTTTTGTTCTCGACTTTAGTAATTTCAAATGCTGGATTTTTTCGCTTCAAGTGAATAGTTTTGCATAAAAAATGAGAGACCAAGTGGTTGACTCTCGATTTGTAATTAAATGGCGACCGTCTCAGCTGTGGCCGGGTCATCCCATCAGGAATACCCAGATTAATGGGAGGGGGCTAAGTCAACTTTAATCTTGACACTAAAATAACCGCTGGCAATAAATTTTAATTATGCTGATTTCAGAGAGAAAGAGAGCAAGCCTTTGAAGTGTGTGCAGAGCGCTGACTGAGTGCGATTCCTGCCATCTTTTGCACATTCATTAAAGCTGGCTCATGAAGCAGCTGACTGCATGTATTGTCCTCTGGCCAGGACACTGGCATTGTATGACAACATGTGTCGCTATGCGGTGGCAGCTGTGGAAAGAAACGGCACGTTGCGGATCCTGCCATGTTGTGTTGAGGATATTGCTAAACAGGATTTCCAGGCTACAAGGCATTTAACAAAATGTTGCAAAAGAAATGCCAGCAACAACAGCAAGTGTAACAACTAAACAAATGCGGCCGACAGCAGCACTCAGCAGTCGTTGCAGTTGCACAGTGGTTGCAACTGGAATGGAATACATAATAAATAAATAATAATTGTCATATTTATTGTGAATATCAGCTAATACCCTCAGCAAACAAATTTCCACATTATTTTGATAATTATCAAACATCTGGCGCTACGGGCAGATCATCTAATAATTAGGAAAGTATATTTCTAAAATGGTTGTATCTCTCTTCTCAAATCCGATTAATATTTTCCTAAAGCTTGGAAATAATGTCTTATTTCTAGGCTTTTAATTAAAATGTTACTGAACAATAGTATTGGTTCTTAAATTGATATAATTTAATTCAAAATTAACTTACATTATTTACTTAAGTCGATAGCAATAATTTATATTATTTGTTGTGAATTTTAAAATGTATATTTTGTTACGAAACTGGTTTTCACTTGTGTTTTTAGAAATTTATTTCATCGTTGTATTATATATAACTGAAAACATATCATTTTCAATTTTAGGAATTTTTTTTTCCTATATTTATAAATTATTTTTAAAAACAAAACAATTTTCGAGTCTTCAAGACGATTTGATTTCACGTCGCCTTTTTGAACTTTCAGAGCCATTTTTTTTATGTGAGTGCAATAGTGTTTCTCAGTCTTAAATTATTTATCTCTTCAATAATCTTTTTTAATCAGAGAATGCGGATCATTCTGAGAAAGATACTCGACCGGAATAATTTGACTTTTACGGTTAGAGCGGAAAGCTTATTGCTAAGCGCGACTCTTTACGACGGCTTGATATTAGCAATAGATTAGCATATAGCTCACAAATCTGCAAGTGCGGATTTTGTGGATTTTTGCCCACTGTTGCATAAGGCAAATAAGGCAAATGCATTTCGCAAAGCCAGCAGTGACTGGCTGGTGGGCGTGGCAGCGAGTCAGTTGAAGTTGTAATAACAGCAGCAGCACATTTCAAATGCAAATGTGTTTGTGGTGTAAATGCAGTTTTACAAAATATTATATAAGCGCTGTTAGAACGAAAAAGGGGTGAGGGGAGGCAAGAAGGGGGGCGATGGTACGGGGATGATAAGGCTCGGTATGACGTCTACACTATGTGCATAAAATTTGCAGGATTTACATTTTAAAAACGCACAAAAAGCAGACAGACGATGCAGGGGGAGGTGGAGGGTAAGCAGCGATGTGATGCTGTTGTTTTTGTTGTTGTTGTTGTCGTTGAGCTGGTTTTGGCCAAATGTGGTTTTAACGTTTTCAGCCAACAAAACAGCAAACGGCGACTGCGCGAAGACATTTGCCAAGCAATGCAATTTGGCTAAGTGCGTTTAGCTGGACAGCAGGGGAAAGATGGGGAAGGGGTGAGGAGGAAGTTGACAAGTAAGTGCTGCAAATGAAAATAAATGCACATATATATGTGTGAATTAATGTACGTGTGTGTGTGTGTGTGTGTGTGTGTGTGTGTGTGTGTGTGTGTGTGTGTGTGTGTGTGTGTGTGAGTGTGTACTTATGTCTGTGTATTTATGTCTGTGGGTAATCAGTGCAAAGCGTTTGTCGGCTTAAGGCCTCTAAACCGGCAATGTTGTTGCCTACTTTGCGGCGTCGCTTGTTAGCAGCGGCGTGGCAACTCTAGCAACTTGTTGGCCAACTCTGGCAGAGCTGGCAGAACTGCCAACTGGCAACTGGCAGTTGGTACTTGGCACTTGGCACATGTCTGCATAAATCTACGAACGTCCAGGCCACGTTTTATAACGAGCTTTAGGCATTTAGATAAATTTCAAAGCTGATTTGCTAAAGCAACCAGGCAAAGGGGGTTGGGCCTGGGGGCAGGGGGCATGGGGCAGGGTGTTTTGCGGCACGCCCATTAAGCGTTAAATGTGCAGAGAGAGCGAGAGTAAAACTAACCACATGAAAGTCGCTTCTAGTAGCAAATACATATAAATGCACATGTGCAACATGACAAGCTGAAATTGAGTGCAGGCAAGGCGAGGGGCAGAGAGAAGAAAAGAACCCGCAGGAGATGTGCATAGACGTAGATAGATGCCCGCATGAGACACATATAAACATGTATAATATATATACATATATAAATATATATATATATATATATATATATATAGTGAGGAACCACAGATGCTTAACCAAGTTAGGCAGCGGGCAGGAACTGGAGACAGACAAACAACTGCTGGGCGTGCATAGAAGGGGAGAGTCGGGTGCGCGCTCGGTGACCAAGAGCAAGAAGTGTAAAGAATGCCACTGACAATGTACAAAGTGCAAAACTAATTTTACAGAGTGTAGCCTTGCAGCAGCAGCAGCACCAATAGAACCAACAACAACAACAATATTGGCAGACGAATGCGCAACAGCCCGAAGAGTCAGTCGACAGTGGCAGTGGCAGAGGCAGCTCAGCTCAGTTCAGTTCAGTTCTACTCAGCTCTGATGTTGTATATATGTCTTTGTGTGCACAATGGACATACCCCGCAGCTGTACCTGCTACAAGCTTAAACTGAAATCTATCATACGCCATGTAGACACACAAATACACTCTGTGTGGCAGTTGGCGATTTGCATTGCTGCGGTGCTGCGATTGAGGCAGCCTCTTAATTTCGTGGCAGTGCGATGAGGACAGAAGGTAAGAGAAAGAGAGAGAGAGAGAGAGAGAGACAGAGAGGGAGAGGGAGAGAGAAGGCAGCTAGAGTTGAGTGCGTGTCGTGACACGACTAAGAAAATATGCTAAATGTTATCCAAATTTCATACTGCAATATTATTATTATTATTATATATATATATCTTCAAGTCTTATAGTATTATACAGTATATTTATATATTTATAGAAGTATGTCTTAAAATGTTCAAATTCGGTTCTCAAAGTTCTGGCAATTTTAAGCAATGCTTGACAAACATCTATTAAATATTAAAGTTTACTAACTACGACATTTCAGCCAAGAGTTTTAAGCTATTGCTGCATTCGATGCAGTTAAAGTAAACATGGAAAGGGTTATTTATAAACGAAAACAAATTGTTGTGAATATAGTATGTCTAAGGCAGTGACCATTGACAAATCACTTTAACCTGCGTGTGTGTGTGTGTGTGTGTGTTTGTGCTCGTGTCCATTTGACTGACAGCTTGACATGAATATGAACTCTGATAGTAAAGTTGGTAGCTGATTGGCTTAAATTCAATTGTTTGCGCTTTGTTCGTTGCCTAATTGTTTAGATTTGTTTTGTTCGATTTAAGCCGATTACGGGCGAAACCACAATTTGTTAAAAGCTTTTGCTTTTGCGGCCAGACAGGTGTTTGCTCAATTATGTTAATCGCCGGATACGCACACATACATGTGTGTATATCAAATATACATAGACTCTATCAAAAGCCGAGAAACAGAATACAATCTAAAGTACAACCAAAATACGCCTGCAGACATATCACAGTCCCTACAAACACACAGATGGATAGGACAACCCTTAACCTTATCGTAAGTACTTGTGGTGCTTCTCAAACCCATCAATGAATGTCTCTGCTCCCTGCAAAGCGAAAGCCACGTAAAAACTTTGAAAAAATGTAATCAAGCACGTAACTTGCACAAATTTTCTGCACTTTTGCCAAGCCAAAAAAAGGGCAAAATGGAAAAAACCCGCAGGCCCAACACACGACAAACACACACACACTCACACACACACACACACACACGGTGACAAAAAGAGATGCTTCGAATAGGATACGCACGAAAGGAAACCCACACACACTCACACTCACACTCACACACATGTGCACATATACATATGTAAGCTAGACGAGCTGGCCTCAAAAGATTTGCCAAGTGTGTTTGATGCTGTCCAAAAAACTCATCCAATCCTTTTCACTATGAACTTTACTCTTTGCTACCTCGTATTTCTGTTAGGGCTAAGGAGCAGTCTCCTATAAGGTATGCATATCTTATCCTTGTCAAACGGGTTCACTTTTAATGTATGTAAATATTCTTTATCAGACTGAGCAATTTCAATGGTGGATCTCTACTTCAGTCTTATATTATATTTAATATATTCTTTGTTCTATTATTTATTACGTTTGTTATTTCATTTTAAATCTAATTTAAATTTTAATAGTTTTAAACCTTTAATCTTAACTTTTATCCTTTATTTTGAATATTAATTGAATTATTTTGTAGGTTGAATTTGAATGTTAAATTTAATTTAACATGAAACTTTTTAAAACCATTGTTTTAAATTGTGAACTTTTTTAGTGCACATTTAATAAATAAATAATATAAGAAATAAATTAATATATTATGTTAAAAGCTAATCATGGACATTTAAAAATATTTTTCACAATTTTTAATAATCTATTTTCCCACACTGCAAACTCGGTGGGGAACTTTCATTCGAATGCTAATGCATTCTACAGAGTATCACCTGGTTGAACACTCCCATACATTCTCATACATTCGCGCTGGTTCTTTTGCTGGGAAACAGAGAGAAGTCAAAAGACAAGTTAAAGACTTTAAAATCCGTCTCCGATAAAGTGATTGAGCGTGTGTCGTAAGCCCGGGGAGCATTTGTCAAAAAAGTTCAATGGAAGTCATTGTGAGCGTCAGACAGGTGGATGAGCTGCCTGCCCCAACACACACAACTTGGGTGGGGGCTAAATCAAATGAAACTGATCCTGGTAAAAAGGAAATCGAAGGAAATCTAAGCAGAGGCAAATGCCAGGCGCACTGCCAAAATGCGCAGACATGGTATGAAATTATTTGTCAACGCTATTTTCAACATCTTTTGCAACATTTCATTTCGTTTTTATTTTTGGCATGCGACGCGCTCCATTTTGTATTTTTTATTTTCATTTTTGGTTTTTGCGGTCGCTGCTGGTGGTGTGATGGGTTGTGCTGTGGCTTCGATGGGTGAATAATTTTACTTTGCATTTCGTATTTCAGTTTCAGTATCAGTTTCGATTTCAGTTCATGGAGTTTCTTTATTTTCAGCGATGGAATTGCATGTCAAGCGGCTGCAGACATCCAATGACAGCCATCGAACTGCAGCGCAAAAACTTGTGATTGCTTTCAAATGTTTTATTAGTTTACTCTTTGGGTCTTGCTATTTCCAACAACAACAACAACAACAACGACAACAACAATAACAATAACACCAACAACAACGTTGGCTGAATTGCGGTTCGCTGCACAGTTGTCTGCGCGTGGCAAATATTATGGCAGATGCGGCATTTCGGGTAAGGCTCGTTCGAATTGGAAATGCAAATACATACATGCTATTTTCAAAAGCAGTAAGCCAATTCTCATATATGAAGATTACTCTATTCAGATTGGGTTCGTTATTTTTATTATTATTATTTTTTTTTTGATTACATGGACGTTATGTTAACAAGCTTTTAATATACAGACTTAGAGGCCCTAATGTAGTATTCAGGTTGGGTTAAAAGGAACGGTTCTAATTATGCTTTTACACTTTGAGTCAGGACGAAAGGAAAAGTTTGCGCTTGATTTCGCCTTGTTTGATCCTATTATTAAAATTGGTTGATAAGTCACCCGATATTTTATTAAGGTATATATGATTCTAAGGGGTCCACATGGTTCATTATTTTTCTCTAAAGTGTGTGCTCTCGCAGAAAATCATCAATACGTGAATAAATTTACAGGAACTTTTATTTATGGTCTAGGGGAGGATCGAGGTAATTTAGTGACTTATATTATCATTTAAGATGACCACAAGTAAGGCAAAAGAGAAAAATTATATGTTTGGTTGTAGATGAAGTCAGCATAAATAATTCTTATAATAGTTCTTACTGCGAGAGCTATGGTTTATTCTCACACATTTATTAACAATCAGAAAGAATTGCAAGCCTTGATACACCGAAGATATATTTGTAGACCGGTGTCAAATTTCTGTCATTTATTTTTTTTTTCATGAACTTTAAAAGCCGAGCGAGTGTTCCTCTGATAGCTTTATAATATAGTAATGCCATGTTACGGATACATTACTAATATTTTCGTTTAGATATCTTATTCGGCAACAAAGTTTTTCAAACAATAACTATTTTTTTGACAGATTGATCCTAATGTAGGCATCTGATAAAGTAATCTCGATCATTTTGTGTATAAATGTGAACAGCATTAAAATCCAGATATTGGAAAAGTTTGGTCTGAATATGTTTATCAACAAGAATACAAAAATTAATAATAATTTTTTCCTATGCCAGCTATATGATATAATAATAAGACCCGGCTGCATAGAGAAGTGTATACGTCAAATTTTAAAGAATATGTGCACCTTATGCAGTCAGAGACGTAATATTCAATGCGTTTCAAAGTTCTCCATCTACAAGGGATTAAGTCCCTATCTATGCTTGACTTGGCTAGAAGGGTTGCCTCCAGTCAGCTTTCATCCAGCAGCATTCACTACATATTTGACAAGTAACTAATATTTCACTATCTTGCAATTTGTAATGGACCCCTGATCTCATATATTTGTTAGGGTTGTGCTGCAGTCAAATACGGCATGAAATGCATTAGCAACTGACTTAACTAACTTGAGTTCCGATTCGGGCAAGTTTACCTGCAAGTACTTCAAAATTCAATTAGCCAACAGACGAAATCAATACACCAGAGTCATGAATCTGTAGCTGCTGCAACCAATTGCTGCATCCTGCAATCTCTATTTCTCTCTCTCTCTCTCTCTCTCTCGCTCTCTCTCTCTCTCTCTTTTGCTTCGGTTATACCTGAGATTTTACCCGGAGGCACGATGTAATTTTCGTTGCCGCTCATTAATTTCGTCTATTTACAAGAAGTTTTTTGCCGCACTCGTTTCTTCTACTTCATCTTCTTCTTTCAGTTTTGTATTTTGTTTTTTTTTTTTTTGCTAGTACTTTGTGGCAGAGTAGCCGGTGCAAGTTTTTTTAAGTGGTTTGCGGTTTATCATTTTGGGTTTGGCAGCAGTGCTGGCAAATGAAATGCAGAAGTTCAGAGAGAAGGAAGGAGTGCTGGTAGGAGTTCTTTTTCGTTAGGCATCTCTGGAGGCAGCTTCAAACAAAACTGTGCGCAAACAGGATATAACGGTAACGCTGTTTCATTTCCGCTTTTATTAAAACATACTTTGGCCGTTGTATCTCATCCGCTTCGTCTTCTGCAGCCATCTTTTTTATATCAGCCCACGCTGCTGCTTCTTGTCCTTGTCGCCATTTTGTTGCTGTTGCCGTACAGCTGCTTTAAACTTGTTGTTGTTGTTGTTTTTGTTGTTGTTGTTGCTGCTTTTGTCACTTCCGCTAGCCTCCCGCAGTATTTCACTGCTAAAACTTGTTCGCTGCTGCTGCTTTTACTTCGGTTTTTTTCTCGCGCACAGCTTTGCGGCTTGCGTTTTAAAAGCAGTCAGCGGATGTTGAGCCACCTTTTTGGCCGGGCATGCAAACAGCGGTCGCAGCCACACTCCCTTCCCTTGAGCCGCGCGACTGGTTGAAAGTAGCCAAAGGTAATTAATTTTGTTGCTGCAAGTTTTATACGAGCAGCAGCAGCAGCAGCAGCGTTGAGTTTGAGAACTTGGCTGCTCCTCAGGCAAACACAGCTGGCGACTGCCATCAAACCGCGAAACTCAGCTCAACTCAATTCATCTGATCTCAGCTCAGTTCTCAGAACTGGAAGCAGGAGCTGAACTAGTGGCAAGTGCGCCTGGTGACGTTGTTTGGATGCCTTTGACAGTCCACACACTGCAATTGGATTTGCCATTTTCCATTTTCCATTTTCACGTTTCACGTTTCTCGTTTTTAGTTTTCCATTTACTTTGCTGCTCATTTAGTATGAGTGGCCGACGCCAATTTTGTACGTTTCTTTCGTTTCGTGCTTGTTTTTTTTTTTCGTCAAACTAAAGCAGCTGCTGCGTGGCTTCATTTTCTATTTTCCGCTGCAATTTTCCATTTTCCTCCATGATGCAATGTGTCTATTAATTTTATGTGGGCCACGCCTCATTTGGCGTTGACAAGCTGCCCTGATAAATGACTCGCAGAAAATTCAGTTTTCACTCGACTCCTGAGTCCTGAGTGCTGAACAAGGCATCTAATGAACCATTTGAATTGGCTGCCTTGATTTGGTAAGTGAATCAAGCTAGAGTCGAAGTGGGAGACTCTTGTTATGGCCCTGATTTTGTTAACATAATGTATAAAATGGATTATGATATGATTATTTATAGATACATTTATGAATGAGGCAGACATGAAATGTTCAGATATTTGCAAGCGACTCTCAAACTCAACAGAATAATCAGCATTATTAGAGTTCTTTGAACTGTAGATAAAATCTTGTGTCGAAAAGGACTCATTTTACATTTGTCAGCTTATCTAAATACAAAAATTGAGAGCTGGCAAGCTGAAAGTAACTGACAGTGAACAACAAATGTCAAGACTTTGTTGGGTCAGCAGTAAATGTTGTTTGGCCAACACCTGACACTTCATACACTTGGCAACGTCTGGCCTCTGGTACGACCTAACAGATAAGACGCACAGAACATAAAGGCAAGAATCCTTGGGTCATGTCTGAAACTGAAAATGTATAACTGTCTTTTGCTTGAAACATGACGCGTTAAAGTCAAAAGTTGTGACTTTGACAACAGCAACAACAAACGGCAACAATACTAACAAAACCATCATGTACAACAATGTAAGACGAGGCCAAAAGTAAAACTACGCAAGTGAAATGAAAATGAAACGAAGTTATCATGGCTCAAGGCACAAAAGGCAGCGGCTATTGTTTCGTTCTGAAGGATAAACGTTTCGGGGCGTGGCAAACACAGACACACAATCGCCAACTGCAGGGCGAGGCTGAAAGTGCCGCAAAGGCCCAAATGAAATTCTAAAGTGCAAGTCGATCCAAAAATCCCAAGCCTGAGCCCGAGCTGGAACCGGAGCTAAAGCCAAAGCCAAAGCCAAAGCCGTAGTTACCAGCCGTAGTCGTAGCCGGGTCAATGTCAAGAGTTAACAAGGCGACAGCAACCGTAAAAGGCAAGTGGCAACATTTTAATCAAAGAGACAGAGCCGCCAGCCGAGTTCAGTTCGAGTCAAAGTGCAGGGCGCAGGATTTAACAGACGGCATCAGCAGCACCAGTAGCAACAAATACAACAATAATAATAGCAACAGCAACAGCAAAAAAAAAGAAAAAACGACAGAATATCGAATAAAAGCAAAACATGTGAAGCCTTTGGAATTGCTTTGCAATTGCTGCTGCCACGTGTCCTTTTTATTTTTTTTGTCTGCTCTTGCAGAAAGTGTTATACTTTGGCTAAGAGCTGTGTTACACATCGAATTTTGTATGTTTTCCTGTGTGCAGAACATGAGCTACGCTGAGCAGGTACCTCTCCAGTTGTTGGTATATTTTTTTGTAGTTTAAAATAACTAAAAGATCGTCAAAGAAAGAATTCTGAAAAAGTTGCAACATTTTGCTTTATATGTTGTAGTTAGCGACAGCTACTGGTTTTATTGAAAAATTAAATTATCTCCAAAAGCTTGTCAAATGCCAGATACATCAAATTATTATTTTTTTTTAATACAAGGGTTTGTCGGCAAGAGTATAAAAAATGCGGTGTTCACCGTGAATCTACCCAATTATTTGGTTTTTCCTTTTCTTGCGTCACTTCTCGACGGGATAGTTAACGGCTTTTTTTAGATGGTCGAATCGCAGTCAGTCCTTTCAGTCAAGGGACACGGCGAGCATGTTTATTGCCGGGCTGTTTACTGTAGCCACCTATTGCTAAGCTGCACTGCAAGGCTTCATAATGTTCACCGCATGCGGCTAGGCGGGGGGCATCTTGTGGCATACTAAACACACACACCCACACACACTCAGACACACAGCATGAAATCAAGCACAGGGCAGACATACAGTCTGGAACTAGATTTCTGGTGTAGGCAGCCTTTGGAAATGAAATTCATGAAATATCATTTGAGTTTTGTGTTTTTGTGTGTGAGAGTCTTCTAACTGCTAATTAATCAAGTATGTCAAAGGCATTGCCAACATGTTGCCATGCTCACGAAGTTACGCGGCATTCACATTTGCACATTCCACATCCTTCCACGTTCATATTCTTATTCACATACCGGGCCCGCATCCTGCACAGCTGTTTAAACTTGTCGACTAAGCCGCTGCAAATCCCATGAAAGCCGTGCCTGTCTGCACCTGGCAGCCACAAAAAAAAAACAACGTTAAATAAATGTAGAAAAAAAATAAAAAAATAAAACGAGTCACAAGAAAAAGAAAAGGAAGATGTGAAATGAAATGAAATTACAAAATTATGCCAGCTGCGAGCATTTCTGCAGCAGCGAACTTTTGCTGCAGGAAGCCCAAGTCAAAGGCGCTTATGAAAATGTGCCGAAAAGAGCCTTTTGCCAAAAGCAAACAAATCTGCTGCCAGAGTTAAGTAAGCCAGTATATATATCATCTAACCCAACCTGGTCTGGCCTTCAAATACATCTCTGATTTTTTCTTATTCGTTTTATCATATTTTTCACCCCAAAAAATTTCGCACATGTTTACTTATAACTTGACAATATGTATTAAAAGTTGCGTTTTTATGAGAAAATATTCTCATTATACAATACTTAAGCAGTTATTGTGGTGAGGGAGGGAGGTGGCAACTTCAGGTGGTTCTGGCCCGGATTTGCCAGTGAATTTTATGCTAATTATGCGTTAAGCATTCAACTTTCTTTAAGACTTTGAATTCAAAGAGTTGCGAGTTCTTAGAATTGTGAGAGTTGCCAGAGTAAACAGCTTATCGTCAACTTTCCGAATTGAAAGCAAGGCAAAGTAACAAAACTGAAAAAAAAAAAAACTGCAGATGTGTTGGTGCCGAGGCTTAAATACACTTTTAAATAATGTACATAAAACTTGTTTAATCTGATTGAATATAATCTTCAAAGGAGCGTAACTTAATTATGATAACAATATTGTTGTTTAATAAGGGTCCACAAGAAATAGTAGTCTGATGTTTACAAAATTATGGGTCAATTTTTTGTTATAGAAATCTGTAAGCCAAAATCAAAATATTAACTGATTTTTAGAAACAGTCACATAGACTTTAAACGGCAGTTAGAATATATTGTGCTTATAGTCAAATTTATTTAGAAAACCAAAACACTCTTTGTGAGTGCATTGAAAATATTTTACGCTGCCTATTATTTATATTACGCCCCCAACCACTGGCAAGGAATCATAGGCAGTGGCCGGCGTCTGCAGGACGGAGGACTTCCGTTAATGGCGGCGTCTGAGCCACAGACTGAAACGGCAACGGAAATCCACGTTAGACCGCGCCAACAAAACAAAATCCCTCCGAAAAAAGTAAAATTGTACGTGGAAATGGAAATGGGACCGAAATAAGGATATAAGCGGATGCCAGTGTAGAGATGGAGATGGTAACGTTTCGTATAAGAGATATGCCTGAATGGTTTTAGCCTCGATTTGTTGTGTGCTGAGTGCGCAGCATATGGCAAAAGTTAAAGTAAGCAATTTTTATTTATATCCGAATACGATCGCACACACACACACCGCTGCTGCTGAAATATGGGAAATTGTAGCATATTTTTGCCTCTGATTGGTCTAACTCAACTTTTATTTGTCTGCTTCAGTGCATGTCACTGGCATTTTGCGGTCGAGCGACTCAAAGCCTCAGCTATTTTCTCCATTTCAACTGATATATTTGGGAGGGATAAATACAGAGACAGAGACAGTGCGAGACAGATAGAGAGTGAGAGAGAGAGAGAGAGAGAGAGAGAAAGCGTAGAAGTGAGAAAAATAATAATTCGAAAACATTGGAACTGTGAAATACTCTGCTCAAAAGCAGGGAAACTAGTTTTCATTTTTCGATTACAGTCCATATAAAAAATGCACACAAAAGCGATTTTCTGGTTGTTGTGGCACTTGTTGTTGCCGTGCAACTATTGGATGCTATATGAGCTGAATGTGTATTGTATTGTATAGTTTTGGTCACTTTATGGTCAGTTGGCATTTCAATAAGCAGTCACATTTGCAAAAAAAAAAAAAAAGGAGCAAGGAAAAACTGACTAAAAACTAAAACTTGCAAAGCGCTCGCAATGCATATAAATCAAATATTGAATTTCAGCAGACTCAATCAATCCGCTTTTGACGTCTAAGCAAGTGCTCGCATTTCATATTTTGTGCATTCCACTTGTGGCAATATGCACGTTCTCAAATTGCACGAATCTTGAATGTGTGTGTGGCATGGAATTTGTGTCTTTAAAAGCATTTCGTATCTATGTGTTTCTGTATCGCCTAAAGCTGCTCGCAAATGAAGCATTATGTGCTGAAACTTAAGCCAAGCATTGATAAAACTGAAGTTAAGGCTTCAAATTTCTAGTTGGCAAATTTATTGCAACTTTTAAGAAACAAAAGATATAATTGAAACTATAGACTTAGCTAGAAATTATCATCTTACATTTAGAAGAGTAAAACGTAGCTTTACAATATTTATTTTAAAAAATTCATATAATTTTTGATTTATAATGTTTATCGATATTGATTAAAAAAAATCAGTCAGGGGCCTTAACACTCATTTCTTCTGACATAAGACCTGACTAAACAAAATAGTAAGCCATAAAATGAGTAAAAGTTGTAGGTAAAATTACCCTATTTTCTAAAATGAGAATTTTGTTCTCAGAATGCTTGTACATTTTTCCAGCGGAAAAATAAGTTATGAAATAACACCAAGCTCAAATGAAATCTGCTCTAACTAAAATTGTCTAAAATTAAAACATTTTTCTCAGAATTCTTGAGTGTATATTCTTCGATTGTATATGTCTCCAGTGATTCAAAGCATATTTTGATGACTTCAGCACATTTTAAAAGCCAAGTTAACTGTTGAAAATAAGTGGAAAACTCACCTCCTTCATCGGTCATCACCAAAATGGTTGTCTCCGGGCCGAGGCCCTCCGGATTGAAGACCTGCACGGTGACCTTGTACTGGGTGTACGTTTGCAGGTTCTGAATCTCGTGACTCTGCAAAGGAAACGTGAAAATGAGAATGCAAAACATTATTAAAAACTTCCACTTAATATGCGTGGGTATTAAAATGAAGAGTGTGCAGAGGTTTATTTTCTTAATTCTTTCACTCATTCTTGCTCCTCCTTATGAATTCGCCTGCTGCCGGCAGTTGCATTCTGCCAGTTTCAGTTGCCAGTTGCAAGCTGCTTCAAGCGGAAATTGCGCATTGCACACTTTTGTGCATCGCCTGGCAAATATGTATGCACGAAAAATTGTATTTGCAGCTTGTAAAAAACGTTGCAAATAAAAAAATTTAAATTGAGTTGCCCATGGCCGCCCATCTTAATTGTATATACATATATATATTTATATATATTTACATGTATATCAAATAAAAATACATGGGCGTTAAGAGCAATCATTGAAGGATGCGCTTGAAGCCCGGCAAAAACTACTTATGTGGAACGTTTGGGCTTATTAAAATTTCACGTAAGGTCAAAAGCAGTGCGAAACCATAAAACAAGCCGCTGGCTTTAAGCAGCTCCCTTACACACACACACACACACACACACACTTCGAAAGAGACACACTCACACACATGCATACAAGTTGTGGTTAAGCCCAAAATGGCTGCCTGTTACAACAAACACAATTTATGTTGCATACATTAGAGCGCTGGCTGCTTGTTGTTGCCGCCTATGCTGGACCGCAAAGCGGTTAAGAGTTAGAGAGTAAGAGAGAGAGTGTGAGTGTGGATGTGGAAGAGAGAGAGTGAGAGTATGTGCTTAGAAACGGATTGACTGCCACGCCAAAAGCTTAAGTGGCTACTAGAACCCAGACTTGGCCAGCGAGCGCTTTGATTTAACAACCAGCAAACTTACACACATACATATGTATGTATATAGTACATTTATTTTATTTTACCCTCGAACCATTAAAATTGGGCAACAAGGGTAGTATGAGGTAGTGCCTAATAATTGGTTGGAATAGGATGGAAGCACATCTCTCCAAATTCGAAATACATGTTTACAATCGTGATCAGAAGCGAAATCCGAATAGCTACATATGGATCTAAGATTATATGAGAGCTATAATATAATACAAAATAAAATTAAATTTATAATCGTGAACAGAATCAACAGATGACATCAGAGCTGCAGATAATAAAATATGTTCTAACTTGAAGTGATATAATATTGATAATCCGGATATATGACATCATTTTGATCAGAGTCAACGGTCGACTTGATACTGAGTGATCAAAGATTGAATAAGAACTAAAAATCTGTATTGATACAGATTAATCTCAGAGAGTAGAGGAGCTAGATATGATATAATATGAACTGGTATAGTTTCTAATTAGAGAAATGAAAGTTCGAGTTTTGTAACCAATCTTAACCAATCTTACTTTTATTTCTACAGTAATCAATGTAAATCTCTAAACGAAAGGCAGAAAATACACATTCCTTAGTTTATATCAAAGTACACAGTTGTTGATTCGATTTCTGTTTACCACAATTACGAGCATCATTTCTTTGCTTGGCTAGACTTGGCTACAAGGTATCTCTTGGTCGAGCTAGTTAGTCTAGAAAAATCCTACTTCCCTTTGTAAGTGAATATGCCAGGCTTAAGTTGGTTTTTGGTGTGCGCTAATGCCGCCCTATAATTTTATTTTATGCAGTCGCCACTCGAGAGTGGCCTTCAGTAGTAAATGAGGCCCGAAATTTACAACAGCCACCAGTTCTTATATTGCCTTGAAGAACTTGGCCACTTAATTGATATAATTTAATTGATAAAGCTGAGCGCATATGCGTATGTGTGTGCCGTGTGTGCGTGTGTGTGTGTGAGCTATGCTAAAAGCATGATAAATTGCTAGCATAGATGTGATCGGAGCTGTGACGCAAAGCTGGTAATTAGTGCATTGCCTAACACTGGGCGCATCATTAAAAGTTTCGCCCTGATACTTTTCGGTATCCTAGCAGCCAGTCAAAAAGGTGTAAAGCGAAACTCAAACAACAATTAACAACAACGAGAGAAAAACATCAACATGGATAACTATGTTGCTGCAAATTTTTAGCTTGCCACATACCACACAATGAAATACGTACACACACACACACACATCCTCGTATGTGCTTTGAGCTGCACAGAAAAAGAAAAAAAGGAATAAAGGAGGAAAAAAAATGTTATCAGGCACAAAGTTTATACGGTTTAGTTTTCACTTGGTGGCTTTTGTGTGAAATTCACACGGCGTTAAACGAGCAAAATTTATGCTTTACAGCGCAGAAGTTTTAATTAGAAAATTGGCAAATTTTAACATTTTGGGGTATGAATTCTGCCGAGGACTCGAGGCGTTTTCACACGTGACAGCTCAATGTAGCCCGAGGTCGAGCTGATGCTTGCGAAGGGGCCACGGGAGCTTGACAGCTTGCGGCAGTGATATGGGAATAGAAAGGCAGCAGAAAGCCATGCCCTCGATTACAGCAGGATTTACACTGACACACACAATGACATACGCACACACACAAAAAATGAAGTCGCACGTTTCTGCCTGCAAGGATAATATTTCAACATTTCGCAACTGACACGTAAGAAAAAAAACAGCAAATATATGGAATAAAAGAGCGCTCAGCTTCAGCTCGAGTACGGTTTAGCAGCGAGTTCCAGGTCCCGGTCCCGGTCCGGGTCCGCCGTCTAGATAACTGCAAAATATGCACTCAAGCACAAAAGCGTGCCATGTCCCTATCAGCGGAACTGCACATCCCATCCCCACACCCCCCACCCGCTAACAGCCCCTTTGCCTATGGCTTAGTTTCTTTTATTTATTATTTTTATTTTTTTTTTTGAGGGAATTTAGGCAACTACGTCGCGTGGAGGGTTGTACGTGAGCATTATCGCTAATAATTTTTGCATATTTTAAGTCCCCATCCATCCATACATTACATTACATTCTACATTGAATGTAGTTGAATATTCAAAACTGCATTCCATGCATTGCAGATTATTGCCTTAAATGCCATGCGGGGAGCATTCAAATTTTCACTGAACATTTTATATATACAAGTCAGATACTTGTGGCGGAAATTAGCAAAAACTTTAATCTTTAGTAGATATGGGTAATGAATGCACAATAATAATTTTGAATTTCCAAACTACATCAGTGAACTGAAAATCCAATGATAACATTAAATGTTTATACACAATCTTTAATCTTTCATAGCAGCTAATTACGTTGACTGAATGCATAATATGCATTTAATATGGATGTGGCTGCTGATTAAAACTATTAGTGTGTAAAGTTGTGCGTGTGTGATAAAAACAAACATTGGCAATTGAATTTGATATAGAAATAAAGAAACCAATACAATCTACATTGAATTCTTAAATTCTTTTTTAAGTAAAGAGCAAATAAAATTCCCTTTTTATGCCTTGCAAACTCTTGGGCAACTTTAGTGCGCCCTCCTTTATGCCCATTCCCTAAGGATGCAGGCCATAAAAAACGGTCGTAAATTGAAAAATCAATTCATTAAACATGGGAAAATCTTCCCGTTGCTTTTTCTATTTGCTAATTCAGCTTTCTATTCCCGCAGGGCGAAACGAGTAAATATATCGAAGTTGTTGTGATTTCATTTGGATACCTTCGGCACTTTGCGTATCGCATAAGAGTAGTTTCATAAATTCCAAATTCCTTGAGCCCCCAAATGTAGACAATGCTTTTAGTTTGCGGTTAAACTAAAGGTACTATTCCCAAGTGGCATGTGTGCAGCACAGCACGTGCCACATGTGGCAAAAACCCGCATGTATTAATGTTTAACATTCCCACACTTCATTAGTGCCGTCGCGTGTGGTGTGATAGAAATGCCACACACCATACACACACATACACACACACACACACACCTAAGGGACGCACGCAGATATTGTCCAAAATGTTGGCCTTGCTCTCAACTAATCGTTAACAAATTGCTTGTGATAGCGACCACTACAAGATACGCTAACGGTAAATGAGCCCCCGTTGGCAGCCCCCACACCCTACTCGTTTGCCGCATGTGTGGCATGGAGGCAGCCTTAAGCTCGGGGCTTGTGACTTGGGGCGTTTCTGTGAGAAAAACACCTTTGTCGGCAGGTGTAAATTACTTTTTAATACAACGCGAAGCGCCGCACAACCATCGAATGACAACACGTAAAACAAGAGAAAAACAATGTTGCCAAATATTAGATACTCTTTCTGGAATATGCTCTCATATAAATTATTGAGCTGGAGATTAACAATATGATTTGTATGATTGAGTTTTTTTTTTTGCTGGATTTTCCCAATTCTTGCAAATCCAATCCAATCCTTGTAAAATATATTATATTCATATATTATAATCTTTATACTATTTTTTGCTCGTATTAAAATTTAAATTATCACTTTTGATTTCATATAATTTAATTTGTAACTTTAACATTAATTTATAATTTTCAGCTTATATAGGAAAAATACTTGTCTCATTTAAACCTATAAAGTACACAAATCAATTTAATACGCGGGATTAGAGAAATTGGTCGAATAACATGATAAACGAAACGATTTTCATGCATATATTTACTGATTGAAATAAAAATACGAATACGTTGAGGGTTTCATCAAGATACGTCTACTCAATATATATATATATATATATATATATATATATATAAAATACACGATTCACAACAATTTCACAATATCCACGGCAAAGGGCATAAATGGTTGAGGGGCAATTGAAAAAAAAAAAACAAAAAGGTATTGTGAGTGTGGTAGGCAGGGAGACAGACACGAACCCCGAAATAGAAATCAATGTGGCAGTGTTGCACGTTTTGCGGCGCCACTTACTGGCATTTTCAATATGCAAAAGTGTCAGAAATGCTGGAAATTCAATTATGTTCAAAAAGGGGGAGAGGGGGGCTGATTGTGAACTCACCTCTACGGTATTATCGCGTATATAGATTTCCTTGGTGTCATTCGGGTTGCGATCGCGTGGACGATATGTAATGCGATAGCCGAGAAATTCACCCAGAATGGTGTCCGGGGCCGGTGGCTTCCACGAGATGTACACAGAGGTGGAGGACGTGTTATGGGCCGTCGTTGGTATCGGTTTGCCCGTTGGCGCTGCAAGGCAAGAATGTGGTAGAGTGAGCCCCAAAATCCAAATCAAAAACCATGAGCATGAGTTTAGCGAAAAGTTTTTGGACTGACAAAAAAAACTTGGAGCAAACTCAAAAATTGCAAATTAAAAATGCCGCGCACCGCGAAAGTTTAAGTCGCGTTCGCGTTTTGCGCCCGCTTGGCTCAAGTAAAAACATTGTCTGTGGCATTGTCAAGTTGTCACTGTCACGCAACATAAGTTGCAAGTGCCATTGTGCCCACCCCAACCCGCTGACAATCTCCCCAGAGTGTAAGCCAGCGCCCATGAGACTTTTGTGTTTCCCTGTGGGCTGCTCTGTCGCATCAAGTTAAATGGTGCGTGCGTCTCAGCCATGCTGATGTCCTGATGTCCTGGCGTCCTGATATTCTACTGATGGGCAGGTGAGCTGCTCAAGTTATTCTGGCAGTTTGTCAGTTGACATCTCTGGGCGTGCTGAATATAAATATATTATAAGATATTTTCATTTTTGCCATAGACTTTGTCACCCGGAACAGCTGAAAATTGAAAGCTTCAACTAATTTATACAAATTGGCAAGAGCCGCAGAGCTATGTGAAGAGACATAGGTCTCTTAATGAGCTACAAAGCCGCAGACTATTGACTAATTTGCAACCGCATGTGTTGCAACATCAGCAGCTTGGGTCGCATTCCGATAATGTGCGGCATAAATGGAATTTCACCCAACCCACCCCATCAAAGTTGCCTTTCGAGTCCAGGAGTCGTAAGACAAATGTGTTGCTAATAGCTTGTCGCTGTCGCCGTTTGGATATATGGCTAACACACACACACACACACACACACAGGGGGAGGGGTGGGAGGCGTTAGGACAGAGAGGGGTTGAAGGTTGACAACTTTTAGCTGTGATTAATGTGCGAGGCGCACTTTCGAGGCCTATGAAAGATGTTCGCTGACTTTTTGGGGTTTACTCGTGCCCAAAAATAGGCAACAATTAATCATCAGCGCAGAGGAGCCGCTAGCAGCAGGTGCCACATCCACACACACACAAACACGCAAATACACACAGTTGCCGTGTCTATGCAACTGCAACATAGAAACAATCCATTTGTTTGCCTGTCAATACTTATCAATTTGCGGCTTATCAACTATTGCAGCATTATTATTATTATTATTTGGGGTTGTCCTTTGCACCTGTTAGATCTATTTTGCCCTTTATTGAGCTTATAGTTCTTCCATCAACCCTAATTATTGAATGAATGCAGGAATCTTTGTCGGCTTGTGGGTTTCTATGTCTGTCAGGCTTAAAACATATTTTCCCTCTCAGCTTATAGCTGTTCTATCACCCCTAATTATTGAGCGAATGCAAGAACCTTTCTAATGGTTTCTATGGCTTTCGGGTTGATAACATTATGTTTCCCTGGGATGGTTTATCTTTACGTTGCTAAAGCGACACATTCTGCTGTGATGTCACAAATTGGACAGACTCCGCTACTGAGTGTACCTATTCTAGTTAAGTAAAACTACAAAGTCCTGTCAAGACACAGTTGCAAGTCTATTATTTACCATAGTTATTACTTGCTTAAATTGTTTGAATATATTTATCTTTGCCGCAACTGTGGCTTAAACTTTTAACTATAAAATATTCTAGGTTGATGATTTCTTAGTTAACGATATTCTGTCAAGAAACGGGCAAATACTTTAAGTCTATTCCTTTCCATGCGTATTATTTGTTTAGATAGTGTATTGTTTTTTTATGCAGCTAAGTTTTCCAGCAAACTGAGAAAAAAGGTCCGTTTTAATTCTTAACTCGCCACTTGTCAGCAAGAAATTAAACACACTGAGTTGCCCTTTTTTAGCTGAACCTCATCAGTTTGCAAATCTCATCATCTATCAAGGCATCCGATTGGATCTCCTTCTGAACTCGTTGCTTCCAATTCTGAGCCAATTCTGTCCCGAGTGAATTGGCCTTATTGGCCAACCAACACTAAACCAAATTCATAATTAAGATTTAGTTTGCGCTTCACAGCCATAACTTTGGTCACTTTTACTAATCCGTTTTTCTGATATTAGTTTTGATGATATTTTGGCATCTAGATTAAGGCCGAATTTAAATAAGAAACTTGATTGTCTTATTGGAATTCATAGCTCTTGGGTACTAGTCTAATTTTGTCACTTTTATGAGCTTGTGTTAACTTCTTCAAGTTTTTGGTCTAAGAAATATTTGTGTGTCTTAAAGTGAGAACAATCGTACTGAACTTATTTCAAAACAGTCTTATATTGTTGATCTCATAACTTTGTTATCTTCTTATTAGCGCTTTTGTATATTTGGCTGTTTTGAAGTAAGAACATTTGGGCTTTTAGATCTATGGCCTATATTCAATATTGACGGATTGGGAGGACGTTTGCGTAGAAGACTATCAATGTTTTTATCAGAGCGATACACACAAGCACTTAAGCGTTGAAATAATTAAATGCATATAAGGCTTAAAGGCAGCCGGGCACTTTTATGGGGTCACAACTTTTCATGGGCGGCACTTAAAATGGGGAAAGGTGCGGCACCTTGTGACGGATGGGCATAAAATTCGAATGAAAAATTAATGCGATTGTAAAAGTGTCATGTCAGCTGTCTGGTAATTTCTATGAGTCACTGTCACCGTTGAGCCTAACATAAAGCGAACAACTATTTGCACAAATAAACAGCCTACGTTTAAGGAACATTTGGCTGCTGGACTCACCTTCTCGCAGCGTCACAATGTAGTAGGACTCCTTGGAGGGAGGACTCATGCCCAGCTTGTTAACGGCCAGCACACGAAAGCTGTAAACGGTGAAGGGCGTCAGTCCGGTCACCTGATATGATGTCGCATTCGTTCTTGTATAGATCCGGGCCAGTTGATCCCAAATGCCATCCTCGCCCTCGCTGTGAAACAAAGGAAAAAACAATATATAAACATAATCAGTCCATGAATAAATCACTAAATGCGTTAAACTTTTTTAGCTATATCTTTTTAAATTGTTCAAATCTTTTCGTGAATAAATTACATTGCGAAATTTATTAATCTTTATTGCATTTGCTTCAATTGACACCTGCAAAGGCAATTTATTTATTTTTTATTAGCTTTGCCAGAAACATTTTAAAGCGCCCATCAGCAAAGGGATTACCATAAAACACAGCCAACATATGCATTATGAAAATGCATGGGCGTGGCCGACGTGGGCGGCCCACAGCGACTGTTGCTGAGCATAAAATGTGTGCGAGTTTGCCATACGTACTAAAATATTTATGCGCTTCTTTAACCATTCACACACACGCACACACACACATACACACACACTCTCTAACACATACGCAAATTATAAATTTAACAAAAAATTTTATGATATTTGTTTTGTTTGCCGACATAAGGTATTACCATTTTGTTAGCTGATATGTAACGTATTAAAAGAGTCTTCTTTAAAGCTTATATGTTTAATCTTAATCAAAACAATGACAAGCTCAGCCAATATATATGAATTCGTTTGGTTTTAGTATTGATATGATTTATATTTTTTCAAGTATTACGCTACCAGCTCTGATTAATGCCGTAATGATATTTGATTAACATTTAAAAACATGTTTATTTGGTTTCTTGAAAAGTTTTTGATTTCACAGGTATCAAGCAAAATATTCAAATTATCTGACAAAAGTTTTTGCATAAGACAAAGCAACATAAACTAAACAAGATTATGAAAAGGATGTGACAACTTTATAGCTTACTGCCAAGCAAGCGTTTAAAACTAATATCTTTGCCTTGGTTTTAAGTTTGAAATTAAGCAGTTTTTAGCTACAAAGGGTGTTTTCTCGTTATTCATTTTAAATTTTTGTTCAGAGTTTGTTGTGTCGCATAAATTTGCAACAGGAGCCGCAGAATGAACATTTTTCATGACCAATATCAAAGTGCAGTAAATTTTGTTTAAAGTTGCCAAAAATATTTATCATCATCGTTTTTCGCCTGCTGCATACATATTCTGCACGCTCCACAAACATGTGTGTGTGTGTGTGTGTGTGTTTGTGTGTGTGTGGCATGTGTGTCTGTTGTGTATGTGCTGGTCTTTACGTTTGTGTTTGTGTTGAGGGGTTTTTGTATTTTCACATTATGTTATTAGAGCTACAAGCACAGTGTCAGCTGTCCGGGATGAACAGGGCGCGGCTTTTATGTGTGATTAAAAATGCATTAAATATGAGATGCGGCCAAACGCAGGCGGCCAAAAATATATATTTTTTTCTACCAATAAAAATGGTGGAAAAAAATGAACCATGCCCATTTTTAAAGTTGCGTTAAAAGGCATTAAAATTAATAAATGCGTTTGGCCAGCACTATTTATGCGTGTTTCTGTGTGGGTGTGTGTGTGTGTGTGTGTGTAACACATGTGGCTGTATTGTCAATGGGTATTTTGTAAAAATGTATACAAGCTGCTACCCGGGCGAGGGGGGGGGGGGGGGGGCGTGTGGTATATAGACTGGCAACAAAGTCTTGGCGACTTCATGAAAAATGGGCGGTGTAACTTTTGAAAAATGTTGCTGAAAAAAACAGCTCGACAGCAGCAGCAGCAGCAGCAGCAGCAGCAACAACAATAAGAACAAGAGCCAAATAACCGCAATGGCAAATAAATTTGCGGCTGCTTTCAGTCTGCATGAGTGTGTGTGTGTGCGTGTGTGTGCGTGTGTGAGTGCGTGTGTGAGTGTGTGTGTGTCTATGCGTGTGTTTGAATCTTTATAAAATACACACACAACTTTTTTTTTAATCCGCTTAACATTTTTTTTCTGCTTTTAGCATATGGCTTATGTGTGTGTGTGTGTTTTTTTTTGGTATTTGGGTGTGCGTATTTTACCGTGTGTATGCGTGTGTATGCGTGTGTGTGCGTGAGTGTGTGATTTGCATGGCTAGAGCCAAAGTTCACGCACGACTTGTTTAAAGAGCCAAAAATGGTTGTATTTGTAAGCTGAGCAACTGCATTAAATATGCACACTGAACTGCATAGTTAATGAGTGGGAATAAATCCAAATCATGTTCCAAAGGGGCCAACCACAAACTAAATTTCACATATTTCATTATATTCCAAAATATGGCATTGTGTTTACCAAATGTTTTCCATTAAGCTTACAATTGACAGCATTGTTTGGCGTTTAGTTGATAAATAGATTTAAATCGAATACATAAAACGACTATTATTCTACATCGTTGGGATGTGTAATTTTATTATGTACTATTTAGTGCAGTTTCACAACAATTCCATAATAAAATTTGTAATTTAACCATTATTATTGTTTTCCTTTCAGTATTTATTATGCAATTACAATTTGACAACTCAATAAAACCACCCACATTATTGTTTTAAATTGTTTAACGTTTAAAAAACTGTTTGTTCAAGTTACATAAATTCCATTTTTTTTTTGCACACAGCCAACGAAGCGCATTTAAAATTATGATTGAGTTAAATATAAATATTTGTATATATATCAATTTTTTTCTGTGATTATCATTCTGCAAATATACCTTCAGAACCAAAACCAACAAGTATGAATAGTCTCTTGTATTATTTTGTGTTTTTCGATCTTTATAAAATTGTTGACATTGAAAATCAAAATATTTCTAAGTCCCGCATAGCAATACTACTTGCCTAGGAAGTTTTTTTAAATCCGATTTGCTTTGAATCAAATAGGATGAAGAATATTTTTAGAGTTCGAGCATATAAGAAATCTTTATTTCCTTTTAGTAAACTTGCGTTGAGTTAACAAGATAGTTGCCTATCTATTTTGTATCTATTAATCAATCTTTGTCTCGATATGTTCTTCACTTGATTAAATCAGTAAGCTTAATTTGCTATATTTTTCTCAGATACATTTTAATAAATGCAATAAAAGTGTAAGCAGCACTCAAATCGATGCGAATACGCCCATCAACTCAACAAATGTGCATAAGTTTGGTGCCAAACACAATACACACTCAACTGTGTAGTTGTGTGTGTGTGTGTGAGTGCATTTGTATTTGTGTTTGGGTGTTAATGCCATTTATGGGGTACATTAATGTACAGCCACTTGTTTTGGGGCACTCAACTCAACTCGGCACTTCACGCGACATGCCTCAGCACACCTCAACGCAATTGAACACAACTCTCTTTCAATTGCATTGGCATTCAGTGCGGATTTGCGAGACGAGATTTCCAGCTTGAAGTATTTTGTTGTCATCGTCTTTCAATTTACAGGCAGCACTCAAAGATATTTCGCATATCGCAAAGCGCCGCAGCGGCCGATGCCAAGTCCGCCCCTCCCTTTTTTTTCCTCTTTTTACATATGCGCATATAAACCGAATCAAGCGAAAATGTAAATAAGAGGCGTGCTGCAGCAACAGCAACAGCAACAGCAACAGCGACAACAACAACAACAAGAGCAACATGAACAACAACAATGTAAACAACAACAAGAAGAACAACAACGAAGCGAACAACAACTCAACATCCACTTCACATCGTTGGGGTGGAAATTTGCATAAAATACTGCCAGCGATGCTTGCTTCATTTTGTGCATTGGGTGCATGCCCAAAATAGTGTGCAACATATATGTGGAAATGTATATGTGTATATGTATGTGTGTGTATGTGTGCACTCGCGCGTATTTCGAGTGTGTGTGTGTGTGTGTGTGTGGGGTTATTTCTTATTTTTGCATAAATGCACCACAGGCTTTGCTTGCTTTCCAGTTTGCCTGTCATCGATTGCCGGCCCAGTGTCTTGTGTTGCGACCACGCCTCCCTTTTGCCGCCCCTCGTTCGGCGGCTGATGGAAATTTATTGAAAAATTTTCGCTTTTCAGTGGATTTCGCATACTCGTCTGGATGGCCTTTGTACTGCAGCACTCGCGGCAATCGTTTTTATTTCATGCCACGCATTCAGTTCAAGTTATTCGGAAAATAGCCGCTGCAAGAACGCCTCCTTGCTCCTTCTCCGCGTGTCCGCGTGTGTGTGTGTTTTCTTTTCTATTTAAATGGAGCACAAGTGAAGTGCGTATCCTGTTCGAATGCTCGCATATCACAGCCATCGTTGCACATATTAATTAAAGGACTCACGTCGAGGGTATCTGCATGGGGATTTCCAGGCGAGCGACGAGCGGAAAGCAATAAACGCATGATTTTAATTGATTGCATACGTTTTCTCATTGGCAAGGCACATAAAGGATATGCATGGTGCATCAGCTGCCCACTGACCGCGTTTCCGTTACGGGTTTTTGCGGGCGTGGTACAGCAAGGCGAAGGATAATGACGATAGATGGACGATAATATGTATGCGATACATGTTGTCCACTAAATTAGAACACACTTGCAGTGCAGGACGCAAAGGATTGCAGCTGTAATATATTTATAGCTGCGGCTAGTACATAGTACATAGTAAAGTACATATCATAGATACAGTAATGAGCATAGATAGATAATAATATGTGTAAGATACATGTTGCGATGAGACCCCATTGTCCGCTAAACTACATCTACAATAAATATACTATGGCCCTGCGCAGTACTTATGCTAGATAAAGTAATGATGATAGATAGATGATAATATTTCACATACGAGATCTGTTGTGTTTTGACCTCAACAACGAACTAATCTCAAAGGGATTGACCTATATTATAATATACATATATATATATATATATTTATATAGCTATGAGCAGAGTACTTACCGGGTTTCAATAATGAAATGAGTCACTGGCGCATTCCGCGGATGTTGAGAGTGCGCCCAGGATAAGTTCACGGAGCGTGATGTGAAACTTATTAACAAAGGACGCTCCGGTGGATCGGGCACATCTGTACGGCGAAAGAGCGAGAAAGAGAGAGTGAGAGAGAGAGAGGGGAGATGGAGAACGAGAACGAGAAGAGAGAAAAGCACATGAGAAAAACTGGCAGCTATCAGTGAAATGCAAATGGAAATCATGACAAGAAAGAGAATGGCAACGAAATGTGGGTGAGTCTGTTTGTGTGTGCCAATGTGTGGTGAGAAAATCGAAAATGTGTACTCACACACACACATACACACACAAGCATCCATACACACACACACACACTCATCCACATATCTGCAAATGAAATCAACAAAATGGAAGGAAACCGGATAAATCATTAATGTTGTTATGGCTTTCATTAAACGTGGAATGCCGAATCAAAAAAAAAAAAAAAAAAAAACAAGAAAAAGCCAGAGGGGGGGGGGAGGAATAAAGAAATGTAAATGAATACGAAGAAAATAAGATATGCGGCACGCACCAGCTTAAACACTCTTAATGTTGAGCAATCTTAATGGAGATGTTATGTTCGATATAGATGATGACAGAATACATTATTTTTATGGTGGACATATATGAACCTTTAAATGCAATCTAGCAAGTCAATAGCAAACATTTAAATTGCAATTTTTCTGTAATGAAACGAAACCGTTCACTTTAATTTGCTTTTAACATTTTTATTCAATTTTGTGCTGAAAAAGCTGATGGGAAAGCTCGATGCAAACGGACAAAATTATATAGATAAGAGCTTCCACAGCGAGGATCGATTTTTACAATCTTTCCTTACTCCTTTCAGAGCTATACTTTTTTGATATCTTTAATATTATGATTAAACTTTGACTCATAGCTCTAACACTGATTGGAAAATGAAGTAATTAAGTTAGATGTAAACGAAAATAGGTAATAACTTAATAACTCAATTAATACATATATATATATATTTTAATACATATAGTAAACTTACCTTGTACTAACAGATCAACAATAGCCTCAGGTATGTGACGATCGTTGACGAGGCAAATGTATTCAGTGGTGTCGCTGGCCAGCGCCGGTGAGAATTGCAAACCAAAATTATCCGATAAAAGTTGTATCTGCAATTGAACAAACAAAGAACCGAGTTGAGATTAATAATATTTAATAATATTTGATTAGGCTACTTTATTTGTATTCAGTTTAACCATTTCCATGAACTTTAAATCAACTGACTGTATTGCCTTGAAGTCTAATCTATTTTGGGCTTGACGTCAGTTAGCATGACAAACAATTTTGTCACATTCGTGTGTGCAAAACAACTGCAGTCAAAGTAGTACAAACAATGGGGAGGGGTTAGGGGAGATGGAGTAGGCGGTCGGTATTCGTATTCGTACTGACCGGAGGGTCAAAATGAGAACAAAAACTAAACAAACGGACATGGAGACGTTGACAGTGCCTGACAACAATGTGGACAACACGAGTTTCTACTTTAGGCTCCCCAAAACTTTTTAATACAAAAGACAAATAAGTAACAAAGAGCAAGTTTACTGTATGACCAAGTTCCACCCCCCAACCACACCCCTTTCTCATCAGACATCCCCCGTTGCAGTTAACCTATCGGCTGGCCGTTTTGTTTGCATGACCAGCACTTAAAATGGTCCGATACATTGGCCCAACATTTGACTCTGGCGACAATTTGTTGTCGTATACGTAAAACTTTGCAATTCTCATGGAAAATGTTGCTGTTGTTGTTGTTGTTGTTGTTGTACTCATAATTGAGCATGAGCCAAATTGAGTTTTGCGGCGGTTGGGTTGGTAATGTACGCAATGACTTTAAGTTTCTGGTTTTGGTTCGCTCGCAACCAAACAACATTTATAAATGCAGGGCATTTAATACCCTTGTAGAGGCTGCTGATATCATGGCAGATAAATAGCAACCAGCAGCACCGATACGTATTTGTTATAATTTCTCGAAAAACCAATTAGGGATTTTATGCTTGAGACCTGCCTGCAGTCTCCTGGATTGAATTGTTTCACATTAAAATAGGATTTCAGCCAGGCTTTCAAGAGGTGAGCACGAACACTTTGCTGGGCAGAGTTTCACAGGGCCATTGTGCAAATATCTGTTGTCCAGCTCTTTATAATCTCCAAGTGGTTTTTTGTGTGCGTGTGTTTGTGTGTTTTGCCACAAAATTGTAAGCACAATCGCCTGTACTGTTGTCAGCTACTACTACAGTTTTGTGGCATAAAATTGTTGCTCGATTGGATTTGATTATTAAGCAATAAACGAAAACTGCCTGGCCACAAAACAATTTTGCCATTTTTCCACATTGGAATTTCAATTTACATTGCAATCTGCAATCGAGCAGCAAATTGCAGCAAAATTGTAATTACATGCAACAAATTCGAGCAGAACATATACACACACATGTAAACAGTAAATCTGCGTGTCCGACAGCTTTATCATATGTCGTAAAAGATCCGATGTACTATCTCTAGTTGCTCGAACTAAGCACTTTGAGCTGGCAAAACAGTTCGGCGACAGGAACATGAATCATTTCTTTTTCTTTTCTTAGCCACGAACATAAAACAAAAGTTAATAGTTGCTTAACGGGGAGGTTGGATGGCTGCGGGTGTCTGTGTGTGTGTGTGTGTGTGTGGTGTTGTAATAAAATGAAGCAACTAGGGTGAAAAACTTTTAATACACATAATAGCCGGGTATCAAGCACACATTGCACTGTGGGGCAATAATGTGGGGCATAATAATAATAATAATAATAATAATAATAATAATAATAATAATAATAATAATAATAATATTAATAATAATAATAATAATAATAATAATAATAATAATAATAATAATAATAATAATAATAATAATAATATAATTATTAATAATAATAATAATAAATATGAATATAATAAAATATATAATAATAATCCTTAAATGGTTTAATTAATTCATGAATTTTGTATTTGGGGCTTTCTTTATGACAAAGCTGTTAACCACAAGAAAATTAGATTTATATATTATGCTGTACCTTAAAACAATACACAGATATAATATAAATATTAATATACATATATAAGCGAAAAAATTAAGGCCAAGAAGAAATTCTTATATTAAATACGTTTATTCTAGGCTAAGCAGTCTTGAATCAAGTTTGTTGTCTTCTTCTCATCTTTAAGATTGTTGAGGTTAACTTACAATTCAAAATCCTACTTAAAGCAAAATACTTGAAGAAAGATTCGCAAAATTTATTAAACGAATTAATATTTCGTCTGTGATTTTGGACTTGACTTGGGCCACTGTGCGGCGCAGCCGTCGCACATTGAGCAATGGCAAAGGCCAAATTGGCCAAGAAATATGAGTAAGTGCGCTGCGGACCAGGTAAACTCGCTGCTTAGCTTGGCGCCAACTTTGGCTTGGCTGCAGCTCAAGTGTCCCAGTTTGCCATTTAACACGAAAGACTCAAGATGGGCAATGGGGGCATGGGGGCATTGGGGCATGAGGGCATGGGGCAGCCTGCCTGAATTCTGCCTAGTCCCCGGCCATTTTACTCAGCTGCAGCTGAAACTTGTTCATTCTTCATTTTGTTTGCCCCGCCTCAGTGGCCCCCGGAGTGCGTTTAAGGCGGCAGCTGCTGTTTTCAGAGGAGCTGCTTGGCAGCCACTTAAACCATTTTTGCGCCTCGTCGTTTTTATTTTAGCACAACTATCAAACATTAAAAATATATTGGCTTCGCTGTCTGCATGCAGCTCTCGAGCTCCTCCCTCTATCTCTCTCTCTCTCTCTCAACTCAGAATCACTCCTGGCTCCTTTCTAACTGCAAGCTCCCACTGATGGCCACTTAGTTCTCGTGACTTTCGCTGCACTTTCTTATTTCTTGTTTTTTTTTTTGTTCGCCTTTGTCGTCGTTTGGCACTGGCAAAGTTCAAACAGCCGTCTTGAAACTAACTGGCTATCAATTATTTTAACAGCTCCGGTTTTTTGTCTGCCGCTTCGCAGTGAGAGAACTGAAAACATTTAATAGCCTCAACTCAAGTGGCCTCAGCTCGGGCCATCAAGTGCCGAAATATTGGTAAGTGGGTAATGAATTCTAATACGACGGAAGGTCGGGCGGCAATTTGAGTTATAACTGTGCTCGGGGGATTTTTGTGTTTATTTTCTGATTTCATCTAAAGATTCGATTTATGAAAATTGCAATAAGAATTGTTTTCTATTCTAAAATGATTAATGGCGCAGTAGCAAAGTTTTTATAAATTATCGAAAGGCATTTCATATTGATGTGGGATAAGTTTTGCCTTAAAACCCAAACAAAAAAAAACATAAAAACTATGATGAGTGTTTTTAGTTCTTTGAGCCCTTAGAAACAAAATGCATTTCACAAACAGTAGTAAGACTGTAGAAACTTTAACTATAAATAAAGATAGAACCACATTTAAAGTGAGGTAGTTTATTTTCAACTAAACGGACTGCATCTGAGAATGTTTTATTATAGTTGATTCGTACTTACCCTAGGGCTATGGAGCAATGGAATGCGATTGGCAAACTGTGCGATTGTCGTCGATGCTGTCTTCCAGACCAGCGTGTCCACCAGCGAGTGCTCCGTTACGCCCGGACAGGGAATGGTCACGTTCTTGCCAGCTTCAGCATTCACCTTGACGTAGTCCAGATTCGTTACGTCTGCAAAGAGTGCGTTAAGCTCAGCATTAAAAATGTGGTAAAGGAAAGATATATATATGTAGAGACAGACAGAGAAATAGAGAGAGATAGGTAGGGAGCTGCAATAAAGGCAAAAGAAAAGTGGCTTATGCCAGACTTGTCGAAAATGTTTTCGTAAACGTCTGGCAGGCATTTTAATTACTTAAAATTTCGGTTTAGGTCACAAAGCGGCTGCTCATTGAATGCAATTCAGTTGCCAGTTGGCCAGGTGCAGCAGCTCGTTGTGCACACACATACACACACACACATACACACACACACGTTTACATTTTGATCCTTTTGTGGAATATTTGGTTAGGAAAATGCCAAAAATGCAATTGCAGCCGAAGCTTGTGCGGGTTCAGGTACAAACTAAGCTGAAGCTTCAATTAAAATTATAAAAACAACAAATCGATTATGGCTAAAGTCGCTTCTAGCCCAGTTGCTTTGCCGGCATCCAGTCAGACTGACGGCATAAATTTGTAAGCGTTCAAGTGTGCATAATAAGTATTAGGCATCATTCAAAGGCCAGCACTGCAGAGGCCATGCGAAGCAGAATCAGGACGAGCCATGTCTGTCCAGAATTTTAAAATCATGGAGAAAAACAATCGCAGGATGCAGCGCAACTGGTTGCAGCAACAGCAACAGCAACAACAACAGCAATAACAACAACTCGTCAGCAATCAGCTTCCATGCAATTTGCGTCTGGGACTCCGAAAAGCATTTCAACAGTCCCATCTATGGCTATGACTTGATTTCCTTCTTTTTCGGTTGGGGATGTTGCATTGGTTAGGCAGTGGCAGTAACAGTAACAGTAGCTTGGTGGTTGCATTGCGTTGGTTACATGACCATCATTGGATGCAGCTGTTGCCATCCCCGTTGACTGCAAGTCTCTTAATGATGTGCCCTACTCCCAGTCCCCAAAAGCTGGCGACACTTGGCCCAAATCGCTCCAAAGTATACCATGAAAAATTGGTTAATCACAGAGCAGAGAGAGTTGCGTGCTCAACAGTAGCAGTTGCAAACACGATTTAAGCTTTAATTTGAATGGAGAATTTCGCAAAAAACCATTTCAATGCATTACAATTATCATAGAGTTTTTCTGCATGGTTATTAAAATGATAGCTATGGGGAAAATATGCGAGTCGAGTGGATTATAGGGCAGAGTTATGTTCTGCTCACATGCAGCTTTTTAAATGTCGATCTCAGGTATTCATTGTATAGAGTTTTACGAATGCGACTGCAATTTCAATTTTTATTGACATGGATACGACAGAAAAAAGAAAATTAAATGCATACAGAAACGAATATGGCTTTCGATTGTTACCATTTTCTAAACAAGGCTTTAAAGGAACATTTTCCTACAGAAAAAGTAAACAAATGTAATTACCATTTAAATACAACAATTTCTCTACACGTAGAGTCTTGTTTAAAATAAACTGAATTTACTTATTTGTATTTAATGCAGTCCAAAAACAGTCAACACAGCAAAATGTTAAGCAAAAGTAACTTAAGAAAATAAATTATAACTAAAAGAAAATTTAATATTTAATGTGGTCTGTTTATGTGCACAATTTGTCCAATATTTGCTGCGTGGGAAATCCAATCAGACGAAAAAAAAAAAAAAAAATGTCATTCCAATGATTAACCTCAAAAATAGGGTTGTCGTCCATAACAGCTATAGCTCTAGGGCATCATTTTTGAGCGTCACTCGTGTCCAACTCCAAACGATTTTAATTACTCGACTCTTGTCCGGCGGCAACTGTGCCACAGATAGACAGACTGACAGACAGACAGACAGACAGACAAGCTGCTTGGCACGCATATTTTACATATTATAAGCTGGCCAGTGGTCTACACTTGCCCACATCCCCATCCCCACACCTCCCCCTGCCACGTAACTCACAGCACGTTGGCGCATTGCGTGCGTGCATGCTGGACAGCTAATGCTGCCGCATCCTGATGCTGCTACTGCTGCTATTGCTGCTTCGACTGCTGCTGCTTCGACTGCTACTACTGCTGCTGGTCGTGTGGTCAGTTTTGTGTAATTTATGGCTTTCGGCACCATGACGCACCACGGTACGCTGCAGCTGGCAGTGAGATTCTGCATACTTATTATGCAGGCCGCATCATGATGACAAACACACACAAGCGCCCGCAGTCAAAAATGTACCTATATGGAGGGTGTTTAATTTCCTGATCATTTTTCGATGCAAAATCGCGACGCCTGCTGGCGTACAAAGTTTCGACTGCCCAATAACAGCCCCACAAACCCCCCCTCATTATTTCTCATAATGTCGTTCATGAGTCAGGAAACAATTGTGCGCAATTTATGCGCGAGCGCAAAATGTTGCCAATGTGTGTACACACTGTACAATATTGAATAGCATGGCAAATCACATCGATAGATACAAAGTTTCGCCAGCCTGTGGGGCAATTAAAAAACCAGCCCAAATTATGCAGCGAAGCAGACGAGTGCTGTGTAAATAAATTATAATTACGAGTACTTATTTGGCTGGCTGCACGACTACCCAAGGGACTCCTTGAGTCCTCCTCCCGCGACACTCTGTCCTAGAGATGGGCGTGTGAGTATGAAACATGAAAATAAGTACACACAACTTGTGTCTATAATACTGGCAAACATTTTCTACAGTTGAGTGTTTTTGAAGATAGTTTTTGCTTACACAAATAATGGTGCTTTTTAAATTTATTTAATTATTGCGGAAATTAATTAGAATATTTAATAAAACTTATTTCCCATTAAATTATAGTCCGAAGGTTTTATTTGTACAGTTTTGTTCACTAATTTTCCACCCTTATAAGTGTAATTTTCAGAGCCCCATCTTGATAGTTACCAAACATTGACGACACGTGCTCATCTCTGCTCAACATTGCGGAATCGAGTCTATGGAAATTAGCCAACGACAAATGGCCAAAGCCATGAGCCAAGCAACCCCCCTGGGAGGGCACCAGCAGTTTCCGTGCACTTGGCCTGTGGTTCAGTTGAGTGGATTTTGAGCAAATGCTAATAATCAAATTGAATGCAACCCTCAAAGCGAGACAGGCGAAGCGGCAACAATTAATTTTATTTATGTTGATTCTAATCAACAAAAATAATTTCACTCTCGACAATTGCCTCTTGTGGCGTCTGCTGCCATGGCAATCTGCCCTACCATCCCATGAACCGTCTGTCTTTTCTGTCTGAGTGTCTGTATCTGTGTCTGCACTTGTGTTGTTAGTTGTATTGAAATTGAATTCATGCACCGTTGCATCCGATCCGTTGCGTTGTGTTCGAGCTTAAAATCATTACCGTTATTAGCGCATTTAGACGTGTCCAATTGGCCAACAGCAACCTTACGCTTCACGCTGGCCAAGTCAATGGCCAACAGCAACAAGCACTTGCCCAGCGTTTACTGGCCAAGCATAACCAGAGCAAATGGAGCTGCACTGCAATGGCTCTGCCAGAGCAATGGCCCTCCAGAGAATCCCATTGTGAGTACCATTAAAAGGGGTGAACAGCAGAGGGGGATTGTGGGGATAGTATTATGCTTGTTGCCAGCTGCAGTTAGTTGTGGGTCAGTGGCAGCCATCGTTAGTGTTATGCGTGCTGACTCGAGAGCTCAACTGGTGTTCGTTCCTCTCTCTGCCTCTTAAACATTTGCAATTAGCTGCCACTGATTATAACTGACAATTCCCAAGAGCATCTAGTGTAATGAATATACACATAGAGACTCCATATAAACATGTCTGTTTCGTTCTCTGTTAACATTCAAGTTAATTACTCAGTTTGTTGGTTTATGCAACCTGATATGGACTCTGATGTTTATAAGTAAAGTTTACTTATATTTAATGTCGCACTAAAATTAATTTATTATCAACGAAAAACCTTTTGGATTAGACAAATGTTTTTGTTATCAACTTTGCTGTCGACTCTGCTGATATATAGAAGCAATCATATTGTTTTCTCTACAATTCTATTCGTAATCGGTTTACAAATTACCATATTGCATAGCTTTAAAATATTTTTTGAAATCCGGCTAGTTAATCTGCATCCATCAAATGAAGTTTCCGGAACATTTGTTGTACTTTCAACGGCTTTATTAGAGCCCCATGCGCGGCAACAAGTTAACAACGGCCAATTCGTCCGTCAGCACAGAGTTGTTCAAAATACTGGGGAAATGGGGAAAATGCAGTTCGGTTGCCAAAAATGCCACGAAATTGACATTGACTGCCGGCCTGCGAGGATAGCAGCAACATTTTATGGCAGAGCCATTTGCTTTTTAATCCATGCGCCCTTTGGCTAACAGCTGGCTGGCAATCGCCTTGTAAAGGCTTTTGCTCCATTTTGGCCGTCATGCATTCAATTTTTGCGCATTTTCGTTGCACTCCACCCACCTCCAACCGCCCCTCCCTCCATCCAATACTCAAACGACAGAAGTTCATTTTATGTTGCCCTTTCGACTGCATTTTCAAAAGAGCCAGCAAGTTGTGCGTCGTTTGACTTTGCTTGCAATTTGTTAAGCGGCCATTTAGAAATCATTGCAACACAATTCTATTGCAGTTGAAGCGGGTTTGCCGTGAACCGCTTTAAGACCACGACAACGGCATTAACTTCATTAAAATTCCGCATCGTTTTCTGGCTTAAAACTGCATTTGGAAGCTTGTGTAAAGTGAACTTATTTTCCAATTGAATTCACTGGCATTCCTTTTTTGCCATCCTTGCCTCATTTCATTCCATTTAAATATGCATTTCATCATTAATTGCTTGCCTTAAACGCATTTCTTTTTGCCCACTCTTCCTGGCTTGGCTATGATTGCAATTCTGACGCATTTATTTCAGCATCGAATTCAAGTGCTTGAATAATTATCCAATTAAAACTGAAGCCGCTGCTTTCACAGACATTTCGCTTGGACTTTATTATTTCATATTTTATTTGTTTTTATTGGCGCCGACTTAAGGCACGTGCCAAGAACAGCAGCTCAAAAAGGATACGTGTATGCGAGTCCTCTATCTGCCCGTCTGTCCGTCTGTCCGTCTGACTGACTGGCCTGACTGGGCTGACTGGCTGGCTGAGTGGCTCGCTGATTGAATAGACAGTCTGTCAGTTTTTGGTGGTGGCTGCTTCCTCGCTGTCCAATATAAATAAATGCTAACCACCCACAGACAGCAGCACCTCCTGACAAGGACAGCCATGCCAGCATCAGGAGCGGTTGCCTCCCGGGTCTGTTCACATGACGACAAGATATCCCTTTTTTATGCCTGAGCGCTGCAAATAATTAAATTATAATATGCCCCACACGCGCACACAACGCGGCAGAGGCAATGTGTGCAGTTGTGTATGTAAATAATTGAGAATGCGTCACTTCGAGATACCCTCGAATATACAGCTATACCGCTTGGAGTATTTTGGTTTCATTATAATTTGGTTTCATTCATAATAATAAATAAATTCTAAGCCAACAGCGAAAAAATAGGCTTCGAATTGACGATTTGTTATAATTCCAATCTTTAATTAATTTAATTCTTTTCAAATTATGACTTTACAATCAGTACTGAATAATATATCTATTAACAAACACCAACCTACGACTTCGACTCATAATTTATATTAGTGTCTACACAAATCTTAAAGATTCCTGTCTATAACTATATTTTAAAAGATTTTAAATTTCAATCACGTCGATCCGTAAATCTCATTGCCGCTCATAGACAATCTTAATCAGAGCGTATCTTTATTAAATGAATTCATTTCTCAAAGCTTCTGTTCTGTTGCCATGGCACATTCAGCTCGACAATACCCTGTTTACCCATTTCAATTTATAAGTACAGATAAAAGCTGACAAGTGGCATGTGGCATGTGGCATGCGGCAAGTGGCATACGGCAGGCTATGATGATGTGAGCCACGACATGCAGGTGGGCCTGTCATCAATTCGTCATAAAGTGTTTTGCTTATGAAAATATCTTATAAAACGAGAACGAGCATCAGAACGAGCATGAGAATGAGAACGAGGACGAGTGGAAGAACCTGACCCCATCAAGGATCAGTCAATAATGCTGACATCATATTGATGCCAATCTGACGGCTCTGTCATCTCACAATTCATGTGAGTATGTGTGTGTGTATATGTGTGTGTGTGTGTATATGTGTGTGTGTGTTTGTCTGTTTTTGTGCGGGTTGTGTGCAATTTTTCAATTTCACTTAACTTCAGCTCTAGCAACATAATATAAACGCTGGAGCTGAGTTTGGAGTAGGAGGAGGGATAGGTAATTGTTTGACGGACAGCTTGAAGGGCTTTCAGCTCATTACACAAATGCGGCTTAAAACCAGTAAATAATATGTACATATTAATAAGTAGCATAAGGCTCTATTTAATACGCTATATGACTGAGTGATGCAACCCTTAATAATGTATGCGTACTCAATTATGTATATTCAAGTGCGCCCCAACTGTAATTTTCGTTGCCAAACCCATAAGACGTGTAGCCAAACGGAACAGTGGCTTTGAAAAGTAAACGCTTTGTGTTGAAAAGTTTAAAAAAGCATTGCAAATATATACATGTATAGCTAGCTATATAAGTACATAGCAATTGTAGCATTAACTTTGTTAAATCATTAAAAACAAACGTGGTAATTTAAAACCATTTAAATAAATGTTGCATTCAAAAAAATATAAATAATGAAAACCATAATCTGCAAATCGATTTTCGTTCACAATATGTTTTTGTGTCTGCATGTTATTTGATATTAGCAATAGTTTTTGCATCTTCGATTGGCATCAAATTACTTGCTGTGGTACATGGACTTTTTGCAGGCATTATGGCCAGACCTTAGGAGGAATCTTTTTGGACCAACTGACACAGTCAGCAAGCAGCCGCTTTGAAAGCCAGCAAATTGGCACAACTGCGCAATGCTACAACGGTAACCTGCCCCTCCCCTGCCCACTCCACCTACCCCACCTGCTCACGTGCGGCACTTGAATAGAAAACGGTTGCACATTTAAGGGGCATGGTGTGCAGATAGGGACAGGTAAAAAGTGAAAGGTACCAAATGTTGTTGCTATATTACGAGCCAACATTTTAGCGAGTTTTTACCGTTGAATATCGGTTCGAGTGTATCTATACATGTGTGAGTGAGTGTATGTGTGTGTGTGTGTGTATCTATGTGTGTTGTGTGTTAGAGTCTCGTTGTCGCCCTTGTCATGGATGGCGCTTGGCGTAATTAAAGCTAAATAGCCGGCATAATGAGCAAGTAATTAGCGCTGCTTTTGCCAACAGTTTGCCACGTCCTGTGTACTTGCCACGCCACCCTGCACCTCCCCCATCTGCCCTTATGTGGCAGTTACTGTGGCAGGCAAATGCTAACGGCGCTCAATGTTATGGAACGCTATGATCTCTGATATTACATAATTTGCATGTTTCTTTGATGAATTCTAAATGAATTTGCCTTCTGACTTTAAATAGCCATCGCAAAGGTTTTACAATTTAAAATTAATATATCAAAGTATTTTATCAAATATCAATTACAAACAATTCTATGCATCATAAATTTTTCTATAATTACATATCAGTTACATCTATTGTGAAATAAATAAATACAACAAAATTTCATAGCTAATTAAAAGCAATCTGTGATTGACTGCCTGCAAGCATTCATTATGGTATATATAAAAGCATAAATTTCAATTTAATTACATTTGTATACCAATCTAAAAAAAAAATTTTTTCGAGGTGGGGTCGTAAAGATATACATATATATATATATATTTATATATATGTGTGTGTGTGTGTAGTTAGCCATTTTACGAGCCCGTTGCCCCAAACCAATCTGTTTATTTGTCTGGCTGTGCGTTTAGCTGGCAAACAAGGACTCGACACCGCCGTAAAGCAAATTCAAATAGTAGAGTAAGTTTCTTTCTCATTAGGCGTCGTGTTTGCATCCACGCACACACACACACACACACACACCCGTACACACACACCCTTACACACACACAAGCAGACAGTCGCATGGGCAAAGCAATTTTGACACCAGCAGCTGAAGCTGCTTAATGAGTCCAAATCCGACGCCCGCAACTTTTAGCTATGCTCCAAAGACCCCAAAGTGTGAGACCGAGAATTGGGGCGGGGCTGAGCGGGGCGGGCGGACCTTATATTTAGGCTAATGCCAGTATACAGTATAAGAGAAGGGCGAGTGGGGGTGGGGGTGTTGTTTTGGGGCGTTAATGGCTTGCGTTGTTTGTGTAATTTGTTTAAAAGCTGACGTGGTAAAATATATCTACATAGATAAACCTTACACTGGACGAGCCAAAAAACAATAACAATAACAGACAAGAGCAACAATAAAAATGTTCATGTTTTAATTAATCATTGCCAGACCAAACAAAACGGAATCATGGGGAACCCAAATCGAGTCTAGAAATACGCTGCTGGGTAAATAACAAACGACAACAATGTGAACAACAAAATGGTCTAGATAAATATGTCAACAGCCCCCACCCACACTCCAACCCCACAGCCCCCTATAACAACGACCCTCGACAACCATCCCCCATCCCCCATCCAAAGCTCCCTCCACCATTCCCTTATACGCAGTGGACAGCGTCAACAGGGCTCGCTCAAATATTTGCTATTGGGATAATCAAATTTACATTTCACTGAAGTAGAAAACGAAGCGAAGTATCCCTCGAAAGTTACATTTGAAATCGTACTCATCCAGCCAACCATTTATTCACGCCAACACTTGACCCAATAACACCACCAGAGGCGCTTTAATTATGCAACAAATGCAGTAAGAGCAGCAGCTGCTGCTGCTGTTGCTACTCCAAACTGACAATTGCACCTGTTACAGCAGCAACAAGCAGCAACACATTCCCAACGGCATTGAGCAACACACACACACACACAGAGACACGCACAGTTCTGTTGTTCTATTGAGTGTAAACAGGGAAAATGATTTAGCCACAGCTTCAAATGAATGTTCCCATATTTATATTTTTGGTAAGCGACAGCTGTTGCCTGGAGAGTTGTGCCACGCGGTTGCAGCTGTAAATTTGCATTCGCTATAATATTACTTTTTGCATTCATTAGTAAAGATGGCTGTATATTTCTTTCAAATTTATTTTCTGCTATATTTTGTATACATCAGTCAGACGTCTGTACCTCCTCAAATCATATAAACTGACAGAAAGATTTTAACGGCCATTGATGTCTTATAATCATGATTGAAAATTATTATTTGTGGTTATGAATTATTATTATTCTAATTATTATTATTATAATTATTCACTGCGACCTATTCTTGCCCCTTCTTCTCATCAAACCTAATTCCTGCACGAATGCGAGCGTCTCTTTCGTGTTCCCAAAGATAGCATCATCTTTGTCTGGCTAAGGAACCACAATCTACTATGATTTGTAGTAGTCTTAGTATGATTCGGAATTATATACAAAAGAAATTAATTAATATGCATATGGATATGTTTGTGTGTTTTAATTGCGACTCAATTTCCATAAATTTCTAATTTATTTTCTGTGCAGAGCAAGAAAATTGCAAGTGCTTAAGGACCTATCAATAATAGCAATTTCTTCTCCATTAATTTTAACTTTCAACTTAGTGTAAATATTGAAATATTCCTTAGTATGATATTTCTGTGTAGAAGCGACAACTCTTTAAATTGCTGGTCCTAGAGCACAATGCTTTTCGCAGTGTGGTAGGAAAGCGGCGCAATATCAAATCGTAATGAGATATTAACATGGCTAAATAGTCAGACCTTGTCAGCGTTATCACGCCCACAGATGCCGCTTGCCATATATATATAGGCCTTTGGGCCAACAACAAATGACATGACATTTGGGAATTTATCTTGGAAAAATACTTGCGGCAAAATTAACGTCACAACGCATCCAATAAATTAAGCGATACAATGTGCTCGGTAAGGAGGATGGTATTTGTCTGTGTGTGGGGGAAGGGGTGGGGAGTAAATGGAATGGAGTCGCACTATATGCGTAGATTGGCTGGCTCCGCCCACTTGAGTTGAATTGAACAGAAGCGACGAGAAAGCGAGACAAGTTGAACTGTAAACAAGCGCGACAATTTATCTTACTTTCATTTAATTGTCAACGGGCAAATAGCTTGCCAAACGAAGCCAAGACACAAAATTGCTGCTGCCGAAGTTATATAATCTATACACACACACATACATTCATGTGTGTGATTGTGTGTGTGTGTCTGACAGAGATAATCAACGTTAAATTAGCGCTAACAAATTGACAATGTAAAAATGCTAGGCTTGCTTTTTGGGCTCAAGTTTCATTTGTGGTTGAGCTGTTTGCCCAAAACAAAAAAGAACAAGAACAAAAACAAATAAATATATATATATATATATATGTGTATATATCTGAAAATTAAAGCCGCAACTATTTTGGGTGCAAAAGACCGCAGACATTGCAGCGTTATTTAAATGTCCATCTGGCTGCATTGTCAACGAGCAACAATTTCACGCGCAACTTGCAACTGCCACTGTGGCACCGTGGGGTCGTGCAACACTATTCATGTTAAATGCAAATATTGATCAAATAATTTGAGGTTTTTGGGCCAAGTTCCGTCTATTTGACATTGTTATGTTCTCTGTTGAAAGAGAAGCTAAATGTAAAGTAAACAGTCTCTAATTTAAATTGGCAAAACTAATGAAGATAATTTATTGTTTAGGTAACCTCATTTTTTGTAATTAAAATATGTTTTTGGTTGGCAGAGGAACAGTTTCTTTTTTTTTTAATTTTTCAATCCCGTTGGGATTTGTCTTCAGGGATAGGCTGACAGCGTCCTTTCAGTTAACTACGGAGAAGATAAGCCAAATATTAAGTGTAATTGTCGCCCTAATCACGAACAAACTTTTTTAACTAAATTGCATTTGTGATGAAATTTTTGACATTCACAACTTAATCTGTTTGTATTATTCTTCATTTAAAACCTGTCCCTATAGTGACAATAATTAAATTCTTACTTCTATAATCATAACTAATTGTTATATGTTCAGTGCGTGGGGTTTTGTGAACTTAAAGCTACGATGTTCAGACATAATGAGATACTGTAAAGAAGACGTGCAATTGACAGGTTGAATTGAAACTGACTCGAACTTATATAGGCCTCTTAAGGGGAGATTCTAACAAATGGAGTTTGTTTAGTGTACTGATGGCACTAATGTTGTCTTCCAGATTAATGACTACTTTGTTGGGTTTGCTCAGGGAGTCGTCTCGAATATTTAGAGCTAATTCTGGCTATTTCGTCTGTTATTAATGGGAGAGCAAGCTCTCGATTAGTATGTAGCAAACGTGCTTAGATGTTAGATGTGTTCCGGCATTTTTTGAAGAATTATCACGCTGGTTGCCCTGGCTGTAGGTAAATGTCGCATGTCCATATTGGCTTGAGATTGCTTTTGTATAAAAGTAGCTTGTTTCTCAATTTCAGATTTAATTTTCTACGCATATCTTTGAACTTCAAATGTAGCTGATTTCTTTGATTATTTGAATATTTCTATAATGCTGCAGTGTGTTATATTTTTGAAGTACTTGTAAATCAGCACTTAATGAATGTTAATTAGACTAAAATTTTGAAAAAATCCTGCCTGCTTTACTTTCACTTGCTAGATAAACAAATGATCTTATTTAAAGAAATATATATTTATTTTTCTAATGACACAAAAAGTGTTAATTTCTTCCATTATGCAAGGACTCTTGTTTTTCATGCCGCTGTTGTTGGTTTTGCTGCTGTTTGTGTTGGTGCCATTACGCTTATCACAAACTGGGTCAGCCGCTCACTGACACAGTGACACTTAAGTGCACACGTACACAAACACACACACGCGTATGTACACACACACAGAGGGAGCGAGACAGTAGCAGCTAAAAGTATGCAGCTGATGTAGCGTTGGGTTTGATACACTCAAGCGTCGACAGACGCACTCAACGACACAACAACGGCTACAACAACAAACTGACACAGTTGACGTCTAGAGCAGTAATGCAGTCAGGCAAGCACTCAGTCAACCTCAGAGTTGCATGCCCCAACAATCCGCCCATAACACCCAAAGTCAGCCTGACCCTTTCTAGCTTATTGTTGTCATTTGTAATTTTTCCTCATCTTGTTATTGTTGTTGTTGCACTGTTTAGCCAACAGTTTTGTATGTGTGTGTGTGTGGCGGAAATGCAAGAGTCGGTCTCTTTGTGTGTGCTAAGTAGCTGCAAACGTTTAACTGCTGATTGTGGCCAACACAAATTGTTTGTACTTAGTTTGCTACTTATGTACTATAGGCATAGATGGACACATTGAGTTCTATAAGCCCCTAAAATACAAGCTGACAATTATTGTATCGTATCCATGGGTGTGCCATACAATCAAAATTGTGCAGCTGAATTCTGTTGTTGCTGAGGCTGTTGCCTAGATATGCTCAATCTGCAGATTGATTTTGTCATTAGCAGCTCTTGGCACAGTTGACAAACCATTGTCGACGCCGCATTGCAGGTCAAGTGTAGCGCTTACAACAACAATAGACACCACACTCACGCAAACTGGGAACGACTTCTTCGTGCCTCAATTCCATCCACAATGCGCCTCACCTGAGGCCTAAAGTCAGCTAACGCACTAAGTGAAACAGCCAACACAAATAGCACACGTATGCCACACAAACACACACACACACACACACATTCGCTTTGACAATGCAAACAATTATCCAGCGTTGCGTATACGAAACGTGGAACATTGTCTAACGTTTTAGTCGCATATATATGCTGGAGTGTGTGTGTGTGCAGGAGTCTGTGTGTGTGTGTGTGTGTGTGTGTGTGTGTGTGTGTGTGTGGAGGTGCGTGTGTGCTGCTGCTGCTGTTGTTGTCACAGCATCATCCACAATTTCTCTTCGCGCAGATCTCAGCTAAATTTTCTAATGCATTTTGTGCGTGTTTATTATTTTAATTACAGCTGCCAAAACTTGAATGCCTGCTAATGCAAATTGCTTCCCTCCCCTCCCCTCCCCCATCCACCTCTTTCCATGCTTATCAGTTTTGCTGTCATCTAATTTAAGCTATTAGGTGCTCGGTTTACTAATTAAAACGCATCATGACTATTTGCTTATGAGAAAACAGGAGCAGCAAAAGCAGCTTCTTCTTTTGCCACTGCTCATGACGTCATCATTTATGTGTGTGTGTGTGCGTATCCATATGGGGGTGTGTGTGTGTTGCGTGCAGCAAATGACAACACTTTCTGTCTCTGGTCTCGATTTTGGCCCGAGTTTCACAATGATTTTGCATTTCTCGCTGCTTTATTGCCTTATGCTTAATGAAGTGGTTTCTTAGGCCACGCCCCCCAAAGACGCCCCCTGTCACCGCCCATCGTTTGGCAACGATAATGACTTGGCCCATTTGTTACTGCTGCTTGTCTATAAATAAGGCGACATTATGGGATTAATTTCGATATGCATTTGTTTTCATTAGTCTAATTTCAGCAATATGTGTGTGTGTGTGTGCTGATATGTGTGTGTGCTGATATGTGTGTGTGGGTGTGTGGGCGTGACATCTGTCTTGCAGCAGATTTTCTTTGTGCGTATGTGTGTCTGAGTATGTGTTCGCCATTATAATTCAGTTTAACTTAAGCAATTTGTCAGCTCAGCTGCCGTTCACAAAGTGTAGCTGCTGAATGCTGAATAGAATCATGAATATTGCACCCACTGCTAATTGATTTCTAGCAAAACTTATTACCATATGCTTAATCGGTTGTATTTAAGACGCTTTCCAAATACCAAAGGATACAGCAAATATGCTAAATATAACTTCCTGGACTTTATTTGTCTCTAACTAAGACTGCTGTTGAAATACTTGACTAGAGTTGCACCACAAGAAGATAGGAAAATATATTTCGCAATTATTTAAAGCTTATATTCGACTGAGCTCAACTTATAAGATAATATACCCTCAACACAGCTCTCCTTCTAGTAATAGTAATGTAAATGCAAACAGTTGTGGAATAGCTCTCAGTTGTGGGCATTTCCTATGCGATCCTGATGAATTTTAATGAAATGTCAAGGTATATTTAGTATGAATTGGAAGTCTCTGCAATTTTAATAATTGTGGCTTTTCTGCTATGGGAAATAAATATGATTTGATATTAACGCAGCGGGTGCTGTTATCGATAAAAATTAATTAAAGGAAATCTGTTTGTGGTAGACGAGTATCTTTATTCCAAATCTTAACGCTCTAGTCTCTGAGATCGTGTTCTTCATATTCGGTTTCTTATCCCTTATGGAATCGGAGAAGTTTCTTTTACTTTACTTTTTTTCATCAATTTTGTCAGGTTTCAGTGTATATACAAATAGACTAAAGTCAAAAAGTTGTGGGCAATTTGTAAAGGCAAAAGAATTTGGCATCATATTAATTATTTTCAAGAATCCAGCAATCCAGCAGCATTTTTAAACACTGACACATTTGTGCTAAGCCATATGCTTGAAAAGGGATTTTGCTGCAAAATGCAAATCTTTCGAAATTCACAAATTTAATAAGCAACTGCACATTTCGTATTTTGTTTTCGGTTTTGCGGGTAATGCGGGCAAAATGGGCAACCAGTGGCTGCGGCTCTCCAAAATGCAAACATTTTTCTCTAAGCCTCAACCAAAACTCAAACAGAAAATGTTATGAACATATGGAAACATTCAAAATAACTCTGCTTATGCAAATGGCATAATTATGAGTGCAGATATGTGTGTGTGTTTATGTGTGTGTTTGTGTGTGTATTTGTCTGTGTCTGTTGTTGTGGGTAGCTAGTTGGCTAACTATTGTTGTCAGCTTTCATAAAATAATTGCAGCGGCAAATTGACTTTATTTATTGTTTAGCAACAGCAACAACATCTGTTGCAACTGCAGTTATTTTAATGATGATAAGGGTTTGCATTGCGCAATTGCATTTGCTCCGTGTGTGTGTCTCTAGTGTCTGTGTGTCTGTGTGTGTGTGTGTGTGTGTGTGTGTGTGTGTGTGTGTGTGTGTGTGTGTGTACGTAGGGTATGTCCGCTATGTGCCTCGGTGTGCGTGCAAATTTAAATCATACACACACGGGACCTCAATAAACTCTGCTCATTACAGCTACTAATAAATTGTCATGGTCACCGAGAGAGTTTCCAAACTATACAGAACAACAACAATAGCAAACGCACACACACACACACACATACATACACATTTACACGCATATCACATGCAAGACAAATGCTGAATTAGTTTGGTTGAATCCTTCTAGGATCCTTGGTCCGAGCGAACGTCAGCAGTTTGTTGAACTTTCCAGCGTTGAGAGTTAAACTCAGTAGCGAAAATCAATTATTATCAAGCAAAAACAAAAGTTGGGGCAGCAGCAAAGCAACGAAAATTTCGCAAATGTGCAAAAAAAAAAATAAAAATAAAATAAATGAAAGCAAAACAGAAGAAAGCACACAAAAAGAATGTATATCAACACCCACAGTGGAAAGGCAAACGCTGCGGCATCATAAATAAAAAGCCAATTAATATATCATCGTTGCAAGGCGTCAGACAGCAAATGTGGCAAGTGGCAAGGCGTGGCACATTCGTGGACGGAGCGGTCGACAGTCAATACTCTTCGTGAGCAGTGTGTCTATTGAAGAGCTCTTCAGCAAAGTGAAAATAAGCAGAAAATTAAGCGAATAAATTAATAGGTTAAATACAAGTTGAAGCAGTTATGCTTTGTCCATAATTCAAAAACTTATATTTTAAGGAAGTTATTTAATTTGACTTGAGCAAACTAAAATTATAACTGCTTTTGCATAGTTTTTCAGTTGAATTTTAATATAAAAGCTTGTCAATATGCCCGTTCTACAGGTACAACTTGAAAGAAGCACAATAAATATAGTTGTAAGCTCAAAAAGTAATTTATGGATGTAGTGTTGAGCTAACTTAAATAATCACAAGCTTTGGATAATTTCTCAAAGCTACATTTTCAAAGGATTTTGTATAAAGCGAAGTTTGTAGAATGTATGAATTTAAACGTAAGCAATCTGAAATAATAACAGCTTTGCATAATTTCTCAGAGTTAGACTCTTAAGGAGAATTTTGATATAAAAGCTTGTCAATATGCCACAGTCTGTAATACTTATAATAATACCAACTTATGCTTGAGGCACAGCTTTAGGCTTAAGCACAATTTAACTTTCGCATATTTTTGGCCACTCTTATAAGGTCACATGCCTTAGCGCAAAAAGTTGGCCAAGCAAAAGGCGTTAAGCGAAGTAGCGCTAATGATAACAACGCACGCAGCAGCAGCAGCAACAACAACAACAACAACAACAGCCACAACAACAACAATAAGAAGAAGAACAAGTGAAATATCAACAAGAGTCAGAAACATGCCATTACCTAAACCAATAGCGACGACAACTGTTTGTTTGCCGCTAGTAGAAAGGCACGTTACACATACGCCGTGTTGTACGCAAATACACACACACACACACACACACACATTATAAATGATGGCAGCGTTGTCTGCTTTCTATTGCTTCTCTTTTGCGTTTTTACCTTTCTTACTTTTTTTTTGTATTTTGGTTTGTTCGAAGTTGGTAGCTAAAGCCGCCAAATGACTTTGTAGCATTAGGCATGCAGCCTGGTCTCTCAACGAGGTAGGCCAAAGCCAAAAACACGCACATCCGGTGCGAGCAGCTCGCTTTGGGCGCTCATAGCTACATACACCTGCCCTATCTGCCACCCCACCTTCCTTCCCTTATCTCTCCAGGTGTTTATATATATATATATATTTTTTTTTTTGTGCGGCATGGCAAAGCTTCACATTAGCGTTGTGTCGCTTAAATTTAAATTTGCTCGCTGACATTTGGTGTGTTGGCAAGAGCAGCAGCGACTCCTTCTGCCTTTTGGCCATTTAATCTTCACATTTCCGCGCTATTTTATCGCTGCTGGTTTTTACACAAGACGCCTGCTGGCTAATGCCTTTTCGATAATAATAATACTAAGCATAGACAGTTTAGCATATCATTTATATAAGCTGACATTGGAACGCATATTCAAAATGCCAAGTTAAGGCACATAATTTCTTAGTGGCAAAGTTTTTATTTTGAGAAAGCATAAACATAGCTGAAAAGATATTATTATTTAAAGCGGAATTTATACACTGCAACCTGTTAGATTTATGGTGCCCCAAAAAAAAAAGGAAAGCAATAAACTCAAAAGTTTCATGTCCCAAATTTTCATTCATTTGCAAACTTTTTTTTTTAAATCTTGTTCTGAGTGCTGAGTTGAAAGAAAATTGCTGAGGAGAATTGATCTGTTTGGCCGCAAGTCAGAGTTGTGCTCGTATAAAAATAAATATTTAGTAACATGTTGTTGCCAACTAGTTTGGTAAAAGTTTGGCCAATTTCGTGTTGGCTGTCGGCCATCAATCCCAAGCAACGCATTGTGGTTAGTTATTGACAACCATTTTGGGTAACGGAAATATTTTTGCTTTCATGCGATTTGTTTTCCTTGTTTGCCTCAATATGACGCACCAACATACGTGTGTCCCGAAGGAAGGCGCAAGAGGAAGGGGCAGGCGCTTTTTGGTTTGTCGCTTCCGTGTTTGGCAATATGTTTTGTTATTGTTGCCAGCTAGCTGTTTGTTGTTGTTATTGTTGTTGTTGTTGATTGTTGTGATGCCAACATACATCAAAAGTTGTTAACAAATGTTTGTGTTTAATTTCTGCGGTGCATGGCAACCAGCATAACAAAAACCAACAACAAAAGAAGAAAAAAAACAGTAACAACAAAAACAGAACCAATAATAATAATAGAAAAAACTGATAATAAATAAAAACAAAATTAACGATAATAATGACAAATAACAACATGCTTAATGTATATATTGTTTGGCTTGAATAGCGTATTACTCAAGCGTTTGCTGCGGGCCAACGCGGCGTATGCGTGATATTGCCACTTGACAGTCGCATAATAAAACTATTGGCGGTGTGGGCAATGGGGAGGCTTATTAAAGCTTGTCTATATCTAAGTAAACATGGATGGTGCACCGACCAAAAAAAGGGGGGCGTGATTATAGCCAGCTGCCGGATGTCTCCTCCTATTTTCGGTGCCATAATAATTGGGTTATTAAAACAATGAACAGCCATAATGTGCATAATAATTTTTAAACGCGTCCACAGTCCGACGACAGCAGCAATGTAAAGTCACACACACACACACACACACATAGACACACACACACACGTAGACATGCTTTTAGTGTTAATTAGCACAATTTTGTGTGTTGCTTTTATGGGCCCAGTGCGAAACAACAAGCGCCTGGCCAGGAGCCACGGCCAAGTGCCAGATTCACATCCAGTTGCCAGTTTGACTCCTTCTGCTGCTGCCGCCCCGGTCGACTTCATTTGCGGTCGCCTCTAGCAACAGCAGCCAATTTTCTTTTAACTGTTGTTTCAGCTTGTATTACCTTTCCTCTCTCTCTCTCTCTCTCTCTCTCTCTATCCCCATCCCTCTCTCTCTGTCTCTCTCTCTCTATGTGTTGTGTGCAGCCTTTTGCCTGACCTCAATTTGTTCGCAGCATGACCCGCGGGCGCCGTCTGCGCTTTTAATTGTTGATTTTTCGAGTGGGCTCCCCAAATAATAAAAATTACGGTTAAGCGACCATAAACGTACCAATCGAGCTGCAGTTAGCCCAGAATCCACAGAATATACCCAGCCACCACTTCCTAATCCCATTCAATAGATGTCTGCAAACTTTTGCGCCGTGTCGATGAGCGCTGCACACACACACATACACACACACATAGCAATAAACTTCAAGTGCCACGTAGCAGGTGGGAAAAGTTTTTTTTTTTTTTTTTGTCGACCAGTCGACGACGGCTTCATAAATCACAGACCTGGCCAACATAATTTTTCGGGAGCAGCCAAATAAAAAGAAAACGCACACATTTAAATGTTAAGCTACTCTCTGGACAGTATTTGTTGTTGTTATGTAAATTGGGATGCGGTTCGCTGAATGTTTTTGCTTCAATTATGAAAATTGTTTTTATGAATGCCATTGAAATTGTATTATTCGCGCCCAAGTAACGACATTTGCATATGCCATGAACATTTCGTTTCACTTATTTATTATATACGTTTCCATTTTTTACATTTTTCCTCGTTGACAAAGAGCAAGAGAAGCAAAAGAAAAACCAGCAAACGAGTCGCATTGTCATCACCTGAAGCAACTCTAAATACATAAGTATAAATGAATATATAAGTGGGTTTGTATATATATATATATATACATATATATGTGTGTGTGTATATTATTATATTATTCTTGAGCACATTCCGAAAATCATTCAATTGAAATTTTGGATTTAATATGGTTATTCAGGAAATTACATTTTCAAGGTGTTCGTCGAGCTTCAAGCGGCTTAAAATTTGCTTTTTATTCAGCTGTTTATGTCATCAAAAAATGGGCGACTGTATATTCGAAATACGCTGACAAGGGGCCATATGCATCCCATTAAAAATTAATTTGAAACACTTCACTGGAAATAATTTTTTTATTTTATATTTTAATTCTTTTCATAAATGCAAATCACAAATTTTGCTACTGCGGCTGTCGCTTAACTACAACAATGCATATATTATTTCTAAAATACACAAAATTTCCGAAATTCAATTATAATGAGAGTATTAGAATTGTAAACGAAACAAAATTGTATAAAATGAATTTGGCATTCGGAGAACCGCAGCGCAGCAGTTGGTGGATTTTCTATCGATTAATTATCGGGATGTGGTCTTTCTCATTATTGCCTCATTAGGCACCAGAAAATTCCATTTAAATTATTTCAATTCAAACTAAGTATGTGTGAGTGTCCGTGTGTTTGTGACAATTAATTTGTGAATTTAGCAAATGAGCATTGAAATTGTATGTAAATTTTGGCATGTTTTTGCAACGGTAACTGTCAGGTGACAATGTTAAATGATTCAGGCACGAGCGAGCACACTGGGCACACACAGAGCGATAGAAGTGGTCCAAAAATTGCACACATCCTGCTAATTGCTTCATCTGCATAATTTATGCGCACTTGATGCAATTCCAATTGCATTCCGGAGGTGTTCACCTGCCTATTTTAGCTAACAGCTAAGTGAGAGTGACGTAATCATGCCAAAAATTGGGTCGACAAATGAGCAAAAAAAAAAAAATACAAAAATAATAGGAAATGTTGGCAAACTAATATCATGGCACTGCACATCGCTTAATAAGGCAAAACTAATGATCAGTTTGCATAAAATTGCTCATTTACTGCAAGCTATATCTATATATATATATTTTTTTATATTTACATTTATTTTGGGCTGAAAGCCAAAGTCGAATTTTGGTCATCATTGAGGTCACAACACATCTACAGTACAGAAATTGGGAGCGAAATGGTCTAAGCAGTGGAGCAATCTTCTTCAAACTTGTCTAGCAATTTATCAACATGAACTGCCAAAATGACAAAAAGACAATGGAAATGGGGAAAACTAGCGAAAAGTGAAAAATGCTGCAACTCAGCATTTGTGTTTTGTTGTCCCAGATAGAGAGAGAGAGATAGAGAGAGCGAGAGAGAGAGATAGCGAGAGAGAGAGAGAAAGAATGAGTAAGAGCCAAGTCAACTGATTGGCTGCCACTTCCACTAACGTTGCCACAAGAAGTAAACAAATGTTGCGACTGTTTGTTTTGCTTCCCCCACCACCACCCACTGCTACTTAAAACATTAAGCGGCAGCAGCAGTGGCTGTAAGTATTTCAGCACTGCAGTGTTGCAAGCTGCATCGCAATTCATTTAAAGCCACTCGACGACGTTGTGGCTGCCACTTTTTGCGCTTTATTAGCCAGTGCTTGAAACTTTCTTCTCTTCGAGTATCTGTTAAACTTTGTAATGTTGCCTTGCTTGTTTACAGCAAGCAAGCAAGTAAGCAAGCAAAAATGCTTACCACAAGTGGCAGCTGTTCGGTTTTCCAAACATTTTGTATTGCGTACCAGTTGGCGTATACGCAATGCGCATGTGAGCAGCTGCAGCCACTTCCATTTTGGCCGTTAATACAACCAACGGGAGTGGCAAACAAATGTGGCAATTATATTGAACACAAAAAATGCTTTAAATATCCCTTAGCAATTGCAATTACATTTTAATCCATCAGCAGAAGGATATGCAAATGGAATTTTCACCATTGGTGCAACGGATCGTATGCTTAACATTAATTAATATCAAATGGCCCCAAAATGTTAAGCCAAAAACGACTGCAGCGCCATTTTCATTAGGGCCATAACAATGGAAACTGCCTTCGTCTAATTGCAATAACTGTAGACACAAGCGTTCGTCCTTCGTCTTTCTGTACTTTGTCCTTGCCAGCACAGTGTTATATAATTCTAGTGCTCGCCTGCTCAGCTGCTGAGCTAAACACATTGAAGTCGTCGTCGTCGTTGTTGTTTGGCTCATTTTCACCCACTTGCCGCTTGCCGCTTACCCCTCGCCGCTTGCCGCTGGCTTTTTGACCAAGTTTTGTTTGCTAAATGCCATTCGCACTCCAGATTTTCCATTTAAATGGCAAATGCAGCGGGCAAGCCGGCACAAAAAAGATGCTAGAAATATAGAGGCAAGATTGATCGACGTGCAGACACTACTTACTGTAACTATAGCTATTTCTATATGTAACATTTGTTAGTTATGTGTGTTATTAGTTTTAAGTGTGGTCCTCAAAAAAGCACAGAGAATATATATGCTTCAATTGGATATGCTAACTTTTCAAATTGCATTGTTTGATATGTAAATACGTATACTCAATATAGATTTTTATATTGTTGTAGAAATATAGATACTTTTACACATTTATTTGAACTTTCTAAGCTCAATCTTTTTATGACTCCTTTTATAAAATAGAATGCAATGTGCACAGGGTATGGCAATGGAAAATCCAGTAAAAGTGGCAACAGATTCTTTCTTGGACCGCAACAGCATTTGCAACAACATTCTACAATCACTTTATAAACAGACTTTAATTTCACTGCCTGACGTTTTGGAAAAGTTGACTTGAGTTTTTATTTGGCTGGCGCCAGGGAAATACAATTTCCGTTTCTTTATATAATAGTAGGTGCTGTCTGCCTGACTGGCAAATCTGTAAGTGTGCATAGTGTGCCATTTCCGGACTGACTGTTGCCATAGCAATACCTAATTTTTGGCAACACGAATTTCTATCAAAATAATTTGGCACTTGGAACAAGTTTACACAAATTTTTATTTATCAACTGCAGGTAAATGTTGTGCTCGAAAATGTTGTATACATGCCTATGTCTGCGTCCTTGCTCATGTCCTTGCTCGTTTTGCAAAAACTGTGGACCAGTTATTTTTAGTCCTGTGATGCGGCAGTATTAAATTCCGATTAAATGTTGACAGCTGCTGCTGCGTAGAATGACCCCCTGCTCAATGGCTGCCCTGCCACTTCAGACAATGCAAATTAAAAACGCACAAAGACTTCCATAGGACACAAAGCACAAAGAAGTAAGGAAAAAAAAGAAAGAAAAAAACAGGGAAAGAACAGAGAAGAAGAAAAGAATCAACAACAAGCGAGTAATCAAAGCAATGGCTATGTGGATGCCTCTGTTTCTGCCTCCGTTTCTGTTTTTCTGCCTGTAACTGTGCCTGTTGTTGCTTTGATGAGGGCACTTTAGTAAATCGCTGTCGTTGCTGCGACTTGTGTTGCCTCGTGGTTGCCATACCCTGCAGGCATAACAAATGTGGGCATGTGGGTTTAATCACGCTGCGAAAGAGTATGCAACAGCTGGGCGCGATTCAAGACTATAAAGTAGATACACATAAATCATTGTCTGCATCAACAGACTGGCATCCCCAGAGATTAAGAAAGAAATACTACATACAATAAAATCGACTGCTTAAAAAAAATATTTTAAGTATATACTTATTTATTTATGTAATTTCGATTAATATCAGTTGACACAGAAAATCCACGAAAATGTCAATCATACCAAATAATTCAAAGTAGCTAGTATAAATAGCTTAAGATGCCCGACCAAAAATGCTGGCGATTAGCTATTCGCTAGAGAAATCATTTGCAATTCAGTTTTTATTAATCGAAATAGAGTACTCTGAATTGATTACGGTGAAAGTAAAGTGTATTATAATCACACAGATAACTCCAAAAGGTTCATAATAAAATGCAAAGAATAATTAAAAGTACAACGGCTCGGAGAAAGTTTTAAGAAGATGGTCGTGAGAGAGAGCAGATTTATTATCAACTTAAATATATTTTCTATGCAATGTATTCAAGGCAATTTGCAGGGCATCTGCTAGTCAAGCACGCTTATCCGTATTTGCCGATATTAAGCGTAGCCTAAAGTCAAAGTTGCAAGTGGAAAAAACTCTATTGAAGAGGTCCTCTAGTGGAGACTAATGCCGAGAACTTTATTGAAATATTCGCACATTTGCAGCAGTATCTTTGATATTACCATGCT